>OW026519.1:90523028-91046061 GCA_932274085.1 Protocalliphora azurea | reverse complement strand
AATAGTAATAGTAATAGTAATAGTAATAGTAATAGTAATAGTAATAGTAATAGTAATAGTAATAGTAATAGTAATAGTAATAGTAATAGTAATAGTAATAGTAATAGTAATAGTAATAGTAATAGTAATAGTAATAGTAATAGTAATAGTAATAGTAATAGTAATAGTAATAGTAATAGTAATAGTAATAGTAATAGTAATAGTAATAGTAATAGTAATAGTAATAGTAATAGTAATAGTAATAGTAATAGTAATAGTAATAGTAATAGTAATAGTAATAGTAATAGTAATAGTAATAGTAATAGTAATAGTAATAGTAATAGTAATAGTAATAGTAATAGTAATAGTAATAGTAATAGTAATAGTAATAGTAATAGTAATAGTAATAGTAATAGTAATAGTAATAGTAATAGTAATAGTAATAGTAATAGTAATAGTAATAGTAATAGTAATAGTAATAGTAATAGTAATAGTAATAGTAATAGTAATAGTAATAGTAATAGTAATAGTAATAGTAATAGTAATAGTAATAGTAATAGTAATAGTAATAGTAATAGTAATAGTAATAGTAATAGTAATAGTAATAGTAATAGTAATAGTAATAGTAATAGTAATAGTAATAGTAATAGTAATAGTAATAGTAATAGTAATAGTAATAGTAATAGTAATAGTAATAGTAATAGTAATAGTAATAGTAATAGTAATAGTAATAGTAATAGTAATAGTAATAGTAATAGTAATAGTAATAGTAATAGTAATAGTAATAGTAATAGTAATAGTAATAGTAATAGTAATAGTAATAGTAATAGTAATAGTAATAGTAATAGTAATAGTAATAGTAATAGTAATAGTAATAGTAATAGTAATAGTAATAGTAATAGTAATAGTAATAGTAATAGTAATAGTAATAGTAATAGTAATAGTAATAGTAATAGTAATAGTAATAGTAATAGTAATAGTAATAGTAATAGTAATAGTAATAGTAATAGTAATAGTAATAGTAATAGTAATAGTAATAGTAATAGTAATAGTAATAGTAATAGTAATAGTAATAGTAATAGTAATAGTAATAGTAATAGTAATAGTAATAGTAATAGTAATAGTAATAGTAATAGTAATAGTAATAGTAATAGTAATAGTAATAGTAATAGTAATAGTAATAGTAATAGTAATAGTAATAGTAATAGTAATAGTAATAGTAATAGTAATAGTAATAGTAATAGTAATAGTAATAGTAATAGTAATAGTAATAGTAATAGTAATAGTAATAGTAATAGTAATAGTAATAGTAATAGTAATAGTAATAGTAATAGTAATAGTAATAGTAATAGTAATAGTAATAGTAATAGTAATAGTAATAGTAATAGTAATAGTAATAGTAATAGTAATAGTAATAGTAATAGTAATAGTAATAGTAATAGTAATAGTAATAGTAATAGTAATAGTAATAGTAATAGTAATAGTAATAGTAATAGTAATAGTAATAGTAATAGTAATAGTAATAGTAATAGTAATAGTAATAGTAATAGTAATAGTAATAGTAATAGTAATAGTAATAGTAATAGTAATAGTAATAGTAATAGTAATAGTAATAGTAATAGTAATAGTAATAGTAATAGTAATAGTAATAGTAATAGTAATAGTAATAGTAATAGTAATAGTAATAGTAATAGTAATAGTAATAGTAATAGTAATAGTAATAGTAATAGTAATAGTAATAGTAATAGTAATAGTAATAGTAATAGTAATAGTAATAGTAATAGTAATAGTAATAGTAATAGTAATAGTAATAGTAATAGTAATAGTAATAGTAATAGTAATAGTAATAGTAATAGTAATAGTAATAGTAATAGTAATAGTAATAGTAATAGTAATAGTAATAGTAATAGTAATAGTAATAGTAATAGTAATAGTAATAGTAATAGTAATAGTAATAGTAATAGTAATAGTAATAGTAATAGTAATAGTAATAGTAATAGTAATAGTAATAGTAATAGTAATAGTAATAGTAATAGTAATAGTAATAGTAATAGTAATAGTAATAGTAATAGTAATAGTAATAGTAATAGTAATAGTAATAGTAATAGTAATAGTAATAGTAATAGTAATAGTAATAGTAATAGTAATAGTAATAGTAATAGTAATAGTAATAGTAATAGTAATAGTAATAGTAATAGTAATAGTAATAGTAATAGTAATAGTAATAGTAATAGTAATAGTAATAGTAATAGTAATAGTAATAGTAATAGTAATAGTAATAGTAATAGTAATAGTAATAGTAATAGTAATAGTAATAGTAATAGTAATAGTAATAGTAATAGTAATAGTAATAGTAATAGTAATAGTAATAGTAATAGTAATAGTAATAGTAATAGTAATAGTAATAGTAATAGTAATAGTAATAGTAATAGTAATAGTAATAGTAATAGTAATAGTAATAGTAATAGTAATAGTAATAGTAATAGTAATAGTAATAGTAATAGTAATAGTAATAGTAATAGTAATAGTAATAGTAATAGTAATAGTAATAGTAATAGTAATAGTAATAGTAATAGTAATAGTAATAGTAATAGTAATAGTAATAGTAATAGTAATAGTAATAGTAATAGTAATAGTAATAGTAATAGTAATAGTAATAGTAATAGTAATAGTAATAGTAATAGTAATAGTAATAGTAATAGTAATAGTAATAGTAATAGTAATAGTAATAGTAATAGTAATAGTAATAGTAATAGTAATAGTAATAGTAATAGTAATAGTAATAGTAATAGTAATAGTAATAGTAATAGTAATAGTAATAGTAATAGTAATAGTAATAGTAATAGTAATAGTAATAGTAATAGTAATAGTAATAGTAATAGTAATAGTAATAGTAATAGTAATAGTAATAGTAATAGTAATAGTAATAGTAATAGTAATAGTAATAGTAATAGTAATAGTAATAGTAATAGTAATAGTAATAGTAATAGTAATAGTAATAGTAATAGTAATAGTAATAGTAATAGTAATAGTAATAGTAATAGTAATAGTAATAGTAATAGTAATAGTAATAGTAATAGTAATAGTAATAGTAATAGTAATAGTAATAGTAATAGTAATAGTAATAGTAATAGTAATAGTAATAGTAATAGTAATAGTAATAGTAATAGTAATAGTAATAGTAATAGTAATAGTAATAGTAATAGTAATAGTAATAGTAATAGTAATAGTAATAGTAATAGTAATAGTAATAGTAATAGTAATAGTAATAGTAATAGTAATAGTAATAGTAATAGTAATAGTAATAGTAATAGTAATAGTAATAGTAATAGTAATAGTAATAGTAATAGTAATAGTAATAGTAATAGTAATAGTAATAGTAATAGTAATAGTAATAGTAATAGTAATAGTAATAGTAATAGTAATAGTAATAGTAATAGTAATAGTAATAGTAATAGTAATAGTAATAGTAATAGTAATAGTAATAGTAATAGTAATAGTAATAGTAATAGTAATAGTAATAGTAATAGTAATAGTAATAGTAATAGTAATAGTAATAGTAATAGTAATAGTAATAGTAATAGTAATAGTAATAGTAATAGTAATAGTAATAGTAATAGTAATAGTAATAGTAATAGTAATAGTAATAGTAATAGTAATAGTAATAGTAATAGTAATAGTAATAGTAATAGTAATAGTAATAGTAATAGTAATAGTAATAGTAATAGTAATAGTAATAGTAATAGTAATAGTAATAGTAATAGTAATAGTAATAGTAATAGTAATAGTAATAGTAATAGTAATAGTAATAGTAATAGTAATAGTAATAGTAATAGTAATAGTAATAGTAATAGTAATAGTAATAGTAATAGTAATAGTAATAGTAATAGTAATAGTAATAGTAATAGTAATAGTAATAGTAATAGTAATAGTAATAGTAATAGTAATAGTAATAGTAATAGTAATAGTAATAGTAATAGTAATAGTAATAGTAATAGTAATAGTAATAGTAATAGTAATAGTAATAGTAATAGTAATAGTAATAGTAATAGTAATAGTAATAGTAATAGTAATAGTAATAGTAATAGTAATAGTAATAGTAATAGTAATAGTAATAGTAATAGTAATAGTAATAGTAATAGTAATAGTAATAGTAATAGTAATAGTAATAGTAATAGTAATAGTAATAGTAATAGTAATAGTAATAGTAATAGTAATAGTAATAGTAATAGTAATAGTAATAGTAATAGTAATAGTAATAGTAATAGTAATAGTAATAGTAATAGTAATAGTAATAGTAATAGTAATAGTAATAGTAATAGTAATAGTAATAGTAATAGTAATAGTAATAGTAATAGTAATAGTAATAGTAATAGTAATAGTAATAGTAATAGTAATAGTAATAGTAATAGTAATAGTAATAGTAATAGTAATAGTAATAGTAATAGTAATAGTAATAGTAATAGTAATAGTAATAGTAATAGTAATAGTAATAGTAATAGTAATAGTAATAGTAATAGTAATAGTAATAGTAATAGTAATAGTAATAGTAATAGTAATAGTAATAGTAATAGTAATAGTAATAGTAATAGTAATAGTAATAGTAATAGTAATAGTAATAGTAATAGTAATAGTAATAGTAATAGTAATAGTAATAGTAATAGTAATAGTAATAGTAATAGTAATAGTAATAGTAATAGTAATAGTAATAGTAATAGTAATAGTAATAGTAATAGTAATAGTAATAGTAATAGTAATAGTAATAGTAATAGTAATAGTAATAGTAATAGTAATAGTAATAGTAATAGTAATAGTAATAGTAATAGTAATAGTAATAGTAATAGTAATAGTAATAGTAATAGTAATAGTAATAGTAATAGTAATAGTAATAGTAATAGTAATAGTAATAGTAATAGTAATAGTAATAGTAATAGTAATAGTAATAGTAATAGTAATAGTAATAGTAATAGTAATAGTAATAGTAATAGTAATAGTAATAGTAATAGTAATAGTAATAGTAATAGTAATAGTAATAGTAATAGTAATAGTAATAGTAATAGTAATAGTAATAGTAATAGTAATAGTAATAGTAATAGTAATAGTAATAGTAATAGTAATAGTAATAGTAATAGTAATAGTAATAGTAATAGTAATAGTAATAGTAATAGTAATAGTAATAGTAATAGTAATAGTAATAGTAATAGTAATAGTAATAGTAATAGTAATAGTAATAGTAATAGTAATAGTAATAGTAATAGTAATAGTAATAGTAATAGTAATAGTAATAGTAATAGTAATAGTAATAGTAATAGTAATAGTAATAGTAATAGTAATAGTAATAGTAATAGTAATAGTAATAGTAATAGTAATAGTAATAGTAATAGTAATAGTAATAGTAATAGTAATAGTAATAGTAATAGTAATAGTAATAGTAATAGTAATAGTAATAGTAATAGTAATAGTAATAGTAATAGTAATAGTAATAGTAATAGTAATAGTAATAGTAATAGTAATAGTAATAGTAATAGTAATAGTAATAGTAATAGTAATAGTAATAGTAATAGTAATAGTAATAGTAATAGTAATAGTAATAGTAATAGTAATAGTAATAGTAATAGTAATAGTAATAGTAATAGTAATAGTAATAGTAATAGTAATAGTAATAGTAATAGTAATAGTAATAGTAATAGTAATAGTAATAGTAATAGTAATAGTAATAGTAATAGTAATAGTAATAGTAATAGTAATAGTAATAGTAATAGTAATAGTAATAGTAATAGTAATAGTAATAGTAATAGTAATAGTAATAGTAATAGTAATAGTAATAGTAATAGTAATAGTAATAGTAATAGTAATAGTAATAGTAATAGTAATAGTAATAGTAATAGTAATAGTAATAGTAATAGTAATAGTAATAGTAATAGTAATAGTAATAGTAATAGTAATAGTAATAGTAATAGTAATAGTAATAGTAATAGTAATAGTAATAGTAATAGTAATAGTAATAGTAATAGTAATAGTAATAGTAATAGTAATAGTAATAGTAATAGTAATAGTAATAGTAATAGTAATAGTAATAGTAATAGTAATAGTAATAGTAATAGTAATAGTAATAGTAATAGTAATAGTAATAGTAATAGTAATAGTAATAGTAATAGTAATAGTAATAGTAATAGTAATAGTAATAGTAATAGTAATAGTAATAGTAATAGTAATAGTAATAGTAATAGTAATAGTAATAGTAATAGTAATAGTAATAGTAATAGTAATAGTAATAGTAATAGTAATAGTAATAGTAATAGTAATAGTAATAGTAATAGTAATAGTAATAGTAATAGTAATAGTAATAGTAATAGTAATAGTAATAGTAATAGTAATAGTAATAGTAATAGTAATAGTAATAGTAATAGTAATAGTAATAGTAATAGTAATAGTAATAGTAATAGTAATAGTAATAGTAATAGTAATAGTAATAGTAATAGTAATAGTAATAGTAATAGTAATAGTAATAGTAATAGTAATAGTAATAGTAATAGTAATAGTAATAGTAATAGTAATAGTAATAGTAATAGTAATAGTAATAGTAATAGTAATAGTAATAGTAATAGTAATAGTAATAGTAATAGTAATAGTAATAGTAATAGTAATAGTAATAGTAATAGTAATAGTAATAGTAATAGTAATAGTAATAGTAATAGTAATAGTAATAGTAATAGTAATAGTAATAGTAATAGTAATAGTAATAGTAATAGTAATAGTAATAGTAATAGTAATAGTAATAGTAATAGTAATAGTAATAGTAATAGTAATAGTAATAGTAATAGTAATAGTAATAGTAATAGTAATAGTAATAGTAATAGTAATAGTAATAGTAATAGTAATAGTAATAGTAATAGTAATAGTAATAGTAATAGTAATAGTAATAGTAATAGTAATAGTAATAGTAATAGTAATAGTAATAGTAATAGTAATAGTAATAGTAATAGTAATAGTAATAGTAATAGTAATAGTAATAGTAATAGTAATAGTAATAGTAATAGTAATAGTAATAGTAATAGTAATAGTAATAGTAATAGTAATAGTAATAGTAATAGTAATAGTAATAGTAATAGTAATAGTAATAGTAATAGTAATAGTAATAGTAATAGTAATAGTAATAGTAATAGTAATAGTAATAGTAATAGTAATAGTAATAGTAATAGTAATAGTAATAGTAATAGTAATAGTAATAGTAATAGTAATAGTAATAGTAATAGTAATAGTAATAGTAATAGTAATAGTAATAGTAATAGTAATAGTAATAGTAATAGTAATAGTAATAGTAATAGTAATAGTAATAGTAATAGTAATAGTAATAGTAATAGTAATAGTAATAGTAATAGTAATAGTAATAGTAATAGTAATAGTAATAGTAATAGTAATAGTAATAGTAATAGTAATAGTAATAGTAATAGTAATAGTAATAGTAATAGTAATAGTAATAGTAATAGTAATAGTAATAGTAATAGTAATAGTAATAGTAATAGTAATAGTAATAGTAATAGTAATAGTAATAGTAATAGTAATAGTAATAGTAATAGTAATAGTAATAGTAATAGTAATAGTAATAGTAATAGTAATAGTAATAGTAATAGTAATAGTAATAGTAATAGTAATAGTAATAGTAATAGTAATAGTAATAGTAATAGTAATAGTAATAGTAATAGTAATAGTAATAGTAATAGTAATAGTAATAGTAATAGTAATAGTAATAGTAATAGTAATAGTAATAGTAATAGTAATAGTAATAGTAATAGTAATAGTAATAGTAATAGTAATAGTAATAGTAATAGTAATAGTAATAGTAATAGTAATAGTAATAGTAATAGTAATAGTAATAGTAATAGTAATAGTAATAGTAATAGTAATAGTAATAGTAATAGTAATAGTAATAGTAATAGTAATAGTAATAGTAATAGTAATAGTAATAGTAATAGTAATAGTAATAGTAATAGTAATAGTAATAGTAATAGTAATAGTAATAGTAATAGTAATAGTAATAGTAATAGTAATAGTAATAGTAATAGTAATAGTAATAGTAATAGTAATAGTAATAGTAATAGTAATAGTAATAGTAATAGTAATAGTAATAGTAATAGTAATAGTAATAGTAATAGTAATAGTAATAGTAATAGTAATAGTAATAGTAATAGTAATAGTAATAGTAATAGTAATAGTAATAGTAATAGTAATAGTAATAGTAATAGTAATAGTAATAGTAATAGTAATAGTAATAGTAATAGTAATAGTAATAGTAATAGTAATAGTAATAGTAATAGTAATAGTAATAGTAATAGTAATAGTAATAGTAATAGTAATAGTAATAGTAATAGTAATAGTAATAGTAATAGTAATAGTAATAGTAATAGTAATAGTAATAGTAATAGTAATAGTAATAGTAATAGTAATAGTAATAGTAATAGTAATAGTAATAGTAATAGTAATAGTAATAGTAATAGTAATAGTAATAGTAATAGTAATAGTAATAGTAATAGTAATAGTAATAGTAATAATAATAATAATAATAAGAAGAAGAAGTAAACAAAATAGATATGATACAGCTCAGTGGAAGAGGTAAAGCTATTATTTTCCCTTCTGAATTCTATACCCATCAATCCTTGCTATCCATGGTTAGCTAGATAGCCCTAGCTAATCTACTTAGCAATAGTGCTTAACTTTCCGTGAACATCAATTATGTTTATGTTTATTTTATATTTAACATTATGGTTATTAAATTACATTGTATTTAATGTTAGAATCAATTATTACTATTTATTTATAATTGTTAAAATATTAAGAAAATTAAACTTTTAAATGATTTATTTTCTCAATATCTACAGTATCTCCAATTTGTTCCTTCCTTCCATGTAAATAACATTTGGATACAATGCAAGGTCGTTATGTGAAAAAAACAAACACAAAAATTTTTGTAAATTTATTAATTTATGTTATTAACATTAAAATATATGAATAAAAATCATTATTTATTGTAGCATTACTTTAGGATGACAGAAATTTAACAATGTTAATAACATATAAACACAATTACGTTAAAATTGCGTTTACGTTAAAATTTTAGTACCTATACGACAACTATGTTAAAATTGTATTTATGTTAAAAGTTTAAAATAGTGATAATAGTGTGATACATAATTAATAGTTTGGAATGTTTTTCTTTTTATGGTCAGCCGCTAGTGTGACTGTCTTTTTCAAGTGACTGTTTATTAATCTTATGTATATACTTATTATTAATCATATAGGGCATTCAGACCGACGCGAAATTACGTACTTTCGGGAAAATACTTTTTTCAACTATGTACTGCATGTTTCAACCGTGAGAAGAAAAAGAAACAATTCACAGCTGACCTTAAATTTAAAAACAAATCTTAAAATTAATTATTAAAGTGATCTTGCAAAATGAAGCCTATCCTTTTTACATTTTTAATTGTTGCAAATTAATAATTTCCAAACACACTACATCTCCCTTTTACAGAAAGAATGATCAATACTTGTTTTATTTAAGAAATACAAAAAATTAAAATATTTTTATATCTATTTATTCTAACGGGGTTTTGGGACCGCTCCGTCCTTCCCCTTTTAAAAAAATAAAAAATTACTTGTATTTTGTTAATCTGTATAATTTACATTAACATAGTATTTGTAATTTATTTTGAATGATTTTTTTAAAAACAAAGTAAAGTAAAGTAATTTAAATTTAATAATTTAATTAAAAATAATTTAATTAATAATGAATTTATTTTCTGATTCTTTATTTTTTATTTTTTGATATTTGTGTTTATTGAACCATATATTTCCATTTTCGTCGGTCATGTTTTACAATAAAATTAATATATTTTTTCACTTATTAACAATGTTTTAATGTTTTTATAACGATAAAATAAATTCTTAAAAGAAAAACGAAAAAACGTTTAGTTAATAGTTAAGTTTACAATAAAAGTTTTACATCATTGATATTTTTTACATAAATTTAAAAGGTCTCCGAAGTTCAAAAAGAATTTCTAGTAATTTTTTTTCGAAAAAAATGTATATATTGCCAACGATAAGTAAGTAAACAATTGTTTTTAAATAAACATGGAATTGTATTACTATTTTTATAGATTCCTTTCAATCAATGGAGCAAGATATCGGGATTCCAAATGGAATGAATTAGCAAAAACCTCAAAAGTATAGCTATTAAAGATGCTGTCAAATGGAGGAACTGAACTGTATTGCAACAACATCTTTTTATTTCCTCTTCTTCCGCAAATAAGTCATGTAAAATTTAATTTAAAATAATCTTTTTGTAAGAAATAATTATTGGAATGAAACAATATTGACATATTATTATCATTCGATTTTTATCCTTCATATTGTTACGTTTTTACCTTTTAAAAACTGTGGTTTTTTTCCTTTTAAATAAACCGGATACTTTGATTGCAAATAAAAGCAGTTTAGTAGTTTAAAAGTTGTAACGACTCTCTAATTTATTTAAAATGTACAACATTAACACTTTAAATAGTCACTATGTGTTGTAATACACACACAAACACATACACTTAAATTACACACTTTATACAGCACACTTTAATAATGTACAGGAACATACAGCCAACTTCAAGGCAGTTAATTTGTCTTTACTTAACGATGCTTCCAATTAGACTGACTCAATGGTGTTCTCACGGCTAATTTATATACACTGAATTACCTTCTAGATGCTTCTCGAAAGCTTTATTTCTACAATGATCTTAACGGACAAACTAGTATATTCGAATTCTAGAGCTTTCGATGTTAATGTTAGCCGCTTCAACATTTACTGTTACCATACTTAAAATAGTGGTGAAAGCTTTTCATTCAATATTGTATGTTTATAGCTACGTTAATAATTTCTACAGATATGTTAGCTGCTGTTAACATAAGTAGAAAGGTTGAGAAGCATTGAGAAAGATTGAGAAGCATTATTTAACTTTCAATTACGATTTCGTAACACTGCACCACCGCTTAAGCCTGCTCATCCCGAATAGGCACAGGTTCCCTTCTCCTAGGGTAGCTAGTCGTTCGAGATGTACGACCTTCATTTTAGATCTCGGGCTCTTTACTTTCTGTATTCTGTACACCACGTCGTTTAAATTCTTAATCACCTTGTATTGTCCATCCCAATGGATTTGTAGTTTGGGAGACAGTTCTTTCTTACGTTGTGGGTTATACAACAGTACAAGCTGGCCTTCGTTAAATCCTTAAGAATTCGCTGCTCGATCGTATCTTACTTTCATTTTGTCGCTGGTCATTTTTATTCGTCTGCGTACGAATTCATGAAGTTCGTTGAGGCCATCTTGCTCTTGGGAAGTGTTTTCATTATTTGTTGATGAGGGCTTAATACCGAATTCTAAATCACCAGGCAACTTGAGTTCTGTCCCGAAGACAATTTTGCAGGTATTCGAGAGGTTGAGTCATGAACAGCTGATCTGTATGCCAATAGAAATTTTGGTATGTGTTCATCCCAGTCCCTCTGATGTACACTGACCACTTTTCTTAAAAATTCCTCTAGAGTGCGATTGAATCTTTCAACCATACTATCAGATTGAGGATGCAGTGGCGTTGTTCTGGTTTTTCTTATTCCGTATAAATCGCATATTTCCTTGAATACGGCAGATTCAAAATTTCTACCCTGATTAGAATGCAACTCCAGTGGAAATTCATAGCGCCACATCCAGTTGTTCACAATTACGCTTAGCTTCCTGATTGGGTATGATAAATACCTCTGGCTATTTGCTGAAATAATCCATAACCACTAGAACGTAACGGTTTCCGGCATCACTGATACCCATTGCTACATCCATTGCAATCGAATGGTGCACCTGAGTTATACTGCTGAAGTTATCCACGACTTCTTCTTACTGGACCCTTCGCTGCTATGCATTGTGGACAATTGGCTACCCAATCGGCTACTGCTTGCTTTCTAAGGTTTTTATCACACCAAGATGACCACCACTGGGACCGTCATGGAACTCTTTCATTACTTCGTTTATTTTAGAGGATGGTACTGCAATTCGATTTGTCACTGTTTTACCGTCAGCACTTTTCCATATACGATATAAACAGCCATTTAACAACTGTAGACTATTCCATAAGTCCCAATATGATTTCATCAGTGGACTTTCGGCGGATATTTCATTGCGGGCTGGCCTTCTACCTTCTTTTGCCGATATTATTTTCGCCAGTATGGGGTCATTTCTTTGCGCTACAGACCAATCTTCACTGGACTCTATATGCATTAGTCGGACATCGATGACACATTCCTTTTCCTCGGCTTTTATATAATGCTTACATTGACAGCGCGTCCGCATTGCCGTGTTTCAATCCCTTCCGGTGCTCGATGCAAAAGGCATAGCTCCGAAGTTGCTCTATCCAACGAGCTAGTTGTCCTTCAGGTTATTTAAATTGCAGCAACCTCCTGAGGGCAAAATGATCGGTTCTCAGTTGGAAGTGTTGACTATACAGATACTTGTGGTAATGCTTCATAAACTATAATACTGCCAAAAGTTCTCGCTGCGTTACGCAGTACTTTCTTTCAGGCTTCGAAAGCATTCGGCTGAAGTATTTAATGACTCTTTCAGTGCCATCGAACACTTGTGAAAGTACACCGCCTATTCCGTATCCGCTCGCATCGCTATCTACCACAAACGTTTCTTCAGGTACAGGAAATTGGTGCCGTACATAATAGATCCTTGAACTACTGGAATGCTAGTTTTTGTGCTTCACTCCATTGGAATGATTATCACTTCTTGGTTAGCTTATGTAAGCCTGCGGCTTCATTGGCGAAATTCGGGACAAATCGTCTATAGCATGTGCAAAGGCCAAGGAAACTACGCAATTCATGGAGATTTCTAGACCGTTGTCAGTCCTTTACAGCAATTATCTTATTTTCATCTGTTGATATTCCTTCTGCTGTTAAGCGACGTCCCAAATATTTGGCTTCTTTCTGGATGCACACTTCTTTACACTGAGTTTGAGTCCAGCCGCTGATATTCGTTTAAGGACTTCTTCAAAGTTATTCAGATGTTCATCAAAAGTCTTACCCATGACAATTGTGTCATCGAGGTTCACCAAGCATGTCTTCCCGTGAAGTCCTTTTAGTACATGTTCCATTAAACCCTCGAATATGGCTGGAGCATTGCAGAGTTCAAATGGCATCACATTAAACTCTCTTTAACGCGAGTGATGTGAGAATCATTGTGTTCCAGCCAGTGTGTCCAGGGTGTCGTCAATTCTTGATAGCGGGTAGCTGTTTTTCTTGGTAACGTCATTCAGTTTTCTATAATCGACGCAAAAGCTAGTGCTGCCGTCTTTCTTCTTAACTAAAACAACAGGCGATCTCCAAGGACTTGAAGATGGTACGATTATACCGTTCCGCTCCATTTCGTTGACCAACTCCTTCAATTCACTTCGTTTTACTAGAAGAACACTTTTGAGTGCCTGCTTTATTGGCATCGCTTCGCCAATATTTATTTGATGCTTTACAATTGCAGTTCCACAATGGCTTTGACTTTTTAAGGTGAAGACGAAGATATGTTTCTTCAGAATCTGTTTCGTCTTATTTCTGTCTGGCGGCGCTAATCCTTCTACCCATTTTCTCACATATTCCGCTAGTAGCTCGTGTTCTTTGGTGGATTTATTGGCCGGTTCCAGGTTTTTCGCAATTTATTATGACTTTTTTATTGCTGAACAGGTTAAGCACTCTTACAGGGTTTAACGAGAGCTTTTGCTGTTACAAGATTGCTTTTTATTTCTTGTTATTTCTGCTGGTTCTATCACCCACAAACTGTTGTCCTCACAATCTCCCTCCATACGAGCCCATACTATAATTTCTGACTGTGGTGGTAGTTTCTGATGCTCGACGGTAACTAGCTTTCTTAATTGAGTCCTATTTTCATATCCGACGTTAAGGGGTATCTCCAAATTTCGCCAAATTATAACTTTTTGTCCCATATCCAAAGTAATGACGTGACTAATCATGAAATTAGCTCCAATGATAACTTCGTCCTCAGTATCGGCAACTATAAATACATGATTGACGCTATCGTTGACAATGGTTAATTTCACATTTACTTTACCATAGACAGTGGCCGGCTTCCCAGTAGCTGTGCGCAGACTTACCCCACATAATGGCTCAATTGTTTTCTTGACTAAATCGGGTTTGACGATAGACTGTGATGCCCCGGTGTCTATAGTAAAAAAGTTCTTCTGACCGTTGATGTACCCAGAAGCAGTAAGATTGCTATTTTTCTGCTGCATTACGGTTATAGAGATTGTGGGGCCCTCAGATGTGGGAGCTAGATCTTGCCCCATAGTGCTAGCTCGTTTTAGTTTAAAGGTGATTCTTGTGATGATTAATGATTTGACTGCTGGTTGTTTCTTTGAGGCGAGGCAGATCTAGTTCGTTTTCTTGGTGCTTTGCAGTTTAGCTGAATATGACCCGATTTACCGCAGTTATAACATTTTACTCTGACTTTACTTTGCTTCTCATTAAAAGCCTCCAAAACCTTTTTTAATTCGTGGACTATATTTCTCTCATTATCAGCATCGACATTTCGCACCTTGCATATTTGCGGCTTTGAAATTATTTTCGCCGTTTATTGTGCCAGTACGAATGAGAGGGTTTCAGCAAATGATGGTTTAGGTGTGGCACAAATCGCGTGTTTTATTTCAGGATCGCGAATGCAATTAACAAATGCCTCTATCTTGACATGGTCCAAAAACCGGTTGTTTTCCCTTGAATAAATAAGCTGCAGCAAACGCTCGATCTCCAACGCAAAATCGTGTAGTGTCTCATTGGGCTTCTACACTCTACCACGCAATTCCATTCGGTATAATTCCTTTTTATATTCACCACCGTACTTACGTTGTAGCGCCTCTATTATAACTATTTCCGTTACACGCTGGCACGCTTTCCTTTTAAGGCTCAACTCTATAGCTTTTTCTTCGTCGTTCCACATGCTTCTAACGGCAACTGTATCAAACTGGAACTTGAACACATTAAATGGTCATCATCTTGGTCATCAAATCTTGGGGCCTTTATTCTACTAGAGGATTTTGGAATAATTCGCACCTGTCGATGTTGGCATTGAAGATTATTCATCTTTATTTCTAGATCATGTCGTTTTTTATCAACTTTATCAACGACTTTGGCTTGTATATCTATGCAGCTCTCTAAGTCGGGCAATGCCATATCGCTCTAGAAGTTTCTTTAGAAGTTTATTTAGAAGTTTATTTAGAAGTTTATTTAACTTCAGCAAGAAGTTTCCCATGGGCTTCCATAAATTGCTCCATCATAGCAGCAAACATTGTGGATAAATCCATGCTGCTTGATGTTGCACGGGTAGAAACTTCCATTTCTTCTTTATACTCGAATTCGTGAGCTTCGATGTCAATATCACGCCGCTTGAATTCACCTATCAGCCGCTTTTGTAATTCTGCTTTATTACCAGCTGTAGGTAACTCCAACTTATTCAATTCTCTCTCGAGTTGCTCCACTTTTAGCTCTTTAAACTTCATGACTGCTTATTATTTTGCAATCCTCCTTCTAACACCAATTGTTACGTTTTTACCTTTTAACAATTGTGGTTTATTTTGTTTGATTGCAAATAAAAGCAGTTTAGTAGTTTAAAAGTTGTAATGTCTCTTTATTTATTTAAAATGTACAACATTAACAATTTAAATAGTCACTATGTGTTTTAATACACACATACTTATATTACACACTTTATACAGCACACTTTAATAATGTGCAAGAGTATACAGCCAACTTCAAGGCAGTTAATTTGTCTTTACTTAACGATGCTTCCAATTAGACTGTCTTAATGGTGTTCCCACGGCCAATTTATATACACTGCATTACCTTCTAGATGCTTCCCGAAAGCTCTATTTCTACAATGATCTTAAAGGACAAACTAGTATATTCGAATTCTAGAGTTTTCGATGTTAATGTTAGCCGCTTCAACATTTAGTGTTGCCATTCTTACA
This sequence comes from Protocalliphora azurea, assembly GCA_932274085.1. NCBI lineage: Eukaryota > Metazoa > Arthropoda > Insecta > Diptera > Calliphoridae > Protocalliphora > Protocalliphora azurea. The sequence continues at coordinate 91,030,023 of OW026519.1, read as the reverse complement.
AATAGTGGTGAAAGCTTTTCATTCAATGTTGTATGTTTACAGCTATGTTAATAATTTCTACAGATATGTTAACTGCTGTTAACATAAGTAGAGAGGTTGAGAAGCCGTTAAAACCGTTATATTTGAATTTAAGTACGATTTCGTAAAAATGAAAAATGAAAATGAAAACATCTTCATCACAGGAAAAAAATTTATAGAACGAAATGAGATGCCATGGCCTATTGAAGTTCCATTGGGTTGTATTTCTTAAGTCGATCTTTATGGATCTTAATTACACTTCCATTCTTGTCCATCAACTCAACGTTATTTCTCCTATCAAGAGCTATTACCTAGTATGATCCGTTGTAAATCGGGTCCAGTTTGTGTCCCGCATCGTTTCGGGCTATTCTATTCTGATAGTTATAGCTTTTTCAGGGGAACTCTGTTGTCTCTTTAATTTAGCATTTCCTATTAAAACAGCAGCTCTGCGATGAGCCGCATTAAGTCTGAATTTAATTTCCTTCTCGCATTAGTCCACGTTATATAGGGGTGTTATGCTCTTGTTATGTATGAGTTCTAGGGATGGTGGTATCCTTCCAAAAATTTGCTCGAATGGACAATACTCATGAGCCGTTGACGGAGTTGTATTATAACAATATAAGAAAAATTTTAACCACACATCCCAATCAGATCCATCTTCAGACACATAGGCCATTAAATATTCCTTAAATGTTCTGTGCGATCTTTCTGCTGTACCAATTGTCTAATGATCATATGGTGTAGAATTCACCTTTTCATGAGAGCACAAAGCTCCTGTAAGATTTGGTTCATGTATTCCGTGCCCATGTCTGTGACTATCTTAGTCATGGGACCGTATATCAATACGAAGCCTTCCATGACTGGCTGTGCAACACTTTTGGTTGATTTCTTCTTTATATACACCACCACCAATATTTAGTGAGATCACACACTATCATAGTGACTGCATATTCATTTTGAGAGTCTGACTTTGGTAAAGGTCCAATGGTGCAAGGGGGTCCAATGGGGGTCGGCGTTAGTACAAAGGATTCCTTGCTCCTGATTATGGGTTTATTGGTTTGGCATGATTTACATTGTTATATATCTAGTCATGCCTTAACAATAATAAAAAAGTCTTATTTTTCTTATCATGCGAGTGATTCCGATATGACCTCCGTTGACAGGGTCATCATGATGACTTTGCATGATAGACATTTTTTCTGTATCGGTAGTTATTTTCTTCAATTTTGGAGTGAGCACTAGGGTCAATCTTTTTAAGAGAACATTACCTTTATTTTTAAATGTTTCTATATCTATCCCCGGGATTTTAAACAGACGATAACTTAATGAAAGTTGTATTGTTGTCAGACAAATGTTATCAGCTATTTTTTAAAGATTTGGAAAGAGATGACCTAAGCCGATATTTCCATTAATAACATATATTCGGAAAGTTTTTCTTTGCTTTAAGGATAACTAGTTTATCCTGAGTAAAATTGTGGCATTTCATGGTGCTTTTGGACATTTATCGCCTCATATACCTTTAAACTGACCGATTCGTTCGATTGTGTTTGATTCTTCATTTTACAATCCTTGTTCTGTTTTTCCTGAAGTTTAGTTGTTATCTTCAGTATTTGTTTTTTATATCTGTAAATTCAAACCGTGCTAAGCAGATGAGAGGTCTGTGATCACTTCTAATCACAAATTTTTTGCCACACATATATGATCTGAAATATTGTATTGCCCAGTGAATAGCAGTGAGTTCCTGCTCAGTCGTTGATTTATTGCTTTCGCCTTTTGTAAACGATTTTAATGCAATGGTAGTTGAATTCTATGTTTCTCTTGGCTAAAAATAGGTCCGCACGCAAATTTACTAGCGTCCGTTGTTATATAGAATTCTTTTGTGAAATTGAGATATTTTTGGGCTCAATACTTGGTTTTTCAAATATTGAAAAGCATCCTCATAGTCTTGGGTCCTTATGAAAGGCACATTTTTCCTATATAATCTAGTAATGTGGCGAGACCATTCTGCAAAGTTAGGAATGAATCTTCTATAATAGTTGCAAAATGCAACGAAGCGTTTATCTTCATCGCCATTCTTCGGCGTAAGATAATTCGTAATTACCCAAAATTTGCTGTTGTCTGGTAATATACACTTGTCTGTACATTTGTGTCTTAAGAAAGTCACTTCTTGACAGAAAAACGAACACTTATCGGGATGTAACTTAAGGTTGTACTTTCTGCACAAACCAAATACATCTCTTATATTTTGTAAGATGTGTTCCGCAGAACGACCAATCACTATCAAATCGTCCATATAAATTAAAGCTTGTGTGAGTGATAACCCAGAAAAAGTTTATGACATCATTCTTTGGAATGAGTTTGGGGCAATTTTTATGCAATAAGGTAATCTTTTGAATCGAAAAGAGCCTTTATTGGTTGAGAACGAAGTAATGTCTCTTGAGTACTATTGCAATTCAATTTGATGAAAACCTGATATCATATCCAAGTATGAAAAATACTTTGCTCTACCTAATTAATCTAATATGTCATCTATTTGAGGTAAGGTAAATTTGTCAGCTATTAATTTCTTGTTGATTCTTTTATAATCAAGCACTAGTCTCCATCCCAATTTGATTTGACCCTGGTATCGATTTTTTGGTACTAAAAGGATTGGACTGTTATATTCTGAGATCGATGGTTCTACTATATCATCTTTATGAGAGTGAGGTATTTTGTAGTTTTTTATATAAACAGGTTGTTTATCATGAAGTCTCAGTTTTTGTTTATTAAAGTTATTTGTTGTTATTTTCTCAGACTCTAGTGCAAAAACATCTATAAATTCGGAACATAATGTTTCAAGCTCAGAATATTCAAATGCAGGAAAATTTTTCGTAATTTTTCAATCTTTTCCCTTTCCATTTTGACATCGCAACTTGGTTGGACAATTTTATAGTCATTTAGATTTTCCAATATTATGTGGACATTTTTAATGACTAAATCTTGGCCAGTTGTGTTTATAATTTTGACCAATGGTTGGGATTTGGATGTATGAATAGTGAATAGTTTGTTGCGGTATTAACACATCTTCTTAAACTGATTCAAAGGTAATGGGTCCTATGACTTCTGGCTTTCACTGACATGGAATTTATTTTCGGAGCATTCATCAGTGTTACAGCTACATTATATGGAACATCACCCATTTTAGTCTTGGTAGTCCAATATGCATTCATATTTTCTGATGAAGTCTATGCATATAATACCATCCACTTTAATGGGAAGTCATCTCCTACTACATGAAACTCATGCGGTATTACGATGTCTTCTATCTTGAGATCAATTTTAACTTTTCTCAATGTTGTAATGAATCCTTGTCCAATGCCATTTATATGGATCTTTCTATGTATATATGTATATTGATTCGTTTAGAACCAGATTGAGTTTTACGACAGAGATGTCTGCACCTGTATCTACCAAAAAGATGGATTTAATATAATTCAGTGATGATAAATGAGATCTACATTTAGATGTAAAAATTTAAATTTATTTGAATGTTTTTATTAAAGATCTTAGGGGTTTTGTACGTTTCCCGAATTATCTTCGGTTAAGAAATGCATACTATTAGCACCTCTTGCATTATCATTGCCATTTTGTCCATTGAAGGAATTATTTCTTTGATAGTTTGAGTACTTTCCATTTCTATCGCTATTACTTTGGAAATTCCTTTGAGCACCGACATTGTTGCGGTTACAATTGTTGCGGTTATTATTTCCGTAATTATTGCGGTTGATGCGGCGGTTATTGTTAGTTCGGCTATTTTGCCATCTATTGAAATTTGAATTTTTTCCGTCGAATTGGCGGAATGTGGGTCTTTGAGCAGAGCTATACGAATGGACGGTGTTTGGTTGACCTGTAAGGGTTTATAAAATAATTTTCTCCTGTAGTGTTTTAGGTAAATCTATGTTAATTCGTTTTCTTGAGCGTAGGGTTATTAATTCTTCCCGTACGTCAAAGTAAAAAGATTCAGCTGCAGTTCTATGTGCCTGCGTAAGTTCTAAATCAACTTTTTCATACAAATGCATGCTCTTTCAGATGCGTATCCTACCAATGAATTTGGGGGGGTTGAATTCTTTCGCGAGAGAGAGAAAGGCGAAGTGTGAGTTTTGAGAGAGAGGGGAAGTATGGATTGTGAGACAGAGAGAGAGAGGGAATAGTTATTTGGTGTGAGAGAGTGCTGTCAGATAGATTTGTGTGTGTTAGGTTTTGAGTTTTGATTTTGTGGATGAAGGAAGAAACCCAGTTTTAGTGTAGAGAGAAAATAGGTACCTGATGTGCTTTTGAAGATCAAGATGGTTGAAATGTATGTTGTTTATGTTTTCCATCCCTGGTTAGTAGTGTGTTTGTTGGTTGGGGTATTGAGGTGTGGGGTGTGTTTGTGTTTTGCATCTCTAGTTAGTAGTATGTTTGTAGTTTTGAAAAAGAGTGTGAATACATTTTTTGTGGTTTTTAAAAAAATTATTAATTGTAAATTGTGTGAGAAAAAATAGAGTCACTAAATAAATTTAGATTAAAGAGTTCTGCTACGCTTCTTGATTAAATAAATTTTTTCTTTTGCGGTGTTTATTTTAAAGAGAGTTGTAACAATGTATGGAGGATTTTGTGTATGTGTGTTTTGTTAAATTCAAAAACCATAAAAGTATGTTTGATAACAATTACACAAAAAATAAAAGTATATATTTAGATTTTTTTTCTGTAGTTCTGATTGTTGTAAATAATTTATAGAAAAATATTTTACATTTTTGTGATAAGAAATGTATTAGTATTAGTTGTTTAAAAAATTATTATTATTGTAGAGAGGGATGAGATAACAATTGAAATTAAAAAATTCTATTTTATATAGTATTTGTATTTTGTTATAATTTCCCTAGCTTTATCTTCTGCTACTCTCCTTGAGATTTCATAATCATAACAATCACAAGTTTTCGGTCCAGCTCTAGTATTCTTATCAGCCCAAACACAATCTTCTAAATGTTTACCATTTTTGTTTAATGTTCTTGGTAATTTTCATTATTTGTTCTAGATGTTCTAGTTTCGATTGAATGTTTTAAAGTTTTATTTTATGTTTCTCCGAAATTATATTGTAAAATGTTTTCAAAAAGTTGTATATTTTTTTCAGAATCATGATGATTGTATGTGTGTTTTATTACTGTATACTCATTAGTAACTATGAATTTCATTGGTTTTAGTTGATATTTTTAATTTAATTGATGTATTGAAATTTTTGATATTTTCTTGTTAGAGGAGTGAACAGTATTTGTAGAAACTCTTTTGTAACATGAAAAAGCAATGGTTTTTTAAGTTTTAGTTGTTTATTTTATTGATAAAAAATGTAATATGTTTCTATTAGATGTATAACTAGAGAGAAAATAGGTACCTGTTTGGTGGTTAGTTTTATGTTGGCTATGATAGAGAGATTTTTATATCTTTGTTGGGTTGTAATAAAAGATATATGTTTGTTTATTGTGTGCTTTTTAACAAATACTACAAAAAGAAAAACTTCTTTATTTTTTTCACTTTTAATTGTGATGAAATTAAAAACTGATAACTTGTATATATAGCGTTTGAATATTTTTGGTTTATTCATCTATATTTATATGGTTATTCTTTTGTTTTTGTAAAGCGGAAAAATATACTGGAGAATTGTTTTGTTTATATGGAAAAAATAACCTCGTGTAAGGTTTTTGACTTTTAGTAATGAAATATGTACATTGTCTGATTTTCCTAGATATGCTCATATATAGTTAATCAAAAATGACAGAAGTGAATTTTTTAATATTATAATAGCAAAGTATTTTGATTTATTAGTGTTTAATAATTTTATAAATTTGTGAAATTTATTTTATATACATATATATGTATATATATATAATAGCATTAAAAACTCTCCTCAGAACAACGTAATGAAATAAACATACATACATATGTACATGTAAGTTAGTAGTCAAAAATGCATTCCCACATGTTTTGAGCGTGTGTGCTGTGTCAGCAAGAATATTTTAAATGATATTTGATACTTTTCTTTATAATTATGTTGCAGTTCTTTTTTATATTTATGTGTTAACTTTCATGATCGCACTCTTTAATTTAAAATTGATATTTTTACTTGTATCAATAGATAATGCATTTCACTCTTAGATCAAACTTACAAGTGATCACATCTTTCATCTATTCAAAAAAAATGTCGAAATTCATTTGTGAATATTGTCAGAAAGGATATAATCATAATGTATCTTTAAAACGACACATAAGATTAAATCATAGAAATTCTACCATGAAATGTTCTACGTGTGACTTAAAATTTTCAAACCGCAAAGACTATCTAATGCATTTCCATTTAATAGATCATAGTAGAAAAATGGTAGAAGATACCATATACTGTGATGAGTGTAAAACATATATATTGAAAAAATGTTGGCATCAAAATTTACGTACAAATGCCCACAAAAAAAAAGTACTGAACAATTAGACAATGATATAAAGTCTATAAACTGTTGTTTTAAAAATCGAATCGCCTCGTATTTGATTGAAAATTAAAATAAGAAAAACTTAATTCCAGAAAACTTTTTAAGTGAAATAAAATCTAAAGTAATTACCTTATTAAAGGTATTATTACAGAAACATTTAAATATTAAATATAATTGTGAACTCTTCTGTAAATATGTGCTAATCAAAGATGATGATTTGTGTAGCGTAGATACAAAATCACATCAAACCAAAATAATTACTATAAATTCATCATTAACAAATGCAGACATCGAACAATGGTATGTTAATCAATGTGAGAGTTTAGTAACAAAAATGAGTGAATTTCAAGAACGTGACAGCGGATGGACCTTAATAGAAATCTCACATCTTGAGATTAATATTAATAAACATGAGTGTCTTAAAGGTTCACAATATTTACCTTTACCAGCAAAAATTGCCAACAAAAGAGCATGTATTATTGTAATAAATAAAGATGAATACTGCTTCAAATGGGCCATAATATCTGCATTATGTGAATTACCGCTAAATTCAGATAGATGTCAATCTTATGGTGATATTAATGATAAAATTAAAGATGAAATGATAACGTTAAAAAGCGGAAGGGTTTTAAATTTTAAAAATTTAAAATCTCCGTTTATAATTAATATGATAAAGATATTTGAAGAAAATAACCCCGACATCAGCGTTAATGTTTTCGGATTGGAAGGGGACAATGTTGTGGGTCCGTACCACTTCACACAAAAGGAAAAGATTATTCACATTAATTTGTTTTTATTAGAGGAAGATGAACGGGTTCATTATGTGTGGATAAAAAGTATATCAAGGTAAGCATATTTATAACAATATAAAAAAATCTTTACTAATGTTTCTTCTTTCTTTATAAATTACAGATTAATCAAAAGTCAATTAACAAAACCCACAAGACAAATACATGTCTCATCCACTTTCATAGTGAAGCGGCCTTGATGAAACATAAAAAGGAATAATGCCGAATTCAGGTGATAACATTCTCAATTTCAAAAATTTTAAGAAGCAAATGGATGTGCCATTTGTCGTTTATGCTAACTTTGAATGTATTTTAGAATCAACAAATGTTCAGAATTCTACTAATGTAAAGTCGGTACAAAAACATATGCCATATGCATATAGTTACTACATTAAGTGTTCATTTGACTCTAGTTTAGACAAGTTTAGAATATATAGTGGTGAAGATTCTCCAAAACATTTTTTTTAAAGTTTTGTAGATGATACTTTAAATATTTATAATAATTACTTAAGTGTAGTTAAACCAATGAATTCTTTAACGCCACATCAAAAAAAGTTTCAAAATGAAGATCCAACATGTCACATTTGTAAGAAATTTTTATATGATAATAGAGTGGCAGATCATTATCATTTAACGGGTGAATATAGAGGCCCTGCTCACAATAATTGTAATTTAGAATATCAAATTGCCAACTTCATCCCTATATTTTTCCACAATCTTTCGGCATATGATTGTCATTTGTTTGTTAGAGAACTTTCATCTATTGAAGGTAATATAAATATTATTCCTATAAATAAGGAATTATATGTATCAATATCTAAAAGAATTTCAGTAAATGAAAAAGAAACATTTGAATTACGTTTTCTCGACTCATTTCGATTCATGTTATCAAGTTTAGAAAAGTTAGCTAGTTACTTGCCTGATGATGATTTAAAAATTGTTAAAACATTTTATAACAATAGTAATGAATTCATTTTAAGGAAACGTAAAGGGGTTTTTCCCTATGATTATATAGATTCAGAAAATCGTCTTCAGGAAACACAATTACCTCCTCGTGAAGTCTTCTTCAATAAACTGACTAATAAGTCCTGTAGTGAAGAAGAATATCAACATGCAGAAAAAGTTTGGAGTACATTCCAGTGTAATATTTTATTAGATTATTTACTTTTATACCTCAAAGCAGATGTTCTTCTACTTTGTGATATATTTGAAAATTTTAGGAAAGTTTGTAAAAACATTTACAACTTAGATCCTTGTCAATATTATACTTCACCTGGTCTGTCTTGGGATGCAATGTTGAAAACTACACAAATAGAATTAGAACTATTAACAGACATTAATATGTATAATTTTATCGTTCGAGGTATAAGGGGAGGTATTGTTCAATGCAGTAACCGTCATTCCATAGCCAATAATAAATATGTTAGTGATTATGATTCAACGAAGCAATCAAATTATCTTATATATTTAGATGTAAATAATTTATACGGTTATGCAATGTCTCAATACCTTCCTTTTAAAAATTTTGAATGGGTAGAAAACATTGAAAATTTTAACTTAAATGATATTAAAGACGATTCTCCAATAGGATATATATTAGAAGTAGACCTTATACATTACATGACTATCATAATGACTTACCATTTTGTGCAGAAAATAAAAAAATTTAAACAATTAAACAGAAAAAATTAATTACAGATTTAAACAATAAAACAAGCTAGGTCTCTTATAGCTAAACCAAACTTTCATAATGCTCTTCCAATTAATGAAACTATGGTTGCAATCGAAATGAGAAGAGTAAAAACAGTATATAATAAGCCGATATATATTGGGTTTTCAGTTTTAGAGCTATCAAAATGGAAAATGTATAATTTTCATTACGATTACGTGAAACCTAAATATCTTGATAATATTAACCTAAATTACATGGATACAGATTCATTTATATATGATATTAGAACAAATGACTTGTATGATGATATTCGAAATGATATTACTACTCATTTCGATACATCTGCATATCCGAAAGATAATATTTATAATATCCCGCTTGTAAATAAAAAAGTTTTGGGAATGATGCATGATGAATGTAATGGTAAAGTTATTAAGGAATTCATTGTTTTAAGAGCAAAAATGTATTCAGTTAAAATTGATGGAGATGAAAAAGAAATTAAAAAATTAAAGGTGTTAAACAATGTGTAACAGCTAAACTATCGATTAATGATTTTAGAAAATGTTTATAAGAGAAAAAACTGTATTATGACTCCATGTATATATTTAGATCTAAGATACATCAAATTTATACACAACATATAAGTAAGTTAACATTAAGCTATTTAGATGATAAGAGATTTATAAGAGAAAATAATATTAAAACATATACATGGGGACATTATAAAATAAATTGTCTAGCATCCTCATCGTCAAATTTCCAAGAAATTATGGAAATGATATTCTTCTTAATATAGATATAGATATAGATTTGTAAATTAAGTAATTTATAAGTAATATGTATTATGAAAAAAATAATAAAAACAATATAATAAAGAAAAAAATTTAGTTATTATTTATAATATTTATTAAATAAAAATTTTAAACATAAATGACCACAATTAAATGTATTAAAGTTTTGTTTCTGTTTATAATTATATTCAATGGGAGTTTTTAAATAATTAATAATTTAAAGTGGTGGTTGTAAGTCTCCAAAGCTATCAAAATATTCCTTATAGTTGTGATTTTTATAATATGCTACCCAATGAGTTCCAGGTCCATGTTCATCATCTAAATTAACAATACCACATTCTTGAGTAAGTGGTTTTTTAGGTAAACCATCACGCATGAAAACACCTCTAAAATATCTGAGTTGTCCACCATATTTCTGTAGATCTATATCAGTTAGGGGACGATTGGGTAGATTTTTTAAAAGTTTTTTGAATCTGGTCTATAATACAATCCATATCCAGTTTTATATGGTTTAAGGTATAAACTTTTCGCATAGCTATTGCTTTCATATTTTTATTATGACGTGTAGCTTCTGCTAGTTGTTCTTTTCCATTCTTTATACTATTCACAGCTTTAACTATAGCTGATCCACCTGTAGCTAAACCTCCCAAAGCTGATAATGCTGTTAAAACAGGAATTAGTGGTAGAAATCCACCAATTTTAGGTACTGGAATTACTCTTGGTATTTTTATATTAGCTCTCCTTTTGCTTTTAAAATTATTATGAACGGCTTTTTTAGCAATTTTAACAGCGTCATGTATATTATCTGGTTTCTTTTTTTTCAAAAGTTTTAATGTATTTCTAACAGTATTGACAAATAATTTTGTATTACAAACTTTTCTCATTCTTTTTTCATTGTTTTTTTCGATTTACGATGTTTTTTAATATTTTTAATATTCTTCATACCTAATCCAAATTTCACTTTTGTCTTCATTGCATTCGTAACAAACCAAGCATTAGCTCGTTCTTTAAAATCACTATCTTTAGATTTTACTCGTTGTCAAGCTTTTTCAGCTAATATTTGATCAGCTTGATGTCTGCTATTTAAATCTTTTGATTGTGAGTATGCAATATCGTGTTCTTTACATTCAGCTTATAATAAATTTATTCCTGTATCTCCTTTATAACTGATCTGCTTTATAACTGGTAACGAATTGGTTATAATCTGCTTTATAAGTGGTAACGAACTGGTTGGTGATTGTTTCTATTTATGTCAAACCTATACGAAAATTCCTAAAAAGTTTAGTTTTTGCTAAGATCATAACAGAAAAAATGCATTATACATATACATTGCTTGTAAGTATCGTTAGCATATTAAGAACTGCTTGTGCAAGTTCTTTAGAATGATATGTAAATGTAGCATCTTTAAAACTATATACATTTGTCCAATTATACATTGTTCAATTTTATTAACTAAACAAAAGATACAATTATTACATAATTTCCCCGAAAAAATCCTTAAATTATTTCAAATATCCTTAACAAATTCTCCAGTCACCAGACGAAAATTATCATCCTTTTGTTCAACAAAAATTCCACAAATTTAGCCCTGTTTACAAAAAAGCTGATCAAATATTAGCTGAAAAAGCCTGGCAACGAGTAAAATCTAAAGATAGTGATTTTAAAGAACGAGCTAATGCTTGGTTTGTTACGAATGTAATGAAGGTAAAAGTGAAATTTGGATTAGGTACTAAGAATGTTAAAAATATTAAAAAACATCGTAAATCGAAAAAAACAATGAAAAAAGAATGAGAAAAGTTTGTAATACGAAATTATTTGTCAATACTGTTAGAAATACATTAAAACTTTTGAAAAAAGAGAAACCAGATAATATACACGACGCTGTTAAAATTGCTAAAAAAAAGCCGTTCATAATAATTTTAAAAGCAAAAGGAGAGCTAATATAAAAATACCAAGAGTAATTCCAGTACCTAAAATTGGTGGATTTCTACCACTAATTCCTGTTTTAACAGCATTATCAGCTTTGGGAGGTTTAGCTACAGGTGGATCAGCTATAGTTAAAGCTGTGAATAGTATAAAGAATGGAAAAGAACAACTAGCAGAAGCTACACGTCATAATAAAAATATGAAAGCAATAGCTATGCGAAAAGTTTATACCTTAAACCATATAAAACTGGATATGGATTGTATTATAGACCAGATTCAAAAAACTTTTAAAAAATCTACCCAATCGTCCCCTAACTGATATAGATCTACAGAAATATGGTGGACAACTCAGATATTTTAGAGGTGTTTTCATGCGTGATGGTTTACCTAAAAAACCACTTACTCAAGAATGTGGTATTGTTAATATAGATGATGAACATGGACCTGGAACACATTGGGTAGCATATTATAAAAATCACAACTATAAGGAATATTTTGATAGCTTTGGAGACTTACAATCACCACTTGAAATTATTAATTATTTAAAAACTCCCATTGAATATAATTATAAACAGAAACAAAAATTTAATACATTTAATTGTGGTCATTTATGTTTAAAATTTTTATTTAATAAATATTATAAATAAAAACTAAATTTTTTTCTTTATTATATTGTTTTTATTATTTTTTTTTTTTTTTTCATAATACATATTACTTATAAATTACTTAATTTACAAATCTATATCTATATCTATATTAAGAAGAATATCATTTCCATAATTTCTTGGAAATTTGACGATGAGGATGGTAGACAATTTATTTTATAATGTCCCCATGTATATGTTTTAATATTATTTTCTCTTATAAATCTCTTATCATCTAAATAGCTTAATGTTAACTTACTTATATGTTGTGTATAAATTTGATGTATCTAAATATATACATAGATTCATAATACAGTTTTTTCTCTTGTAAACATTTTCTAAAATCATTAATCGATAGTTTAGCTGTTACACATTGTTTAACACCTTTAATTTTTTAATTTCTTTTTCATCTCCATCAATTTTAACTGAATACATTTTTGCTCTTAAACCAATGAATTCCTTAATAACTTTACCATTATATTCATCTTGCATCATTTCCAAAACTTTTTATTTACAAGCGGGATATTATAAATATTATCTTTCGGATATGCAGATGTATCGAAATGAGTAGTAATATCATTTCGATTATCATCATACAAGTCATTTGTTCTAATATCATATATAAATGAATCTGTATCCATGTAATTTAGATTAATATTATCAAGATATTTAGGTTTCATGTAATCGTAATGAAAATTATACATTTTCCATTTTGATAACTTTAAAACACTATGAAAGTTTGGTTTAGCTATAAGAGACCTAGCTCCTAACCGTTTTTTTTTCTATTCTCCCATTCACAAACTATTTTTATGTCGTTTCTCTTGTCAACATTTTCCATGGTCTTACCATATACAGCATTATTTAACAATTTAAAAAAGTTTTGTTCAAAGGAATTTTTTGCTAAAGTTATATGATAATTGTTTAAATCAACATATTTTTTCAACCAATCTGATTGATTAAATTTAAGAATTCTATGGATTTTCTTTAAAATTAAATCATTTTCAATACATTGTTGGAGATTTTTATTGTGAATTATATAATTTGTTTTATTGTTTAAATCTGTAATTAATTTTTTCTGTTTCATTGTTTCAATTTTTTTATTTTCTGCACAAAATGGTAAGTCATTATGATAGTCATGTAATGTCTACTTCTAATATATATCCTATTGGAGAATCGTATTTAATCATCATTTAAGTTAAAATTTTCAATTTTTTCAACCCATTCAAAATTTTTAAAAGGAAGGTATTGAGACATTGCATAACCGTATAAATTATTTACATCTAAATATATAAGATAATTTGATTGCTTCGTTGAATCATAATCACTAACATATTTATTATTGGCTATGGAATGACGGTTACTGCATTGAACAATACCTCCCCTTATACCTCGAACGATAAAATTATACATATTAATGTCTGTTAATAGTTCTAATTCTATTTGTGTAGTTTTCAACATTGCATCGCAAGACAGACCAGGTGAAGTATAATATTGACAAGGATCTAAGTTGTAAATGTTTTTACAAACTTTCCTAAAATTTTCAAATATATCACAAAGTAGAAGAACATCTGCTTTGAGGTATAAAAGTAAATAATCTAATAAAATATTACACTGGAATGTACTCCAAACTTTTTCTGCATGTTGATATTCTTCTTCACTACAGGACTTATTAGTCAGTTTATTGAAGAAGACTTCACGAGGAGGTAATTGTGTTTGCTGAAGACGATTTTCTGAATCTATATAATCATAGGGAAAAACACCTTTACGTTTCATTAAAATGAATTCATTACTATTGATATAAAATGTTTTAACAATTTTTAAATCATCATCAGTCAAGTAACTAGCTAACTTTTCTAAACTTGATAACATGAATCGAAATGTGTCGAGAAAACGTAATTCAAACGTTTCTTTTTCATTTACTGAAATTCTTTTAGATATTGATACATATAATTCCTTATTTAAAGGAATAATATTTATATTACCTTCAATAGATGAAAGTTCTCTAACAAACAAATGACAATCATATGCCGAAAGATTGTGGAAAAATATAGGGATGAAGTTGGCAATTTGATATTCTAAATTACAATTATTGTGAGCAGGGCCTCTATATTCACCCGTTAAATGATAATGATCTGCCACTCTATTATCATCTAAAAATTTCTTACAAATGTGACATGTTGGATCTTCATTTTAAAACTTTTTTTGATGTGGCATTAAAGAATTCATTGGTTTAACTACACTTAAGTAATTATTATAAATATTTAAAGTATCATCTACTAAACTTTTAAAAAAATGTTTTGGAGAATCTTCACCACTATATATTCTAAACTTGTCTAAACTAGAGTCAAATGAACACTTAATGTAGTAACTATATGCATATGGAATATGTTTTTGTACCGACTTTACATTAGTAGAATTCTGAACATTTGTTGATTCTAAAATACATTCAAAGTCAGCATAAACGACAAATGGCACATCCATTTGCTTCTTAAAATTTTTGAAATTGAGAATGTTATCACCTGAATTCGGCATTATTCCTTTTTATGTTTCATCAAGGCCGCTTCACTATGAAAGTGGATGAGACATGTATTTGTCTTGTGGGTTTTGTTAATTGACTTTTGATTAATCTGTAATTATATAAAAGAAAGAAGAAACATTAGTAAAGATTTTTTTTATATTGTTATAAATATGCTTACCTTGATATACTTTTTATCCACACATAATGAACCCGTTCATCTTCCTCTAATAACTACAAATTAATGTGAATAATCTTTTCCTTTTGAGTGAAGTAGTACGGACCCACAACATTGTCCCCTTCCAATCCGAAAACATTAACGCTGATGTCGGGGTTATTTTCTTCAAATATCTTTATCATATTAATAGCCTGTTTTTACAATCCATGTGACTCAATAAATTCGTTCAAATGAGTAGGAAATTTTGTTTTGTGTTTTTGTAACACATGTATCAACTTTTGTTGAGTGAAAACGTAAAGGTTGACGATTTTGTACTCTTTTTGTGGGTTTTGTAATACATTTCAAAATGTCACTAATGTCAAACAAAGACAATCAGAAAAAAACATGCGTCTAAATATTTTTCTACAATAATTTACTACTCGTTTACGAAAAAATTTACATTTTGGTGAAAATTTAAAAATAAAAATGGATCTAAAAAATAAAAAGTGGTAAGTAAACATTTTACAATATTTTAACATGTAAATTGAATTACATATGTATATAAAATTTGATTTTAGTCTAAAAAAAACAACCTACGTGCAATTTAAAAAATTGGTAGATTTAATAGAGGAATTTCCGCAACTGGCAACCGGCAGCCCATCATTTGGAAGCAATAAAGCTACGGTGGAACAACTATGGGATGATGTGGCAGAAAGAGTAAATGCTTTAGGCCCACCAACTAGAAGTGGATGCGAGTGGAAAAAGGTAGTTTCTTTTTTATAAAGTATGTACAATTTGGTTGATTAACTAATCTTTTTATTACAGGTGTGGCATGATCAAAAGTGTCGATTAAAAAAAAAGATAAGCGAAAACAACAAAAGCCTTCACGGAACGGGAGGTGGTCCATGTACAATAAATAATTTAACAGAAATGGAATTACATATTGATAGGATATGCCACCTTTCATCCGCTGGAGCTCCTGCCGGTAAATTTTTGGGTTACTCATCTGCTAAACAATATGTTGAGCTAACACCACCCAGAACGCACGTTAAAGTAGCTGTTGTAACACCAACTACTTCAAAACAAACCAATGAACAGCAAAAATACCAACAATTGTCAGACATTTTTACACCAAATATTTCAAACATAATAACACTTGAATACTCACCTTTAAAAACAACACAAACGCATTCACAACAATCATTGCTAGCATCACAACAAATAAAACTCTCATCAACACCAAAACAAACACAAGAAAGAAAAAAAGAAGAAGTAACAAGACCATTTCACCAATATAGAAAAAGGAAAACTGTTGAAAACAACTCAGACAAACAAAAATTTTTACGTCAACGAATGGAGATACAAAATAAATCACTGGACCTAATGAACAAACAATTAGAAGCGACTATAAGAAGCACTGAAGCGGCTAAAATACAAGCTGATGCAGCAAAGATTCAATCTGAAGCTTCAAAAGAACAGGCTATAGCTTTAAAAGAACAGGCTAAAGCTTTAAAAGAAATAGCTGATTCTTCAAAAGTTATGGCACAGTGTTTGGAAGACATAAAAAAATATCTTAAAGATGAAGATTAACCCCCTTATGTTTTTTTATTTCCGTTTATGTACATACTTTTATAACTTCGGCAATGAATTAATATTTTATTTTTTTTTTTTTTTTTTGTTTTTTATTAAACATTTGTTTTATTGTTTTTTATTAAACATTTGTTTTATTGTTTTTTAGTAAATATTTGTTTTATTGTTTTTATTTTTTTAATTTAATAATTTTTTTAAATAATAAATATGTAACTGAAACTATGAGTAAAGTTTTGTTATATTTCTAATTCAGATTTCTAGAAATTTGATCTCTTACAGCTTTTGCTAGTGCAGTTTCTTTAGAGGCTGCTTCATTATTCATATTTTCACTATTTTAATCTTTACATTAATTTTTTATAAACACAAAACAGCTGTCGGAGTTGCCATTAATTATTTCGAAAAGTAATATTTAGTATGAAAACAACAAAATAGTTAACTTTAATATAATGGCAACAATGTTATTTGACAAAAGCAAAATGAAAAACGTTTCATAACGTAATTTAGACGTTAGTTTAAAAAAAACTCATTTGCTTACGTACTCGTCCGTGTATCGCTTGTCCGTCTGAAACCATACACGTATTGTAAAAACAGGCTATAATTATAAACGGAGATTTTAAATTTTTAAAATTTAAAACCCTTTCGCTTTTTAACGTTATCATTTCATCTTTAATTTTATCATTAATATCACCATAAGATTGACATCTATATGAATTTAGCGGTAATTCACATAATGCAGATATTATGGCCCATTTGAAGCAGTATTCATCTTTATTTATTACATTAATACATGCTCTTTTGTTGGCAATTTTTGCTGGTAAAGGTAAATATTGTGAACCTTTAAGACACTCATGTTTATTAATATTAATCTCAAGATGTGAGATTTCTATTAAGGTCCATCCGCTGTCACGTTCTTGAAATTCACTCATTTTTGTTACTAAACTCTCACATTGATTAACATAACATTGTTCGATGTCTGCATTTGTTAATGATGAATTTACAGTAATCATTTTGGTTTGATGTGATTTTGTATCTACGCTACACAAATCATCATCTTTGATTAGCACATATTTACAGAAGAGTTCACAATTATATTTAATATTTAAATGTTTCTGCAATAATACCTTTAATAAGGTAATTACTTTAGATTTTATTTCACTTAAAAAGTTTTCTGGAATTAAGTTTTTCTTATTTTCATTTTCAATCAAATACGAGGCGATTCGATTTTTAAAACAACAGTTTATAGACATCTGGACATCAGAACGTCGTACAATATCATCTTTGCCAGGAAACACATTCACTACTCGTCCTCTTATCCAATCACGACGGGAAACAGCTGGATCACATATGAGGACTAGATCATCTGGAGCAACTGGCTTTGTAAATTCACACCATTTAGATCGTCTTGTTAGTGTGGGCAAATACTCAATAATCCATCTTTTCCAAAAATGATCCCGCAACTGACGTGCAATTCGCCACTGCTTTTTTAAAACTGCAGGCTTTTCAATTATAGTCCCTTCTGGTGTCTGAGCCGTATTTGGGGAAAGAAACAAAAAGTGATTAGGCGTCAAAGGTTCTTCGTCTTCGTGGCTGACAGGCAAATGAGTCAATGGGCGAGAATTTACAATGTTTTCTGCTTCAATTAGAAAACTTTGCAAAGTGTGCTCTTTTGGGGCGACTTCTTTTAATGTAACTCTTAAAACCTTTTTCACACATTGTACCATACGCTCCCATATACCACCTTCTGCAGGATTATGTGGACAATTAAACTCCCATTCAATGCCCTTCGCACTTAACTCATCTTGAATTCTCTCCAAATCAAAAACCTCTTTAAACGTTTAGCATCCTGGTTGGCACCAACAAAATTTTTGCCATTGTCACTTCGCATCTCCAATGACGTACCACGACGATTTATAAAATTCCTTATGGCCAAAATACAAGCATCGGTTGAAAGGTCAAAGGCCATCTCCAAATCTACCCAACGTTTCTCATAACGTCTACCGACAGTTATGGTTATGGGCCCAAAATAGTCCACGCCCGTATATGTGAATGGACGAATGTACGGGGTTAATCTATCACTAGGCAATGAACTCATAAATGGTGGCACTGGAACTGCACAGCGAATTTTATATGCATTACAATTAGATATAACTTTAGCCAGAAGTTTTCGTAGACGTGGAACCCAAAAAGACCTTCTTATTTCACCAATCGTGGCCTCAAAATTTTGATGCCTCATATTGTCGTGAACATAAGCAACAAACAGTTCAGTTAAACGATGACAGGGTGACAAAAATATGGGACGTCTCGAATCTAGTGGCAACCAACTAGCTGCATCAATACGGCCACTTACACGGAGTAATTTGTTTTCATCAAAATATGGCGACAGCTTAAACAAATCGTTATTCTTTTGCAGCGCATCACCAGACTTCAAGACTTCAATTTCAAAGGCATAGCTTTCTTGTTGTGAAAGACGACATAAAATAGTTTCAGCAACCTTCAGTTCCTCAGCAGATAGGCCTTTTGTACTTTTCAGGTTTAACATTTTGTGACAGGCATTTACAAACCTCAAAACCCAAGACATTGTACGTTTGAGCCTGAGAAATGATAAAAACGATTAATATCAATAACCAAATTTGTACTAACCAATAAAGCAAATTTTGGACGCAGTTCCTCATCAATGTTATATTCAGTCTTCTCAGAATTCTTTTTCTGCCAATCATCTTCGTGCGCATATAGAAATTTTGGCCCTTGGAACCAGCGTGTTTCATTCGAAAAGTCAACTCGACTTTTAGCTCTTGTTGTATCATCGGCAACATTCATATCAGTAGGCAACCATCTCCAATCATCTGGGCATGTAGAATCCAATATTTTTGTAAATCTGTGGGCAACAAAAGGCTTATATCTTCTACTTTCAGAACCAATCCAATTAATCACAGTTGTAGAATCACTCCAGCAAATAGTTCTTGACACTTTTATAGAATGCTCTTTCAAAATTGTGGCCATCAACCGAGTTCCTATAACAGCTGCTTGCAATTCCAATCGTGGTATGGTCATAGATTTCAGTGGAGCACATTTTGTTTTGGCAGCAATGAATGATACTCCTATTTCTTCTTCCGATGTTCTATAACGCCAATAGGCCACGGCGCCAAATGCGTCCTCACTGGCATCAACAAACACATGTAGCTCTAATTCACACAGCAAACCATTTGTAAAATAGAATCGTGGCACTTCTACATGGACGACGTTCTGCAATTCTTGGTGCCAACCGTTCCAAATCTCTTGTAGGGTCACAGGCAGTTCTATTGAGAGAGGTATGTTTCCATACCTCTCTCAATAAAAGTTTGGCGGTTATCATAAAGTGGCACAAAAAACCAATTGGATCAAAAACAGACATCACAACACATAGTAACTCACGTTTTTTTGGACACCTTTTACCATTTATGACATCAGCATTCACTTTATGAAATTTTAGAATAAATTTGAATGCGTCGTCTTTGGGGTCCCAAAACATACCAAGTACCTTCCCTGTTGTAGATTCTAACTCAATTAAACTGGGGGAAAAACAAATTTGATGATTTAAATCACCCTCTAGAGCCATGACCACCTCCGATGAATTTGATGTAAAATTACGCATTTCGAAACCAGCAGCTCTATGTATATCTCGCACCTGTTTTGTCACTTCAATGGCGTTTGACGGGTTTTCAAAGCTGTCTACAAAGTCATCCACGTAATGATGATCCAAAATTGACTTCACGTCTCTTGGGAAACGATTTTTATATTCTAGCGCATTGGTTTCCTTCACATAATTGGCAATACATGGTGAGCAGGCAGCTCCAAACGTCATCACAATCATTTTATAAACTTCAGGTGGACCACTATCATCTTCACGCCATAAAAACCTCTGAGAACACCTGTCTTCGGCAGCTACTACCACTTGGTGAAACATTTCTTTTATGTCACCACATACTGCGACGGCGCCAACTCTAAAATTTAACAATACTGACGGCAACGGCTTATACTGCTGAGGGCCCTTTAATAATTTCGAGTTCAATGAGACTCCTTCTACCATCGCAGCCGCATCAAATACCAAACGAATTTTCCCCGACTTATTAGGCTTCACAACACCAAAATGCGGCAAATACCATGTTCTCGAATTGGAGGTAACAATTTCACTTATTGGCAATTTTCGTACATACCTCTTTATCTCATAGTCTTTCATTATGTTCTTGTAAGCTATACCAAATTCTGGGTTCTTCATCATCTTTCGTTCCATACCATGAAGTCTGTTAAGGGCCATGGAGTAACTATCCGGCAGGACGACGTCATCATTGCACCGCAGTAGTCTGCATTCAAATCTTCCGGCAGCCCTCTTCGTCGACTTCCTCAAAATCTCACGTGCTCGCAAATCATTTTTCGACTCGATCACTGGTAGAGCTTTAACACCAAAATTCTCCGTTTCAAAATAGCTAGCCACCATGTTCTCCAAATTGTCCACCTGTGCTGTCAGCAAACAAGTATGGCTTCCCGAGCGAACTTCTCGCATGTTTCCAAAAACAACCCATCCTAGAGGCGTATTTGCAGCATATGGACCAGTATCTTCTAAAGGCACTATTTCATCAGGCAACCCCAGATGGCAATGATCTAAACCAATAAGTACTTTAGGCGCCACACAATTATACGAGCCTACAGGAATACTATGTTCCTTTATCAAATCTGCATTAAAACTTTGACTCGGCAAATTCAAATTTGTTACGCCATACACGTTTCTCAGAGCATACTTTCTGTTCTTATTTACACCACTTATGTGCAAATTAACAACAACTGCCTGTTCTTGTGCCGACTTACCACCATACCAGCTAAAATTCAATCGGCTCTGTTGTTCATGCAGCCCCAACTCTCTCACCAGAGAACTATCCATCAACATGACTGATGAACCTTCATCTAAAAGCGCATACGTTTTCAGGGAACAATTTGGCCCATACAGCATTACTGGCAATACTCTGAATAACAAATTACTCTTTCCACAAACACTTGAAACACAACTTAACACTGGCTCGGCGTTTGATGAATCTCCATTCTGCTCAACAATTCTAAATTTCTCTTGTACACTAGGCTTGGTATCGTGTAATAATTTGTTATGTCTTCTCTCACAATTTTTAATTTGGCACTTTTTGCCGCGACGACAATCTTTACTTGAGTGCCCACCACCAAGACATGAAAAACATAACCTCAACCTTTTTACTTCAATCCATCCATTCGGCACGCTCAAATCCAAAAATTTCTTACATTCATATATTCTATGTGGCCCAACACAAATATAACACTTTATCTGCTTCTCTCTACTAGCATGTAGTACCACTTTTCTTTTTCCATCACTGTTAGGACGACTTCCACTTGAACCAGTAACTTGAACACTTCTTACGAAATTTGCAACACGTTGTAGCCAGTTGCTAAAATCCAAAACAGTACTCATAGGCAATTTCTGTACTAGTTCCTCCATCAGAGTTGGATTCGGCAAATGTTGCTGGCCATCGACTGTTTCCAAAAACGCTGCTAAATTTCTCACCTTTAACTTTTCAATAGCAGACTCTGCAATGGGCTGAACTTCTTTAATTCGCTGTAGCTGGCATCGTAGTAGCAAATCCGGGCGCCCATATTGGAAGTTAAGTTGCTCAATAACTGTTGGTACATTATTAGGATGGATAAGCAACGACTTCACACACTCTTTAGCTTCACCTTTTAACGCCTTCTGTAATCTCAACAGTTTTCAAAATTATTGTACAAATACGCAGCTGTAGAATGTTCAAGGGCAGACAAAAACATAGGCCAATCTTCAGGGGCCCCACTAAATTCGGGCAAATCATAAATTTTACGTTGTATTGGCATTGGCGCAGTAAAATGTTGAAGAGAATATGGCTGCGCAATTAATAACTGTTGTTGTTGGTAACCTTGGGATACATTGACATCACTACTTACAAAGGAGGACGGCGTTGGATTCAGACGGTTAACTATGTTTTCATGCGCGTTGTTTTCATTAGCATTTAACGGCGTTGCACTTAACGAAGTCGGTATATTTTGTCCAATATTAAGAATATTAGTATTCTCGGCTGCTTTCAGAGCTTTTTGGGAATTGACTAACTGAGCCTGCAAAATATCAATTTGATTCTGAAGACTTCTCATGTCAGTACTTAAATGGGCTGACGACATAGATTGTAGCGGTTGGCTTCTTACATTAGAACCAGGCACTAGTGGCGGGAGACATGGAGGTGATTCACTAAAAGGACCTAAAATATTTTGTACTGATCCAACAGGCACTGTTTCTCCAGGAGCGCTAATGGCTGCACTCGAAATCGTTGTCGTTGTTCCGGCGGCAGTGGAACTTATCGGCTGTGAAGGCACTATAGTAGGAGAAGAAATATTTCGTTGATTCACATTTTTTGTTCCGGCAACTGTGGAACCACTTTCACTTTGGCTCATTGTCGGCTGTAGACGAGGGCTTTTTCTTACAGGCGATCGTTGCATTATAAATCAAAAATTTCACAAATTTTAACACTTAATTATTCACTGTTCCGGCTGACAAGGAACCACACAAAACACTTAAAAGCAGCAATATTCCAAAAAATTTCACAAATATGTTCCGGCATACAAGAAACTTCAAAACTATTCAGGTTGAATTATCCTTATTAATTTGCAAAAATCAAACTCCGTCCCGGCAGACAATGGACCATTTTTTCTGCAAATTAATAATCTATTCGCTCCAAGAAGTGCGAAATAAAAATTTCGCACTACACCGTCAATTGAAACACAGATTTTCAATTATTGCTTGGCTCGATGAAGCGCGTTTATTTCTAATAAAAGACTTAAATTAATAAATAAACAAACTACACAACTTACCACAGTGATTTTCCCTTACAAACTGATTTAACTTACAAAATTATTTTCTCATGTACCACAAACCAGTGATGTGTATAACAAATTATAACACATTTCAAATAACGGTACCATCTTAACGAAACAAAGCACTGCAGTAAGATCAATGTTAAAAGGAACAACAAAGTATATAATAATTCTTACACAATAATTTACATAAGACAAAATAAAATAACATTAAGGCATCTCAAAAACAAATGAATACAAAATAATAAATAAATGCTAATATTAGATGAAATTAAGGCAAACAATAATAAAAATTCATCGTAAACAAAAATAATAATAATCAAATAAATTCACTGCTCCTTTATGAGCCATTTGGCGACAATTATATATATACATATATATGTATATAAAATAAATTTCACAAATTTATAAAATTATTAAACACTAATAAATCAAAATACTTTGCTATTATAATATTAAAAAATTCACTTCTGTCATTTTTGATTAACTATATATGAGCATATCTAGGAAAATCAGACAATGTACATATTTCATTACTAAAAGTCAAAAACCTTACACGAGGTTATTTTTTCCATATAAACAAAACAATTCTCCAGTATATTTTTCCGCTTTACAAAAACAAAAGAATAACCATATAAATATAGATGAATAAACCAAAAATATTCAAACGCTATATATACAAGTTATCAGTTTTTAATTTCATCACAATTAAAAGTGAAAAAAATAAAGAAGTTTTTCTTTTTGTAGTATTTGTTAAAAAGCACACAATAAACAAACATATATCTTTTATTACAACCCAACAAAGATATAAAAATCTCTCTATCATAGCCAACATAAAACTAACCACCAAACAGGTACCTATTTTCTCTCTAGTTATACATCTAAGAGAAACATATTACATTTTTTATCAATAAAATAAACAACTAAAACTTAAAAAACCATTGCTTTTTCATGTTACAAAAGTGTTTCTACAAATACTGTTCACTCCTCTAATAAGAAAATATCAAAAATTTCAATACATCAATTAAATTAAAAATATCAACTAAAACCAATGAAATTCATAGTTACTAATGAGTATACAGTAATATAACACACATACACACACGAACACACACACACACAATCATCATGATTCTGAAAAAAATATACAACTATTTGAAAACACTTTACAATATAATTTCGGAGAAACATAAAATAAAACTTTTAAACATTCTATCGAAACTAGAACATCTAGAACCAAGAACATTAAACAAGAATGGTAAACATTTAGAAGATTGTGTTTGGGCTGATAAGAATACTAAAGCTGGACCGAAAACTTGTGATTGTTATGATTATGAAATCTCAAGGAGAGTAGCAGAAGATGAAGCTAGGGAAATTATAAATTTCTATAATTTAAAAAACTGTATAAACTGTACCTTTAACAAAATATAAAAACTATATAAAATAAAATCTCCACAATAATAATTTTTTAAACAACTAATACTAATACATTTCTTATCACAAAAATGTAAAATATTTTTCTATAAATTATTTACAACAATCAGAACCACAGAAAAAAAATCTAAATATATACTTTTATTTTTTCTATAATTCTTATCAAACATACTTTTATGGTTTTTGTATTTAAAAAAACACACATACACAAAATCCTCCATACATTGTTACAACTCTCTTTAAAATAAACACCGCAAAAGAAAAAATTTATTTATTCAAGAAGCGTAGCAGAACTCTTTAATCTAAATTTATTTAGTCACTCTATTTTTTCTCACACAATTTACAATTAATAATTTTTTTTAAAACCACAAAACATGTATTCACACTCTTTTTCAAAACTACAAACATACTACTAATAGAGATGAAAAACACAAACACCCCCACACCTCAATACCCCAACCAACAAACACACTACTAACCAGGGATGGAAAACATAAACAACATACATTTCAACCATCTTGATCTTCAAAAGCACATCAGGTACCTATTTTCTCTCTACACTAAAACTGGGTTTCTTCCATCATCCACAAAATCAAAACTCAAAACCTAACACACACAAATCTATCTGACAGCACTCTCTCACACCAAATAACTATTCCCTTTCTCTCTCTGTCTCACAACCCACACTTCCCCTCTCTCTAACTACCCACACTTCGCCTTTCTCTCTCTCCCTCTCGCGAAAGAATTCAACCCCCCCCAAATTCATTGGTAGGATACGCATCTGATAGAGCATGCATTTGTATGAAAAAGTTGATTTAGAACATACATAAACATACTACTATAATTTGTGTTAAGCAGTTCTCTTAACTGCTCGACACATTCCATTTATTGGGAATTAAGGGTTTAAACAACAGGGTATTCAACAAAACAACTAAGTGGTGTTGGTCACACTTGTGAATTTTAACAAATTTAATTACAAGGATCAAAATGAGACTCCCATCCTTTCAAAATCAAAAATTTAAAAGTTAGAAGCAATCAAAAAAATAATAAAAATTTGTGTTAATATTAAACACAATAACGCAAGTATTAACCAATAATGAAATAGTAATTATTGGTTGATGTAATAATAGTGGATTAGGATCAAAAAAGAAGAAAAAAAACTTTATGATTAAATATCCTATACCTTATCAATATCATTGTCTAGAGAACGTCTCATTTTTGGTAAATTGTTGTTAACAATTGCATTCCCAAAATGGCTATTATTATGCCAAGGTTTGCGTTTGGGTTATCTATTTTGGAATCATGATTACCCATTTTGGACTGATTCAAAATATATTAATAATAAAAAAATTAAATGAGACCAATATGGTCACAAGTTGCTACACTAAAAACAGTGCGTATGAAATACCCGTTTAATAATATATGGTATTGATTCGTTAATTGCAAAAATAAAACTTGTGAGGCTTGTCCAAAGTCGTAAAAGAGTCTTTAAGTCTGGGGCATTCGACAAAAATTTAAAGAAAAGGAATATACCAAAAAAAAGGGAATATATGTCTCATGCGCAGCGTTCCATATACTCTTCGCATATTGACCTTCCGGGCACTACCAATTAGCGACCGAACAGGGTTTTACTCCCTTTACACCACTGGAGGGACTCCTAAGTATCGCAGCAGTGTATCCAGGAATTTTTTCCCTTAATACTACCCTACCTATGTGGTTAATATATAGAATATATTAATGGAATTAGTTTAGATTGTGTGTAGTAATCAAACAAACATATATATTTGTTTGTAGAGTTTTAAATAATAAGTAAGCCTTATCAAAAATAAAATATTTATTAAATAAAATTTACTCATGTATATGGTGTTAAAGATCCTGCTAATGTTCTCTCTTTTGGGGATGTTGTTGCTGTTAAAGCTGTTTGTTGATGGTGTTTAGATTTTAAGATTTTTATGGGTTGTTACCTTTGTGGCCTTTGTTACTCCATATTTTCGACTTGGTGTTATGAAAGGATGGATGCAGAGTTTTTATTACTGTTGTTGATCATGTCCCAAGTTATTAAGATTTTGATTATTAATACTTATATTATTTTGTTGCTTTTGAAATCTCATTCTTCTCATTATTATCTGTTTTGGTGGGCTTTTTTTTATTCAGTTTTTAAAACGAATTTTTACTTTCTTTAGTGTTTTTGGCTTTTATTAATTAGTGATTGTATTATTATTTTATGTTGTTTTTTTTTTTTTTTTTGTAGATTTTAAAGAATTTTTTTCAATTGGAGCAGGGAAAACATTAATTGCTATTTTAGCAATAAAACCTTTTTTTTATAAATAAAGCAGATGATTAGATTTTTTGCTTTCATTTTTTTATCGGTTCTCAATATTTTTAAAGCACTATGGATTTTTTGCTACGTGTTCGATTTTTATACGATTTTTTTAGGTTCTATTTTTACTTTTAGTAATTTCATTAAAGTATTATGTTTTGAACAATAAAGTAAATCCGTTTTGTTGTAGTTAAAGCTAAGCGTTAAGAAAATGTTTGAATTGAAAAGTTTTTTTTTTATAAAATTACTTAGGTTGTTTTTTTAAGATAATTTTAAAGTTTTATTTAAAGAGTTTAATTAACTTTTCTATTAGCTTTTTAAGATAATATTTAAAATAAAGTTCAATGTTACAAGTTTTCTTTTTTTGTTATAAATTGTTAATCAAGTAGTATTTATTTCACTTTTTTGAAATTTCTTTTAAATTTCATAGATTTATCCAACAATTTTTAAGATAAATAAAATAAGAAAAATTAAGAAAACCAATTTTTTATTTCGAATTTTCTTTTTTTCTTTTAAGTATACGCGGACTCAATCTTTTTTTACTCGAGAAATATTTGCACGTAGTTTCAGGTTGTTTTGTTAAAGATCATGATGATGTTAATTGTTAAATATTTTATTAAATCCCAAAAGTTCGGTGTGTTTTTATTTTATTATTTTTTTATAACAAAACAAATAAATTGTTTTGAAAATTGCGGTACGGTTTAGAATTTTAATCCAACAGGAACCCAACAGAGTCTTATCCCGTACGCATCCATTAGCCTTTTCAATTCCTTTCTGCACTCAAGCACTAATCTGAACCCAACACAATGAATTGTTATTGCCAGCAGTGCTGCCTGACTATCCACATAGATAGTTACCTCAGAGTCCCTTTTAAAGTTCTCCTCCAATAATCCTAAGGCCTTGTAAATGCCAAGAATTTCTGCCTGAAAAACGCAATCTAAAATATCGTCTGATATTCGTTTCCATAAAGTAGACACCTGCCCCTGTTCATATTTCCATCTTCGAGCCATCTGCGAAAACAGCACAACCTCCATAGAACTCTTCTGCTCCAGCCCAGAGGTCTACTAGAGATTTCAATAACGGGAGTAACCCGAAGTCAATTATAGTCAATACATAATGTCCGACCATTAAATTCGACTTCGTCAAGTATGCTAGCATACCCCGCTCTGAAGTTGCCTATTAATCCTAATTCCTTCAGTCTAAATAAACTCCGTACAGCCATTCCTCTCACGAACTCCTCAATTGAAAGAAAATGGAGAATGGTGTGCTTCTCACGGCACCTGTAATGCCAATTGAAGCACATCTCTTTACTTTAGAGAGAAGGTTCCTATAATTTTTTTTCTTAATGCCTCCTACCAGAAAAAAAATCCATAAGTGAGAATAGGCCTCACTACCGACGTGCATATTGTAACGAACGTTAATCTGGGACTTTATATATATCTAAAGATCTACTTATAACACCAGCCTTGCTCAACGGAAAATGGGGAGATTCGTTTCTTTATCTAAATAGAGTTAGCTCATTACAATAAAATTTAAACTTAGGACTATTAACTATAAACTAAAAGATAGATCAAAAAATAATAAAGGAAGTGAAAACTAGGATGCAAATATTAATGTGAAAAGGTCTAAGTTGTTGATTACCTTTTCTGCTCTTAACCCGCCCATGACCTATGTTATTCCTTAAAATTTCCTGAATAACCCACGACAACCCTATCTTACTGATTCAAATGTTTCGCGAAAAGTAAAAAGTAATTATTTAAATGCCCATATTACAAACAAAATGTAATTTATTGAAACAAAGAAAACTTAGTTATCAAATAACAATCAAATAATCTAATCATAGTTTAATATGTCACCAAACTAAAGTTTACTAAATTAATATAATAAATATAGCAAAATATTTAAGTTAAATTAGTGTAAGTTAATATAAATTAAAGAGTAAAGTATAAATGCAACTGTTTAAATGAAACAAAAATACAAAAAAAAATAAAAGAATGAATATATTAATCTATACGTGAATTAATAATAAGAAAAAGAGCTAACATTTTTGTTTCATTTAACGGTTTCTTGTATTTATTAACAGTATTAACCTGAAATTACGAATTTATATATTATTTTAAAGATTGATATTTCAAATATATTTTATAAAGTAAACACTCACCACATTTTATTTCCCTCGATGACTACAGGCCTGAAGTTCAGAGGTTGGTTATGGTTTCGACGGATTTTATATTATAAGTATCGTAAATTTCAGATTTTTAAGTTTAAGTATATGTAAAATAAGTAAAATAAGTATTTATATTAATTTGTATCTCATTTCTAGGTTTGTATGTGTGTGTTTTTGCATGTTTGTGTGAATTGTGTGTGTGTGTGTAATTGTGTATATTTGATTTTACATTATTTTTAGTTGAGTTTGGTGACTAATAAAAAAAAAATTATTTAGGTAAGTATAATAAACAAAAATAAGTTATTTAAAATTATTAGGTTTAAGCTACGTTAAGTTATGTAAAATTACATTAAAATATAGTAAAATATTTTAAGTTATGAAATGGTTAGTTTACAATATGTTTAGATTACGTTACTTTTAAGTTTGATTAGTTCTACTTTAGGTAGATTTAAGATGAATAGTTTACTTTTAAGTTTGGAAAAGGTTACGTTAGGTTTAGGTTTGGAAACTCCTACGTTAGGTTTAAGATGAAAAGTTTACTTTAGGTAAGTTTAAGTGAAGATACTTTCACATTAGGTAAGTTTAAATGAGGATACGTTTAAGTTGTCAAATTATAAAAATTCTTTATGTTGCCAGGAAACTTGCGTATTTTATTTTTATTTTTGAAAAATCGTTTTCTATACTGGATTCTGTTGAAAGACTTGATTTCGTTGAGACTTCAGTACAATTTGACTGACTATTATTTTCCTTATAAATAGTAAACAAAATCTTGGTGCAATGTTGAATCACCCTGAAAAGATCACAAATACACTATCTTTCCCAAATTATTGCAATTCTACGTAGAATCTCATCTTTTGAGCCCCTTTTTTTCTCTCTTTTACTTTATTGTTTTCAAATCTTTCTTTCCTCTATGTATAAATCCTGTAAATATTCACGGCTTTTTCTAATTTTTCATAAATTATTTTGCTTTAAATTATTGTCTCCGTTTCCCTTACAACTTTCTGTGTTTGAAAATTTTCAATGAATGAAATTTCCTACAAAATTTTCTAAACTAAATTTCAATGCTAAGTATGAACGTAAAAAATATATATTTTTTTTTCATATAATTACAGAGAAACAAAATATTTTAGAAACATGTCCTCACAATATCCAGTATACAACTATCTGCTTGAGAACCCACTTCTTTCTACTTGTGTAGTAGGCATTAAGCCCCCTCCTGGCCCTTTCTTGAGTATTTCTTCTCCAAGATAATTTACTCTCCAAGTAAACACCCATATACTTGGCCTCCTTTAACAATTTGTTCTATCCCATTCAATATTGGTAGACTAAATGCCTCAAGTTTATATCTCGTGGTAAACAGAACTAGTTTAGTCTTCTCATGGTTCACCCCCAATCCATTAACGCTGGCCCAAAGGGACAGTTCTCGCAGACCAGATTGCATCGCCTCTACTCTAATGTTGTTCTATATCAAGAAAAGCTGCCAAGGTATATTCTCTATGAAACAGACCCCATTCAATAAAACTCACCACATCATGCAGAGCACTCTCAACAGACTTACCCTTAAGATAGGCTTGTTGAGCGTCATTGATGACCTGAGTTCCCATACTCCTTCTTATATACAGATCGACCAGTCCTTCTATTTCTTTCTATTGGGCTTCGAGTGAGTCGTCTTACCGCCTTTGGGTATGAAAATGACCCTTACCTCTCTCCACCCTCTAGGAATATATCTCACCTTGAGACATTCCCTGATTACCTCCTCGAGCAGTAAGATGACCGTATTATTGACGTTCTGTAGCATGGTCAGAAAAATGTCATGCTGGCCCGGTGACTTGTATGGCCCAAATGAGTTCACCGCCCATCTTACCTTGTCTACAGTGATTATCTTCTCTATCGTATCAATACCACCCTCGTCTGATCTGAAATGTAGGTTATCGCTGACACTACCTGCTGTCCTATCAGGTCCTATATCCTTACTGTCCGGGAAGTGAGTTTCCGATACTGCCAGAATAGCTCCAGTCCTGTCGCCCTGCGACAATTCGCCATCTGTCCGAATTAAATTTAAATTAAAGTTATCTATTTCGTCCCACGAGTATGCCAGTAATGGAGGGTCCATCTCGCGCAGTGGCGTCGTGAGCGGACTAGACTAGAGTTTACAACCAAACCGTGCCGTAGGCGTTGGAGGGGAGCTGTTAGTTGTTAGTTTGTTTAAGCACCAACTAACTATTCAGTTCCTCAGCACAGCCGCCTACCACTTTGACCTTAAAGTGCGCTGCCATATAACAAAAAGTTCAGGTCATGTGCCTTACAACTAATCCCCCCATCCGCCACCAGGGGACGCGTCCGATAGGAGTAAATATAGCAAAAGACTCTACACGGATAATGGAAATGTAATTAAAGATGGATTTTATGAAGAGGAATTGTTGAAAACAAAAGCTCCAAAAAAATTTTGATAGAAAAAATTTTTAAAACGAAAAACTGTTTGTAAAATGGCTTGGTTTCGGAAAAGAATATAATTCATGGATTTATCAGAAAGATATTAGTAAATAATATATGTATAACAAGCAACATACTATATTAATCATTTCTTTTAAAGATGTCTTCTAGTACA
This sequence comes from Protocalliphora azurea, assembly GCA_932274085.1. NCBI lineage: Eukaryota > Metazoa > Arthropoda > Insecta > Diptera > Calliphoridae > Protocalliphora > Protocalliphora azurea. The sequence continues at coordinate 90,997,999 of OW026519.1, read as the reverse complement.
CAAGAAGAAAACATTTATGTTACTTTATTAAGTATAACAAGCAACATACTATATTAATCATTTCTTTTAAAGATGTCTTCTAGTACACAAGAAGAAAACATTTATGTTGCTTTATTAAGTATAACAAGCAACATACTATATTAATCATTTCTTTTAAAGATGGCTTCTAGTACACAAGAAGAAAACATTTATGTTACTTTATTAAGTAATAGATATTTATAAAAACACTCCAAACACTTTTACAATCTCTAAACTTGGATGAATATTGGGTAGTTAGATTATCAGATATTTCATTTTTGTTAATGGATAAACAAAGTAGAAATAATGAAAATAATGTTAAACGTAAAAAACGAAACATTTCAAATATCGATATACAATCTAAGGAATATGAACTAACAAAGTTGCCAAAAAGAAATACAAGTACTGAATATGATCATATTAAATTAAAATTTCATGAATATTTAGAAACGTCTGATGACTCGATGTTCACAAAATCTAAAATGACTAATGGAACAACAACACTTTCGAATAAATTAATTGAGACTCTTCAAATAAATGTATTCATGGAAAAAATATTCAACCGATAAAACGATCAAACTTTAAAATAAGTTAAATGATGATACTCGAAAAAGAAATTTGGTTGCAGAAGACAAAGGTAGAAAACATATAAATAAATCTAACAACGAATTCGTTCCTCATACTAGCAGGCATGAGTTGAAAAGGATGTCATTTTAACAACAACAAACCACATTTTACAGAAATCTTTACATGCATTTTCAGATACTATAGCTCATTATTTTACTATAGCTTCTTCACCGGACATAAATGAAACTATTTACACTGACATAATTAAACCCCTACATGTAGGGAATAAAAAAATTAAATGTTTAATAATATTTTCAATATCATCGTTACAAAACTATATTCATTTCAATAGAATAGAATATTTTCTTATTAAATCTTATAATATTAATGATATATCTATAATAATTAAAAGTGATAAACTACAAACAATAAATTTAAATAAATTAATACCAGTTTATTGTGCTCTACACTTTAAAAAAATTTACAGAATGATTGTTTAGTAAAATGATAAATCATTTTTATTATAACCGTGGATGAGTTTTATACAAATTATTATAATAATCAGTTTGGAAATATTGTTCGAAATATTGGTGAAATATATCATACACCAAGGTTTGTGCAATATGGGCGTGGTATTGGTTTTATCTTTATTCTCACGTTTGAAGCCATTATTGAGGACGAGGTTAAATTATTAAAAAAATAAATCATTACATATTGGAAAGGAAATATTAGAGGAAATCGGAACAAAACAAATGAAAGATATTCTATTTAATCAAGGGAGAAAAATTATGAATAATATTAAAGAAACTATTATTAATAAAATTAGAGGTAAAGGAAAGCATATAAAATTTAAGTAGTATATTTGTGGGCCTTCTGGCACAACGGTCAAAACGATGGGGCTTTCTGGCACAACGGTCAAAACGATGGGGCTTTCTGTCACAATGGCAACGTAGTGTTGCCACCATAATGAAACCCTTGAAAACGATTGGGCCATGTAGCACAATGGCAACATTCTGTTGTCATTGGTGTAAATGGTTGTGAGAAGTAATTTATAAGGGTTGTACGCACACACAAAGTTGTTTATGATAATTTTTGTGTGATAGACACATGTTTTTTTTTTTGTTTGTTTTGTTGTTTTTCTTTGTGGGAGTTTTTCTTGTGTGTTTTGAAGGGTTATATTAAACTGATCTTACAGTGTTTTGTATTTTTTGAAACAATATAGGGATAAAAAAAATGCGCATATAAAATTGTTTATGATTATTGTCACGATTATTTTTGGGTAATAAATTCCTGTGTTTTTATGTTTTTCTTGTGTGTTGTGAAGGGTATAGGTCAGTGTTTTGATTTTTTTTTTTTTTTGTTTTTTTGAAATAAAATATGCTTAAGAATAATGCAACAAAAAATTGTTTACTATGATTATTGTCACGATCTTTTATTTTGAATTTTAGATGTTTTCCTTGTGATGTTTATCCTTGAATATTTTAAGAGTTCTATGTAAGTGTTCAGGTTTTTTTTTTGTTTTAGCTAATTATATTGTATGTATAGGGATTTCATAACAGGTCGCTGTCATGCGTAATATTTTATGTCACATTTGTCATTAAGAAATTATGTGATTTTGGTAGTAGTATGTTTATGTATGTTCTCGACCACTTTTTTCATACAAAAGTTGGTTCATGCATAGCTGGGGTTGTGGTTTTTTGAAATGTGAAATGTGTATGTGTTGTGGTATGATTGTATGTTGTTTATGTTTTCCATCCCTGGTTAGTAATGTGTTTGTAAGAGAAATGAATAGTATTTGCAGAAAGAGTTTTGTAACTTAAAAAAAAAGACAATGAGTTTTAGTTTTATTTATTTATTTTATTGATAAAAAATTTGTAATATGTTTCTATTAGATGTATTACTTTATCTTTTTTTAATTCAAATTTAATACAATCACACAAAATGTTTGATCTACAATCGCAAATGTTGCATATCGTAGGGCAGTTGATAAAATGTTTTCCATGAACAGAGGCAATTAACTCCATATTTTCATATTCGTCTACAAATTCCGTACCAGAAACAAGACCTATTCCCTACTTTGTGGTCTTCACAATTACGATAGAGTTCATTGACTCTATGGCTAAATATATTCATATTTTCACCGATTGCATTGTAAACTATTATCATAGCAGTTTATTCTTTACATTTTATACATACTCTATACTTTATGCCTTATAATTTATACCTTACACATTATTCTCTATAGTATATACCTGATACTTTTACTCTATACTTTATACATTATATTATTTATACCCTATAACACATATTTTAAGCCCTACACTTTATACATTATTCTTTATGCCTTATACCTTGTACTTTATAATCTATAATTTATGATATATATTTTATATTCTATACTGTTTACTCTATACTTTGTACCTTATACTTTATATCTTATACTTTTTATACCTTATACCATATAATTTATACTCTTTACTTTATACTTTATATTTTTTACTTTGTACCCTATACTTTACACCTTCTTCTTTATACTCTATACTATGTACTATTTCATATCTTATACATTATACTCTATACTTTATACCTTATATTCTTTATACCTTATACATTATGCGTTATACCTTATAATTTATACTCTATACCTTATACCTTAAATATTATACTCAACACTTTATACGCTATACTTAATACCCTATACTTTATACCTTATACTTTATAATCAATACTTTATAATATATATTTTATACCTTATATTTTATACATTATCCTTTATGCCTTATACCTTATACTTTATACATTCATAATTCTTCATAATCTATACTTTACATCTTATTCTTTACACTTAATACTATATTTATTAATACTTTATTTTATACACAGTACCTTATATCTTATACTTTATACTCTATAATTTAGATTGATTGATAATTTATACCTTATACTTTTAATCCATACTTTATTCATTATTCTTTATGCCTTATATCTTATACCTTATACTTAATACTCTATACTTTACACCTTATACTTTATACATTATACTTTATGTTTATACCTTATACATTATACTCTATGCTTTATACCTTATACTTTATGCTTAATACTTTATATTTTATACTTTATACTTCATACCTTATACCTTATACTTTATACATTATTCTTTATACCTTATACTTAATACTTTATATTTTATATTTTACTATCTATCTATCTATCTATCTATCTATCCATCTATCTATCTACCTACCTACCTACCTATCTATCTATCTACCTACCTATCTATCTATATATCTATCTATCCATCTATCTACCTACCTACCTATCTATCTATCTATCTATCTATCTATCTATCTATCTATCTACCTACCTATCTATCCATCTATCTATTTACCTACCTACATATCTATCTACCTACCTATCTATCCATCTATCTATCTGTCTATCTATCCATCTATCTATCTATCTATATATCTATCTATTTGTCTGTCTATCTATCCATCTATCTATCCATCTATCTATCCATCTGTCTATCTATCTATCTCTCTATCCATCCATCTATCTATCTATTTATCTGTCTATAAATCTATCTATTCTATTCTATTCTATTCTATTCTATTCTATTCTATTCTATTCTATTCTATTCTATTCTATTCTATTGTATTGTATTCCATTATATTGTATTCCATTATATTATATTCTATTCTATTCTATGTCATCTACTTATAAATTGTTTAAACTACTATATCTATTCTATAAATTTATAATATTTACAAAAACCAATAACATGAATTTAAAATAGTGTCTTATGTATTGGAACTAAATCGCTATTTTCATATTAAACTTTTTCTTTGCATACATATGATAATTTTTCATGTATACCTCCTTCTTTAAATATCTTGATTTTAATTTAGTATATATTGATAGATACATACAATATTAAATTTAGATGCAGTTCTAATAACTGTTGAAATAAGTACACTCTTATCTTTTTAATAAAAAAATGTATAAAGATTTGCTAATCGATCAAACTTCTATCAATTCTGTTCAAACTAAAGGTATAGGTAATACCTGATTAAAAAGTTGTGAAAAAGTCGCTAATAGAAAATGTAATGATCTACTCCAATTATCATTTAAGCTACAGTATACCATGAGTGTAATATTCCCCAGAAAATATAAACGTGTAAAGACATTTGATTGGTTGGATAAGAACCAATTGACTATGACGAGAATGTTTTATACCAGCAAAAAAGATAGAACGAGATGTTATTTTTGTGTGTTGAGAACATGTTGATCTGTCTATATCTGAGCATCTGCGCTGATCATCAAATTGTCCTCTATTAAGAAGACGTGGTATCAACAATATATCAATACATTTTGAGTATTTGAAAAAAGTCTTACTACCAACTAGCTATGATACATATGGTCTAAGTAAAGATATTGAAAAGAATTACAATGATTTTCCTGAGGGTATAATCCTATCTGAAAAACAAATTTTGTTATCATCACCAGCAAATATAATATTAGCACTAAAAATCAAAATCTCAATTCATGTCATCCGGAATATGTGGAATATGAAATTGAATCACCACACCTAATTATATTTACTGCTGTGTCCAGAAAGTCTAAAAGAACTCTATACCAATTAATAGATTTTGAAAAATACATGTTTTATTTTATTTTTTATTTTTTATAATAGATACATACATATAAACACATTTTTTTTTTTTTTTTGTTTCATTATTTTATATTCAGTATTCATTTGTATCACAAATTTAATTACGTTTACATCTCTTTCTAAACATAATATATTTTATAGTAGAGAATTAGACAAAGTTATGAACATATCTGGTAAAATTCAGTATATTATCAATAAATTAAAGGTCTTTTTAGTTCAATTTGGAAATACGTTGTTGCTTGGAATCAGATAATAAAATATAAATGGTGTATTAAAATTTATATCAGTAAGAAATATATTCAATCATTATAACAAACCTTCACATCTAAATATTTCAAAAGTCACACTTAATTTTAATTACAATTAATTTCAATTATTTTAATATTTTTGTCTTTTGCAAACATACATTTATATTATTTTTCATCATTCCCTTAGACACCTAAAAGTACAGGGGATGAAATCTTATCCATAGACTTACTCTTACATTATTTATTCTTAATGAAAATAGAACATAAAACTAGAATACAAATCGAAATAACAAAAAGTGATATGTTTCCTGGCACAGTTTTAACCTTTAAATTCTTTATCAGTACGTGGTTTCTCAATATGTTTGATATTGTTTAAAATGTTTATAGTAACTGGTTTTACAACTCTAATATTTATGTAATTGTAATCTATCAGCCATGACGATGTTGAATAGATGATTTTTGTTTTGATGTAAAATATGCCGAAGAATATAAGGTGATTCCTTCATGTTCTGCAACACATCCTGATTGTAAAGTTAACAAACCTTTTGAAGGTAGCATTATCGAACTGCGATTATGATTATCACAGTCCACCCTTAGTGTAAATGTATCAGAAACACCAAATAACCACTGATTTTCTGTTGATAATTTAATCCAAACACTTTTCTTTTCAACTTCTTTAAAATTACATTCAGCATGCCTCGACTGTTTTAGTGCTGAAATTTCACATGTTCGTTCAACAGCTGATTTCCATGAAAAATTATTTCTACAATTAAATTGGTCATCATTGTTTTTAGTACATGCATTAAGTTGTAATTGAGACATCAAAAAATACAAATTATTTGCAAAGTTATACACTATGTAATCATCATCTACCAAAGATATCACTATACTATTGTCTACTTTAACTGGTAGTTGAATTATTTTGTAAACTTCAGAGCTATGATTGGTAACTAATGGTATTTCAGCTTGTATTATAAATCGATTTTCTATCATAAATCCATTTACTTTAATAGAGTTAAAAATTTTCTTTAATTTAGTATTGGTGAGTTGTCCAGGAAAAATCAAATCATTTGGTAAGAATTATTCAATATGTAATAATTCGTCTTGTAAATGGTTAAATGTAAGAAGATCTGGATTAACATTTCCATGATTTATGTCAATTAATAGATTTGTAAAGGATGATTGAACTTTATTACAGTTATCTACTATTAAATGTAGTTGTCCTATCATAACTTGAAACAACCATTATGCATTTGTTCTATTTTTATCTTCATCGATATTAATCAGCTTCAGTAGTTCATAAATTTTATTAAAGCTTGCATTTAATTCGTTACTAGTGTTTTTTAATATGTTCTTTGTAGAATCTAAAACTGATATTTGTTGAATCATAAGCTCATTCAAATCTTGCTGGTTGTTAAAATAGTTTTTATTTTTGTTTACAGAGTTTGTTGATCTTTGTTAGTCACGTCTACTGAGAACGTTTTCGATTTTAGAATTAAATTGTCTTGCTGCAATGAATAATATATTTTATCGAACCTTCGTTTCAGCAATTCACATATCTCTTTACCATATTTATTAATTAATAATTCATTTTGTATAACTTCTGTCATGATTTTTATTTTCTTAAGTTCATCGTGAAATTCATAGAAGTCATAGTAAATAAATAGATTTCATCTTAAATTAATCATGTTTATTGGTCCTATATTATCAAAATATAATGCAGTATTTGATGGTATTTCTTCAACTTTAATATTATTATTATATTCTGACAATGCAGCATTTAGCCTTACAGTTGTCACGAGATGTGTCAAAAAGCGAAGTAAGTTATAATTTATAAAATTCATAATATTCAGTTATTGTTTATTTATTAAGCTTGATGTCTTATGTTTATATCTTTACTCTTAGAATATGCTATATCGTGATCTTTGCATGCAGCGTCCAAAAGGTTAATTCCTTTATCTCCTTTATAACTGATAAAGAACTGGTTCTAATCTGCTTTATAACAGATAACGAACTGGTTCTGATCTGCTTTATATCTTTCATCACTTATTTACAATTGAATAAAATTATCGAATCCCTTTCTATATCGACCTTTATTAACTAGATCATCCTTACTAACAACAAAACATGTAGATTTTATTATTAACCAACTGTGTTGTAGGAATTAATTCTAATTTCATTTTCATGGCTTTTATATCTCGGATTTGGGTTACTAGTGCGTAGACTTCGCATGTAATATTTATCCATAATCTTCGTAATATATTTCTTTTCCTCATTTAAATGAAAGCAGCGGCATGAAACTGCATTTCCATATCTTCTTTTGAACGATTGAATTTTCTGTAAAGATTCTTAAAAAATCATGTTCTCAAAACTCAACAAAAATACACCAATATCAAATATCTTATAACCTTCAGATCACTTAAATCACTAAAAGCAAAAGCTAAAAAGTGAACCATCCCTAACACCATAGTAAATAAAAGATTTTTCTTTTTTAATTTTATGTAGACAATTATTAACTTTAATATGAAGAAAAAATATGTATTATTAAAAGATTCCATTTATACCTTTAAAATTACTGGAGATGAAATATTAGCCATAGACGTACTATTACAATATTTATTCTTAATGTAAATAGAACATAAAACTAGAATACAAATCGAAATAACAAAAAGTGATATGTCTCCTGACACAGTTTTAATTTTTAAATTCTTTAACTCAGTTTTGATTATATCAACATCAATACGTAGTTTATCAATATATTTGCTATTGTTTAAAATGTTTACAGTAACTGGTTTTATAACTCTAATATTAATTTTATTGTAATCTATCAGCCATGATGATGTTTGAATAGACGATTTTTGTTTTGATGTAAAATATGCTGAAGAATATAACGTGATTCCTTCGTGTTCTGCAACACATCCTGATGGTAAAGTTAACAAACCTTTTAAAGGTAGCATTATCGAACTGCGATTATGATTATCACAGTCCACACTTAGTGTGAATGTATCAGAAACAGTAAATAACCACTGATTTTCTGTTGATAATTTGATCCAAACACTTTTCTTTTCAACTTCTTCAAAATTACATTCAGCATGCCTTGACTGTTTTAGTGCTGAAATTTCACATGTTCGTTCAACAGCTGATTTCCATGAAAAATTATTTCTACAATTAAATTGGTTATCATTGTTTTTAGTACATGCATTAAGTTGTGATTGGTAACTAATGGTATTTCAGCTTGTATTACAATTCGATTTTATATTATAAATCCATTTACTTTGATAGAATTAAAAATTTTCTTTAATTTAGTACCGGTGAGTTGTCCATGTAAAATTCATAGAAGTCATAGTAAATAAATAGATTCCATCTTGAATTAATCATGTTTATTGTTCCTATATTATCAAAATATAATGCAGTATTTGATGGTATTTCTTGAACTCTAATATTAGTATTATAATTTGAAAATGCATCATTTAGTCTTACAGTTGTCACGAGATGTGTCAAAAAGCAAAGTAAGTTATAATTTATTAAATTCATAATATTTAGGTGTTGTTTATTTATTAAGCTTGATGTCTTATGATCTAAATAATGTATGTAATAATATGAGATAAGCTACAGGGTGTCAAAATTGACTAATTCTAGAATGTAAAAGATTCAAAAAATCGTAAATTATGCAAATCAAGTGAGAACGTATTAGAGTTCAAGAAATACCATCAAATACTGCATTATATTTTGATAATATAGGAACAATAAACATGATTAATTCAAGATGGAATCTATTTATTTACTATGACTTCTATGAATTTTACATGGACAACTCACCGGTACTAAATTAAAGAAAATTTTTAATTCTATCAAAGTAAATGGATTTATAATATAAAATCGAATTGTAATACAAGCTGAAATACCATTAGTTACCAATCACAACTTAATGCATGTACTAAAAACAATGATAACCAATTTAATTGTAGAAATAATTTTTCATGGAAATCAGCTGTTGAACGAACATGTGAAATTTCAGCACTAAAACAGTCAAGGCATGCTGAATGTAATTTTGAAGAAGTTGAAAAGAAAAGTGTTTGGATCAAATTATCAACAGAAAATCAGTGGTTATTTACTGTTTCTGATACATTCACACTAAGTGTGGACTGTGATAATCATAATCGCAGTTCGATAATGCTACCTTTAAAAGGTTTGTTAACTTTACCATCAGGATGTGTTGCAGAACACGAAGGAATCACGTTATATTCTTCAGCATATTTTACATCAAAACAAAAATCGTCTATTCAAACATCATCATGGCTGATAGATTACAATAAAATTAATATTAGAGTTATAAAACCAGTTACTGTAAACATTTTAAACAATAGCAAATATATTGATAAACTACGTATTGATGTTGATATAATCAAAACTGAGTTAAAGAATTTAAAAATTAAAACTGTGTCAGGAGACATATCACTTTTTGTTATTTCGATTTGTATTCTAGTTTTATGTTCTATTTACATTAAGAATAAATATTGTAATAGTACGTCTATGGCTAATATTTCATCTCCAGTAATTTTAAAGGTATAAATGGAATCTTTTAATAATACATATTTTTTCTTCATATTAAAGTTAATAATTATCTACATAAAATTAAAAAAGAAAAATCTTTTATTTACTATGGTGTTAGGGATGGTTCACTTTTTAGCTTTTGCTTTTAGTGATTTAAGTGATCTGAAGGTTATAAGATATTTGATATTGGTGTATTTTTGTTGAGTTTTGAGAACATGATTTTTTAAGAATCTTTACAGAAAATTCAATCGTTCAAAAGAAGATATGGAAATGCAGTTTCATGCCGCTGCTTTCATTTAAATGAGGAAAAGAAATATATTACGAAGATTATGGATAAATATTACATGCGAAGTCTACGCACTAGTAACCCAAATCCGAGATATAAAAGCCATGAAAATGAAATTAGAATTAATTCCTACAACACAGTTGGTTAATAATAAAATCTACATGTTTTGTTGTTAGTAAGGATGATCTAGTTAATAAAGGTCGATATAGAAAGGGATTCGATAATTTTATTCAATTGTAAATAAGTGATGAAAGATATAAAGCAGATCAGAACCAGTTCGTTATCTGTTATAAAGCAGATTAGAACCAGTTCTTTATCAGTTATAAAGGAGATAAAGGAATTAACCTTTTGGACGCTGCATGCAAAGATCACGATATAGCATATTCTAAGAGTAAAGATATAAACATAAGACATCAAGCTTAATAAATAAACAATAACTGAATATTATGAATTTTATAAATTATAACTTACTTCGCTTTTTGACACATCTCGTGACAACTGTAAGGCTAAATGCTGCATTGTCAGAATATAATAATAATATTAAAGTTGAAGAAATACCATCAAATACTGCATTATATTTTGATAATATAGGACCAATAAACATGATTAATTTAAGATGAAATCTATTTATTTACTATGACTTCTATGAATTTCACGATGAACTTAAGAAAATAAAAATCATGACAGAAGTTATACAAAATGAATTATTAATTAATAAATATGGTAAAGAGATATGTGAATTGCTGAAACGAAGGTTCGATAAAATATATTATTCATTGCAGCAAGACAATTTAATTCTAAAATCGAAAACGTTCTCAGTAGACGTGACTAACAAAGATCAACAAACTCTGTAAACAAAAATAAAAACTATTTTAACAACCAGCAAGATTTGAATGAGCTTATGATTCAACAAATATCAGTTTTAGATTCTACAAAGAACATATTAAAAAACACTAGTAACGAATTAAATGCAAGCTTTAATAAAATTTATGAACTACTGAAGCTGATTAATATCGATGAAGATAAAAATAGAACAAATGCATAATGGTTGTTTCAAGTTATGATAGGACAACTACATTTAATAGTAGATAACTGTAATAAAGTTCAATCATCCTTTACAAATCTATTAATTGACATAAATCATGGAAATGTTAATCCAGATCTTCTTACATTTAACCATTTACAAGACGAATTATTACATATTGAATAATTCTTACCAAATGATTTGATTTTTCCTGGACAACTCACCAATACTAAATTAAAGAAAATTTTTAACTCTATTAAAGTAAATGGATTTATGATAGAAAATCGATTTATAATACAAGCTGAAATACCATTAGTTACCAATCATAGCTCTGAAGTTTACAAAATAATTCAACTACCAGTTAAAGTAGACAATAGTATAGTGATATCTTTGGTAGATGATGATTACATAGTGTATAACTTTGCAAATAATTTGTATTTTTTGATGTCTCAATTACAACTTAATGCATGTACTAAAAACAATGATGACCAATTTAATTGTAGAAATAATTTTTCATGGAAATCAGCTGTTGAACGAACATGTGAAATTTCAGCACTAAAACAGTCGAGGCATGCTGAATGTAATTTTAAAGAAGTTGAAAAGAAAAGTGTTTGGATTAAATTATCAACAGAAAATCAGTGGTTATTTGCTATTTCTGATACATTTACACTAAGGGTGGACTGTGATAATCATAATCGCAGTTCGATAATGCTACCTTCAAAAGGTTTGTTAACTTTACAATCAGGATGTGTTGCAGAACATGAAGGAATCACCTTATATTCTTCGGCATATTTTACATCAAAACAAAAATCATCTATTCAACATCGTCATGGCTGATAGATTACAATTACATAAATATTAGAGTTGTAAAACCAGTTACTATAAACATTTTAAACAATATCAAACATATTGAGAAACCACGTACTGATAAAGAATTTAAAGGTTAAAACTGTGCCAGGAAACATATCACTTTTTGTTATTTCGATTTGTATTCTAGTTTTATGTTCTATTTTCATTAAGAATAAATAATGTAAGAGTAAGTCTATGGATAAGATTTCATCCCCTGTACTTTTAGGTGTCTAAGGGAATGATGAAAAATAATATAAATGTATGTTTGCAAAAGACAAAAATATTAAAATAATTGAAATTAATTGTAATTAAAATTAAGTGTGACTTTTGAAATATTTAGATGTGAAGGTTTGTTATAATGATTGAATATATTTCTTACTGATATAAATTTTAATACACCATTTATATTTTATTATCTGATTCCAAGCAACAACGTATTTCCAAATTGAACTAAAAAGACCTTTAATTTATTGATAATATACTGAATTTTACCAGATATGCTCATAACTTTGTCTAATTCTCTACTATAAAATATATTATGTTTAGAAAGAGATGTAAACGTAATTAAATTTGTGATACAAATGAATACTGAATATAAAATAATGAAACAAAAAAAAAATGTGTTTATATGTATGTATCTATTATAAAAAATAAAAAATAAAATAAAACATGTATTTTTCAAAATCTATTAATTGGTATAGAGTTCTTTTAGACTTTCTGGACACAGCAGTAAATATAATTAGGTGTGGTGATTCAATTTCATATTCCACATATTCCGGATGACATGAATTGAGATTTTGATTTTTAGTGCTAATATTATATTTGCTGGTGATGATAACAAAATTTGTTTTTCAGATAGGATTATACCCTCAGGAAAATCATTGTAATTCTTTTCAATATCTTTACTTAGACCATATGTATCATAGCTAGTAGGTAGTAAGACTTTTTTCAAATACTCAAAATGTATTGATATATTGTTGATACCACGTCTTCTTAATAGAGGACAATTTGATGATCAGCGCAGATGCTCAGATATAGACAGATCAACATGTTCTCAACACACAAAAATAACATCTCGTTCTATCTTTTTTGCTGGTATAAAACATTCTCGTCATAGTCAATTGGTTCTTATCCAACCAATCAAATGTCTTTACACGTTTATATTTTCTGGGGAATATTACACTCATGGTATACTGTAGCTTAAATGATAATTGGAGTAGATCATTACATTTTCTATTAGCGACTTTTTCACAACTTTTTAATCAGGTATTACCTATACCTTTAGTTTGAACAGAATTGATAGAAGTTTGATCGATTAGCAAATCTTTATACATTTTTTTATTAAAAAGATAAGAGTGTACTTATTTCAACAGTTATTAGAACTGCATCTAAATTTAATATTGTATGTATCTATCAATATATACTAAATTAAAATCAAGATATTTAAAGAAGGAGGTATACATGAAAAATTATCATATGTATGCAAAGAAAAAGTTTAATATGAAAATAGCGATTTAGTTCCAATACATAAGACACTATTTTAAATTCATGTTATTGGTTTTTGTAAATATTATAAATTTATAGAATAGATATAGTAGTTTAAACAATTTATAAGTAGATGACATAGAATAGAATAGAATATAATATAATGGAATACAATATAATGGAATACAATACAATAGAATAGAATAGAATAGAATAGAATAGAATAGAATAGAATAGAATAGAATAGAATAGAATAGAATAGAATAGAATAGAATAGATAGATTTATAGACAGATAAATAGATAGATAGATGGATAGATAGATAGATAGATATATAGATAGTAAAATATAAAATATAAAGTATTAAGTATAAGGTATAAAGAATAATGTATAAAGTATAAGGTATAAGGTATGAAGTATAAAGTATAAAATATAAAGTATTAAGCATAAAGTATAAGGTATAAAGCATAGAGTATAATGTATAAGGTATAAACATAAAGTATAATGTATAAAGTATAAGGTGTAAAGTATAGAGTATTAAGTATAAGGTATAAGATATAAGGCATAAAGAATAATGAATAAAGTATGGATTAAAAGTATAAGGTATAAATTATCAATCAATCTAAATTATAGAGTATAAAGTATAAGATATAAGGTACTGTGTATAAAATAAAGTATTAATAAATATAGTATTAAGTGTAAAGAATAAGATGTAAAGTATAGATTATGAAGAATTATGAATGTATAAAGTATAAGGTATAAGGCATAAAGGATAATGTATAAAATATAAGGTATAAAATATATATTATAAAGTATTGATTATAAAGTATAAGGTATAAAGTATAGGGTATTAAGTATAGCGTATAAAGTGTTGAGTATAATATTTAAGGTATAAGGTATAGAGTATAAATTATAAGGTATAACGCATAATGTATAAGGTATAAAGAATATAAGGTATAAAGTATAGAGTATAATGTATAAGATATGAAATAGTACATAGTATAGAGTATAAAGAAGAAGGTGTAAAGTATAGGGTATAAAGTAAAAAATATAAAGTATAAAGTAAAGAGTATAAATTATATGGTATAAGCTATAAAAAGTATAAGATATAAAGTATAAGGTACAAAGTATAGAGTAAACAGTATAGAATATAAAATATATATCATAAATTATAGATTATAAAGTACAAGGTATAAGACATAAAAAGTATAAGATATAAAGTATAAGGTACAAAGTATAGAGTAAACAGTATAGAATATAAAATATATATCATAAATTATAGATTATAAAGTACAAGGTATAAGGCATAAAGAATAATGTATAAAGTGTAGGGCTTAAAATATGTGTTATAGGGTATAAATAATATAATGTATAAAGTATAGAGTAAAAGTATCAGGTATATACTATAGAGAATAATGTGTAAGGTATAAATTATAAGGCATAAAGTATAGAGTATGTATTAAATGTAAAGAATAAACTGCTATGATAATAGTTTACAATGCAATCGGTGAAAATATGAATATATTTAGCCATAGAGTCAATGAACTCTATCGTAATTGTGAAGACCACAAAGTAGGGAATAGGTCTTGTTTCTGGTACGGAATTTGTAGACGAATATGAAAATATGGAGTTAATTGCCTCTGTTCATGGAAAACATTTTATCAACTGCCCTACGATATGCAACATTTGCGATTGTAGATCAAACATTTTGTGTGATTGTATTAAATTTGAATTAAAAAAAGATAAAGTAATACATCTAATAGAAACATATTACAAATTTTTTATCAATAAAATAAATAAATAAAACTAAAACTCATTGTCTTTTTTTTTAAGTTACAAAACTCTTTCTGCAAATACTATTCATTTCTCTTACAAACACATTACTAACCAGGGATGGAAAACATAAACAACATACAATCATACCACAACACATACACATTTCACATTTCAAAAAACCACAACCCCAGCTATGCATGAACCAACTTTTGTATGAAAAAAGTGGTCGAGAACATACATAAACATACTACTACCAAAATCACATAATTTCTTAATGACAAATGTGACATAAAATATTACGCATGACAGCGACCTGTTATGAAATCCCTATACATACAATATAATTAGCTAAAACAAAAAAAAACCTGAACACTTACATAGAACTCTTAAAAACATCTAAAATTCAAAATAAAAGATCGTGACAATAATCATAGTAAACAATTTTTTGTTGCATTATTCTTAAGCATATTTTATTTCAAAAAAACAAAAAAAAAAAATCAAAACACTGACCTATACCCTTCACAACACACAAGAAAAACATAAAAACACAGGAATTTATTACCCAAAAATAATCGTGACAATAATCATAAACAATTTTATATGCGCATTTTTTTTATCCCTATATTGTTTCAAAAAATACAAAACACTGTAAGATCAGTTTAATATAACCCTTCAAAACACACAAGAAAAACTCCCACAAAGAAAAACAACAAAACAAACAAAAAAAAAACATGTGTCTATCACACAAAAATTATCATAAACAACTTTGTGTGTGCGTACAACCCTTATGAATTACTTCTCACAACCATTTACACCAATGACAACAGAATGTTGCCATTGTGCTACATGGCCCAATCGTTTTCAAGGGGTTTCATTATGGTGGCAACACTACGTTGCCATTGTGACAGAAAGCCCCATCGTTTTGACCGTTGTGCCAGAAAGCCCCATCGTTTTGGCCGTTGTGCCAGAAGGCCCACAAATATACTACTAATTTAAACGTTTAAAACAAAAACCGCATAATAAATCAAAACTTTGTATAGGAGGGAGTTTTAAAGATATTTTTGGAAATTTAAAATATTGGGATTTATAGAATGTATGAAAAGTGAGTTGGTTTTATTCGAATCTCCTCCAATTCAAACTAATATAATTAAAACAGAAGAAATATGCCACAATTTAATTGCTTCATTGCACAGCGGGGCAGAATCGAAATTTTTTGGAAATAAATCTGTAACTTCTGATCGGCTGGTTGTATTTTCACGAAATTTGGTACAGGTGTGTACAATGTTAAGTTTAGAAGGCGGGCACAAAAAAACCACTCAGGGGCAACTCTGACATAAAAAGATTTTAATCGCTTGCCAAATTTTTATTTCTCGTCCGATTTCAAATATTTTTATATATTGTTGTAGGCCCTGATAAGAGTTACTTGCGTTTGAATTTTTAAGCACCATAATTTTGCATGTTCTTGGTCCAGTTTTTTTTTCATATATATCCTAGTATTTCCGACCGATTTTATTAGTTTTTTTCTTAACTAGTTAAAGGGCAAAATTATCTATTGAATAAAAAAGCCAATATCTTTACCGAGTCCGAAAATAAACGATTTTGAATTTGAAAATTGCAAAAAAGACGATTTTTTTTGTGTTTTTTAGCCGAAAAAGTATCTACACTCTTTTTTATCTAAAATAAAATTTTCTTTAGCACCATATAATAATTTTGCACTTTTCTGAAAGGTAACTTCACAAAGATGCCTTTAAGATAAAAAACAAACAAACAAAACAAAAATTGGTAATGGTAGACACCCTCCTGAATTCTACCTATTTTATATGAAAGTTTTGATTTTAGACCATATTTTCTCAAATCCCAAAGCACGAATCGACAAGCGGAATATATTTTAAGAATCTTAAATATGTTGTTAAAAGTTTTAAATCAAAATCTACGGGACTTCGGAAAAATGTGGATTCTATAGCCAAAAATGTAAAAAATCCCATTTTTGGGAATTTTCATTAGTTTTCTTGGGAATTCAGGAAAATCCTACCCCTGATTGAAATTTCTTTAACGCGCTTTTATTTATATTAATAAGATCCACATTTCCTGAAAATTTGTTATTAAAATTAAAAAATTTGTATTTTCTGCAAGATCCCCAAATTGGGCCTTTTGTTGCTTTATTTCTAAATAGCGAATGAAATTTTATCCTTTAGCATATATAATTTCCGATCTTTTGCAAAAAGATTCAAGTCAATATCATGCCTCATTTCAGAAATATGCGCCTTTAAACTTTTATATTTCCAATTTATTGTATATATGACTATATTTTTACAAACTTTTGCCTTTAGCTTTGCGTGAATAATTAGTTAGAAAATTATAAATATTTCTGTATATAATAATATCTATACACAAAATATTTTTATAAAAATAATTAATAAATATTTTTGATTTTTAATAGGGTTGCCACATTTCTCAAATTTAAGTAAATCTTTATCCTTTTCTAAACATTCATATATTTCTATTAATGAATTTAAAATAACAAAACAAACAAAAAATGTCTATTTTAACTTAATCAATATTATTATTTTTTTTTTTTTTTTTTTTGTTATTTATCATCTTCCTTAATAAATATTCTATTTCTATTTACATTAAATTTATGTAGACAATTTTTCTAATATTTTAAATTTATACTACTTATTTTCTATAGAATAATCTGTTGTATCTGTATACATATCTAAAAGATAATAAAGGTCCTTCAAGTATGCAGTATTTTGAGTTGATAAAGGCTCATAATAAATCCAACGTTTTCTCATTGATGATACTACCGGGTCTGATGATATCAATAGACTATTAAAAATATCTTCGTTTTGTGATGTTCTGGAGCATTTCCTGGAGCTGAATAATTGAACATGCTTAAAATCTCTGTTTATTGCTTCTTGAGCCTCTTCTGTAAGCTTTCCAAGTTGAAGAATATTTCGTTCAATTATAATTTCGCCATGGCACAATAATTTATGTACTGTTGGTGTCATTTCTTTCCATGGATATAGAGAAACAAGTAGTTTAGATATTTCTGTTGCATATTCTCCAAATCGAGCAGAGTTAATTTTGTGCTTACTATTAATTGCCATTAATAGTATGTTAGTCCTTTCAAGTAACTCTTTATTAATACCACTTATTTTTGATGTAGCTTCGAAATTTCCGAAAAACCTTCTGTGTTTCCATCATTTGTACTACCACCAGTCGGCAGAGGTTTGTCGATGTTTAATCCCGTCTCTTCTCTGAATTCATCCTGGATAGCTCTACACATGCTTCCTTTTCGGTAGCCGAGATAGATGGTAAAATAGTTTGCTTTTTTTCTTGAATATCCTTGTATGATGGTAGAATTTAGTGTCCATTTTCAAGCAGAGCTTTTCTTAAAATTTAATATTTGTTTCGGCTGAGGTCAAGTTCAAGCATTAAAGCAATTGCTTCTTCCTCTGTTAAATTGGATTGTGATGTTACAGTAGGTACACTTTCGGCAATCCGTTTAAGAGGTTTTGGTGATGCAGTTGGCAGTATTTCAGCATTATTAATTGCACTCTGAGGTTGCTTCTCCTTTTTTAACATTTATTTGAATGTATCAGAAACTTCTTCATTCGAAATTATAGAAAGCTTATGGGCCAGTTTTTTCTTCTTAGATTTTGTACTTAAATTATCATATGTCTTGCAGGGTTCTCCAGTTGATATTTTGCACGCCGATATTTCTATATCAGTATCCATCCAATCGGAATGTTTAATTTTTAATCTGTTAGTACGCTGATTCAAGGACTTAATTTTTACGTCATACAGCTTTAAAAATCTCTCTATCTGAGATTTACCAATGACGTCGTCTTTTGCATGATATGTAGTTTTTATGAATTCCACTATAACGATTAAGATCATTTTTAGATAAACTCCACAGAACACAAAACAACTGTTAATGTTTCAATGTAATCACCATGGTAATCAACTTCGTTATGATGTTGATAAGGATTAGCTGCGCATTTATATATATCTATTAGATATATCGACAGGTATATACATTTACAGGATTCTGTGAATTTTCATTAGGTAAAATATCTGAAAGAGTCAATTTGGAAGAGTACCTATATCGAATTCATTGATATTATATGTTGCTGTTAGGTATCAACGGCAAGGATATTACCTGTGCATTGTCACTAGCTCATAAAAATATAGATTTTGAATCATAAGTAATAGATAAATGCCACTAGATCATAAATATTTAAATTTTTAACCACCACCAATAGATAAATACATTTGTTAAATTTAGGTAAACTAATAAAATACTTATTGATTAAAATAAAATAGACATTTTTTGTTTGTTTTGTTATTTTAAATTCACTAATAGAAATATATGAATGCTTAGAAAAAGATAAAGATTTACTTAAATTTGGAAAATATGGCAACCCTATTAAAAATAAAAAATATTTATTAATTATTTTTATAAAAATATTTTGTGTATAGATATTATTAAAAGTATACACAAATATTCATAATTTTCTAAGTAATTATTCACGTTTGTAAAAATATAATCATATATACAATAAATTGGAAATATAAAAGTTTAAAGGCGCATATTTCTGAAACGAGGCATGATATTGACTTGAATCTTTTTGCAAAAGATCGGAAATTATATATGCTAAAGGATAAGCTTAATTTGGAATACATATTTTTAAACTTTCTTTCGCTATTTAGAAATAAACCAAACAAGACCCAATTTGGGGTTTTTGGAGAAAATACAAATTTTTTAATTGTAATAATATATTTGTTTATAAAGATATCTTAATGAAATTTGCAGGAAATGTGGATCTTATTAATATAAATAAAAGCGCGTTAACCAAATTTCAATCAGGGGTAGGGTTTTCATGAATTCCTAAAAAACTAATGAAAATTCCCAAAAATGCGATTTTTTACATTTTTGGCTATAGAATCCACATTTTTCCGAAGTCCCGTAGATTTTTATTTAAAACTTTTAACAACATATTGAAGATTCTTAAAATATATTCCGCTTGTCGATTCGTGCGTTGGGATTTGAGAAAATATGGTCTAAATCAAAACTTTCATATAAAATGGGCCGAATTCGGGAGGGTGTGTACCATGACCAATTGAGTTATTGGCCTTGTTTTTTATCTTAAAGTCATCTGTGTGAAGTTACCTTTCAGAAAAGTGCAAAATTATTATATGTTGCTAAAGAAAATTTTATTTTAGATAAAAAAGAGTAGATACTTTTTCGGCTAAAAAAAGGCAAAATGTCGTCCTTTTGCAATTTTCAAATTCAAAATCGTTTATTTTTGGACTCGGTAAAGATATCGACTTCAAATTTTTTTATTCAATAGATAATTTTGTTCTTTAACTAGTTAGGAAAACAACTAATAAAATCGGTCGGAAATACTAGGATATATATAAAAAAACTTGACCAAGAACATGAAAAATTATGGTGCTTAAAAATTCAAACGCAAATAACTCGAAAACTATAGAGATAAATAGACATGTAAGCATGGTTTTTATAGGTCTTATCAGAGCCTGCAGCAATATATAAAAATATTTGAAATCGGACGAGAAACAAAAATTTGGCAAGTGATTAAACTTTTTTTATGTCAGAGGTACTTAATTTTGAGCCCCCTTAGCTCCGCCCCTGAGGCGTTTGTTGTGCCAAATTTCATGAAAATCCAACCAGCCGATCAGAAGTTACATTTTTATTTCTAAAAAATTTCGATTCTGCCCCACTGTGCATTGGATAATTCTAGTACTATTGAATTTTGAAATGGTGAAACATATAGAGATCTTAGTAGTATTTATCTCAGATTAGTGCTTGAATTTAAAGGAAATGGAGGTATTGTACAGTTCATCTTTACAATAAAAATGGGCATCACTGCACTGCATATGATGCTCAGTACGTTCGTAAATGCAAAAAGTGGCGGCACTGCAAATGTCATCTGTTCGTAAATACAACACTGAAGTATATTAGGCGCAATTAAAAAAGCAAAAAACTAATCATAAAAATTGCTGATGCAATGAACGTGTGAGAATAATTTTGTTTAGTTTTTATTATTTATTTATTTTTGTTTTAAGATGATGAAAAGATTTGCCATCTGTTGATCAGGTCACGATTGGATATGGAGGATGAATTTATTAGTGGGAGGAAGAAGAAATCTGTGCTTTGAGGTCAAGTGCTAACTAAAATTAAAGAAATTTATCCAAATCTTGGTCTATCGAAAGAGCAGATTACCAGGAATTTTTTAAATTTAAGAACCATTTATACAAGAATAAAGGCCAGAAATAAAGATTCTGGAAGAAGAACCACCACCTGGACATTTTTCGAAGAATTTGATGAAGTGTATAGCACCAGACATTCGAATAATCCCCCAGAATTCAATTTAATAAGTTCATTGGATAAAAACATAGATGGAAATAGTTCCGAACTTTGTGACGATCCCCAAGAAAATTCGCCCATTCCAAAAAAGAAAAAGCGTGGATGTAATGATGGAATTCTGCAATATCTAACTCAGAAGGAATAGAAACGGCATGAGGAAGTTCTTGCTATGGAAGAAAAGGAGCTGTTTATAAAGCAACAGCGTATAAAAGCGATGATGGAACTTAAAGATGTTCTGGAAAAGGCTATTTTAAGAACTTAAAAACTTTCTTACAAAATTTTATAACAAATGGACTGAATATTTTAGTTTTGATTACGTATATAAATTCCTTTACTTTGTAAATAAAATTTACTTTTGTTTTTTTATATATACATATAGTTTTTAATGTATATTTAATTTAAATAAACTTAAATTAACTACAAAGCAATGTCGTTATGTAGTTTCTTATGTTTATCCCATCTTCATTTTCGTCTGTTTGGACGTTATCTTCTTCTGCTGTCTACATAATTGGAGGCATATGTTCCGATTGTTGGCCATTATTATAATAAAATTATGAAGAATCGAACAAGCCAAAACAATTTCTGAAACATTTTTCAGACACGCTGTATTTAAACGATCTAGAATTCTGAATTTAGTTTTTTAAAATACCAAACGCTTGTTCAATCATTACACGTGTAGAACTAAGACAATAATTAAACTTTTTTTGTTCTCGCGTTAGATGACCGTTGTCCCTGTTGTTAGTTGTCAGCAAGAATTTTGATATTGGATATGCGGAGTCCCCGAGGATTATAGCATTGGGAGCAAGATGTATTTTTCCGCTAATAATCGCCTTATAAATAGGACTATTGTTCCACACATTAGCATCATGACAACTACCAGGATAGCCGATAAAAACGTCTATGAAGCGAAACTTATTGTCACATAAAGCCTAAAATAAAAAAATTATGAACTTATCTTATTGCTTAGAGCTAATATAAAATTTTAATGTGCTACTTACTTGCATATTAATAGAAATGAAGCCTTTTCTATTATAATAACTTACTGGATCTATTCTTGGCCTTGGTATTTTCAAGTGGGTACAAAAGGAAAAGGGTTTTCTCAGCTATTTTGGAACCTTTTCATGACAATCTTCTGCGATACAGATGGCCATGCTATTTCCTCTTTTAAGTGGCAAATTGCTTTTACAGTTTTTAAAATATTTTGTGGACTGCACCCTTTGCAACGATAAAACGATCACTTAATTGCCGAAATGTTACACCACTATTGCCTAATTTCCCAAGGGTAATGTACAAGTATTGTTTAAAATTGTAAGACAAACGTCCTTTTCTAAAAGTATGCCACAATGGTTTCAGCTCACGCATTAAAGCCTGGAAATAAAAATGTGGAATTATTCAAATATTTGTTTAAAACAATGAATATTTATGTACATACTTCAAATGTTGAACGATTCATCCGAAAATGTTCAAAAAAGACGTCAAACGGATACTTCTTAATGACAGAAAAATAATGCAGCACTTTTGGAATTCATCTTTTTCTGTTTAATAATTTTTCCAGAATTAAATTTAGTTTTTTATTCTTTTATTGCAGTGGCAGTGTAGAATAATCATATTATGCAGCGCAGTGATACATTTACGAATATGCCCAATGTGTCTCAACCTGACAACAACTATCACTATAGAGCATATTTGGAAACATTGTTAAACTATGGAAATGGCGCTAGATCTACCCATCTTGAATCGTGTGGTTGGGTAACTGATTTAAATGAAATTAATTCATTAATCGATTAAGAAAATCCCGGATTATATAAAAGAAAAAATATTTAAGGATGGTAAAAATTAGAGCTTTTTGGAAAAATTCATGTAGATGTATTTAATTAACAAAAATACTTACTTAATAATATCGATCTTAAGGTTGTATTAAATTTGGAGAAGCCAGAATTTTATATTTTATAAGGTGGGCATAAAAATGAATCTATTTATACGTAAATCATTTAACCATCAATACAATTTACCCATATAGTAGAGTAGAAATTAAGACATTCGCTATGCATCCTGGAATCCATTTATTATTTCTAGATAATGTTATTCTTGGGAAATTATCAATTTTTTTAATTTTTGGAATGGTGTCTAACAAAGCTTATACAGGAGATAGAAAAGAAAATCCATATAACTTTCAACATTTTAATTTACAAAGATTTAATTTGTTAATGGAGTGCAATAGAATTTTATCATGACCATCATATAAAGCAAAGATTATTGGAACGTCTATGGATTTCAGTGTTAAGATTTTATGTATTTCTATTTGACCCTTGTATGAAGTATAATTTGATCGAATTTCAATATTGTTGGATGCATTCATTATTCTCATTAGACAGTTCTTGATAATCAGTTAATAAATTACTAAAATTTTTACTCAAATTCAAGATTCGTAATTCCCTAACTATGTTGAAAATTGCAAAGAAAAAACATTTTATTTTTTGATATCAAAATTAACAACTATACAACTTTTATTAATTAAAATTAATTTTCCTCTTTACTTATTTTAAACGTTCTGATAATAAATAATATCTCATTATAAAATTATGTATTTTGGTTTTGAGTTTTACATGTCTTCCACAGCAGCAAGTATTAGAACACACGGTTGCTTTATCATTCGACCATGAGCAATTTTAAAGTGTAATCCGTATTTAGATAGTATTGCTTTCACATTATAATTTCTAGTTTTATTCGGAAGTTCTAAATACTCTTCCAATATTTTTGGATGTTCAAATAAAATAAAGCCATCAAAATCTTTAAGAAATTTTTGAATTTTTATATATGACATCTTTATTATAGAGCTTTTTCTTTACAAATATTTAAAAATTTCAAAACAATAATACTTGTATAAAACTTAGTCATTTTATTAATTAAGAATTTCCAGGTATTTTACTATTTTTCCAACTGAAAAATGTTTGAGAACTTGGAATGAAAAACTCTTTCAACTTCCCCTGTAGAATTCTCAGTAGCTGCTTCTTCCAATTCCAAAACATGTAAGCCATTTTCTAACTTCCTTCTTAATATAAATTGTTTATTACATACTCCGTCTAATACATTATCTTTCAAATTATTATATCGTTTTGAAGATATAACATTCCCTCCTCAAGCTCGGCAATCACAACATTTTCATATTTGTTCTTATGGCGGAATATATTTAAAACCTTATATGGCTTTGATGAAAGTAAATCCTTTGTTGTTTAATTTACTGAAAGTCGCAAACAATATCGGCATTTGTAATTTTATTCGAAATCATGTTTTGTTCCTCCTTTTAAAAAAGTTCAATAAAAAGTTATATATATATATATATATAAATTAATTCCTTGAGTTTTTATTTTTATAAAAAAATATTTTTGTTGTGTGTTTTTAGAACACACAACTTCTTTATTTGTCAAAGATAAAAGTACAAGTGAAAATTATTTATTAATATTAACTTAAACTACCCTAACTCAAATGCATAGGTTTTGCACACGCCACTCTTGTTGAATCGCTCGTGTATCTTGTAGACGCTGTGTCAGCATGTGAACGTTAAATAAAGTGAGCAAAGCTTAGTTGCAAGTAGGGTGTCGAATATCAGCAACTGCAACATAAGCTTTGTGAACCGTGTGAATAATTTTATTTCATTTTGGAGTTTTTAAATGTAATTTGTGTTAGCTCCTCCCCTCTCAAATGCAAGCGTCCCGATTGCTAAAATGTATGCAAATTATAAATACTTGGGGTCTTTTTTTCCACTTGTTTCCTCGCTTCAGGTACTTCTTCTGCTGTTTCCGGAAAATTAACTGCAATTTTCGACTCAAGTGTTTTGTTTGCCGGTCCCTGAGGATTTTCTTCGATCTCCTTCTTTTCTTTTTTCTTATCAAATCCCCTTTTTACCGTTATCCAGATAGCGATGCAAAGAGTAGTAATAATAATAAATTAATTTGATGTTATCAATGCTTTCTTTTTATTTTCCAGCAACTCCAATCGTTCTATATTTCCAATATTTATTTTACTGAGTCTTTCTAGGGATAGAACTTCCTCTGTTTTAAAAGCTGTCGATCTGGGTTGCATAAAAGCCGGAAAGGTTTTATTTCCACTT
The DNA here is from genome assembly GCA_932274085.1 of Protocalliphora azurea. NCBI lineage: Eukaryota > Metazoa > Arthropoda > Insecta > Diptera > Calliphoridae > Protocalliphora > Protocalliphora azurea. The sequence continues at coordinate 90,972,013 of OW026519.1, read as the reverse complement.
ATCTCCTTAGAATAAAATTCTTGATCATTAATCTTGATTGTTGTATTGTGGTATTTGATGAGATATGTTCCGTTTAAATTTATTTCTTCTCCGTTCACCTTAAGCTTACCGTTGTACTGATTCAATAGCAATAGATCACTTCCAATTTCTTCTATAGTGGGGATATGTTCGTTGTTTACCTGTGTGCAGTTCCCTACTCTGTTCTTAATAAGATTAGTTATACAATGACTTTCTCTTAATTCTACCAGCTTATCTTTATTACATATGGTCATATCATTAAAATTTTTACAATCGTTTTTTATAGCAAAAAAAGTTCATTACATTTTAAAATTTTATTGAATTCAATTTTGTCTATTGTATTGCCAATCTTAACTGGTCTTGCGATAAGAATTTTACAAACATTTTCATGGGTGTTTGGAATGCTTAAGATATACAAATTTTTTTTATTGTTCGTTACTATTTTTACATTGGCAAAAGATAATAATTCATCTACGTTAAATGTTGGGATATTATAGTTTCCTAAAATGTTATTTAAGTTATCTATTTCAGTTTTTGACAAAATAAATGCATTTACTTTTGCCCATTGTATGGCATACTCAATATTTTGTAGTTCTTTTTCCATAAAATCTAGTTTATGTTGAACTATTTCTCCTAGTTTATCATTCCAATCTTCCTTTTTTATTTTCGATATTTCGTTTGTTAAATTAGAAATTTCTTGTATTCTACTAATGGTCAGATCATTAATAATCATCTGTCGGTTATTGTTTTCTAGAATATTTTTAACTTTTTGATTCAGGATTTCGAAATCATAATTATCTGGAGTTCCTGCAACCCACTTCCATGCGCTACCTATAAAGTCAATTGACCTTTTCTTCACGCTAGGACTTAGACGTTTAAGAAGACCTTTTATGTCGAGTACCTGTTGTGTCAAGAACGGACGGAGCGGATGTCCATATGTAATTTTAGTATCCAAGATGGATCGGACATTGCCTAGTAGAGTCTGATATTGTTCGAGTTCGATTGAATGTATAACTTTAAAAGTGCCATCCTGTCTTCTTGCCATGCCACTCTGAATAGTAATTAACCTTGCATTAGAGTAGTCAAGTATATTGAAGTCCGCCAAGACGGCTCCAAGGAATAGTCTGCAAAAAATGTAATGATAAAAAGAAAAAAAGGATAAAAGAAAATGTATCAATTTCTAATGTGGCTTTTGTGGATAACACGTCCGCTTTCGGTGACAATTGTCGTACCACGGTTTTCCTTAACAATTTCCTCTTTGAAGCGGTTACTTAACTTTGTTCCCAATTTTTTGTTCGTTTTTACATAGATTACCTGACCTGGTACGTAGTCTTTAATCGGTTTTTCCTCTTGTTGTGGTAGGCTAAGTCTTTCTCTTGTTTTCTTTTGAGCCCTTCAATATTAGCTAGTCTCGTAGTCTCATAATCTTGTGGAGAAAAGTCAATCGTACGCCCAAAGTATAAATCTACAGGTTTTTTTCCAGTCACCGAATGAAATGTATGATTGTATTCGTTTACTGCTCTTTCTAATAACTCCTCGAAATTTGGAGAGGTTCCGTCGTTTTTCAAGCATCTCATGATTTCCGCTAATGTAGAGTTTATGCGTTCCACTTGACCATTTGCCTCGCTTTTATATGACGGCATTGTGATCAATTCGATTCCTAGGTCATCCTTCATCATGAATAGTATGGAAGCGGAGTTTAAAGAAGGTTCGTGACCACATTTTTTGGAACGCCATAAGAGAACAAAAGTCCTCTAAGGGGTCTTCTAACATCTTCCAAAGATCGTCCATTTATTAGTTTTACCTTCGCATACTTGGAAAATTTATCCATTGACGTTAAGGCCATTTTCTTTCGGTCGAGAATATATCGATATGAATAGTACGTCCCGGATATGTTGGTATAGGCGTTGCTTTTATCTCTGGTTTATTTGGATGTCTTTCGTATTTTCTTTTCTTACATGTAGAACATATTTTTATGACTCTTTTTATTTTACCTGACATGCCGGGGAAATAACACTTTTCCAACATCTGTTTTTTTGTTGTCCTTATCATTACGATGTGCTCTATTGTGAATTTCTATTATCATATTCTCTTGGTCATTTTCAGAAAGAATGTCCTCTACCACTAGTTGTGTAAAACGACATTTATAGTTAGCAAGGTGGTTAGGATATAATCTTTGAATCTTTCCCATTACCCATTCTGGAGCTTTTATTCCGTTGATAACGGACGGGTTTAAATACTTTTTCAATATATTCAGAAGGATTTCTTCATCATACTGAGGCTCATTGATAATATGACGATGTACTCCTGGAAAAACAATTTTAAATTGCTACGATGAGGTATTATCCACTTTTAGGAACAGCTGATTCCTGAACACATTTATTGGAGCCTCAACACTGGGTATTAGATTATCTGAAGAGCTTTCCGCACTATGTTGGGTTGGAGTCAAAGAATTAATTTGATCGTTCATATAATTCAAATTCTGATGGACCCTAGATAAAGCGTCTGCTACCACATTTGTTCGTCCAGGCTTATACCTCAACTCATAGTTGTATTCTTCTAAGATGCACTTCCATCTTTTAATTTTTGAATTGTTGTGTAAATTGTAACTTTCTTCTAGCCATATAAATAATTCCTTAATGAGTTTAGAGCCCATATAATAGCCAACATCTCCTTTTCGTTGGTAGCATAGCCCTCTTCCGTTTTGTTTAGGGTTCTAGAAATAAAAGCTATTGGTCGCCCTTCCTGGCTTAATACGGCTCCCATTGCAAAATTAGAGGCATCGGTAGTTAATTGGAAGTCTTTGTCAAAATCAGGGTAAGACAATAAAACTTCCTGTGAAGCCAATGCATTTTTTAGCATATCGAACGCATTTCTCGCAGGTTCATCCAGCTTTATTTTCGTTTGGCCTGATGCAGATTTCGAAATTCGTCCTTCTTCTCCTCTTAAGAGTGATGTCAATGGTTTCGCCATGTCGGCATAGCCTCTAATAAACCTTCTATAATACCCTGACAATCCGAGAAACGATCGAAGTTCTTTTAGGGTCTTAGGGTAGGAAAATTTCAATATTGAGTCAACTTTCTTAGGGTTAGTCATGATGCCATCTTTTGATACTACAAACCCTAAGAAATCTAGCTCACATTTAAAAAACTCACACTTAGCTGGATTTACATATTTTCCAATTCCAGTGTTCTGAATATCTTTTCCACATGTTCCAAGTGAGATTTTTCGTCTTTACTGAATATTATGATATTATCTACATATACATAGCATATCTTCCCGATAAATTCCCTCAGGATATCGTCTAGCGCTCTTTGAAATATTGACGGAGCATTTTTAAGTCCAAACGGCAATCGAGTGTACTCGTACTTTCCGTTATATACTGAGAAGGCAGTCTTCTCCCTATCCTCTTCTCTCAATGGTATCTGGTGGAATCCACTCTTGAGGTCCAATACTGTAAAGTATTGGTTTCCACCTAGATTAGACAAGACATCATTAATGTCCGGAATAGGATACCTATCGGCCACAGTTACGGCATTTAATCGTCTAAAATCTACTACTAATTTGTATTTTCTCTGTCCCGAGAGGTCCTCCTTTTTCGGTACCACCCATATAGGTGAGTTATAAGGAGATCTGGATGGCCTTATAATGCCATCATGTAGAAGACGATCTATCTCTTTCTCTACAACATCTTTTAAGGCCATTGGGTAGGGATAGCTTCTGTTTAATATAGATTTTTTCCCTCCCCTAACTGTTAAGTAATTTTCGGATGTGTGGATGACAGCAGAGAGTTCTTTTAAGCTGTCGTTTCCTAAAATTCCGTCAAATGAAAGTAGGCCGGGCAAAAGAAAAAATTTTATTGGTCGTCATTGATTCCGCAGAGATTTAGAAATGTGTGATGGGTTATTTTCGTATCTCCAGCCACAGATTTCGCTCCAAATATTTTTTCATTACGTCTAGGTTTACTTACTAAAGTGGGTTTAATACAATTCTTGTTGCTTCCAGTGTCTAATAGAAATGTCAGTATCTTTCCGTCCCCCGTTTTGACATATAGTTGACACGGCCAGTTTGAATTGACCTGTCTACCTCCATAGGTTCCGCCACGGGTGGTTTTTCATTGTTTGACCATTGATTTTGGTATTGGGTTAGATTGTATTGATTTAGAGGCCTATTCTGAGTTTCTGAATTGGCTTGTGGTCTTGAAACCGGATTTTGGTGGATATTTGAACGTATATATGGGTTTTGATAATTTGGGTTGTAAGTTGGGTTGTAACTTGGATTAATGTTAGGTGTAAGTTTATATCGGAGTGGTATTGGTGGTCTAGTTGGCATCGTCCCACCAATATGAGCAAGTTCTGGGTAGAATTTTCGTACATTCCCCGGGAGAGAGTTTGTTATACCGATTCTGTCCTTCTGCATATTTGCTCTAGGTACATGTCCATGGGCATAGTTCATTCGAAACGTCATGTTGTCTAACTTGAGGCAAATATGTAATGCCTGAGTCAATGAGCTCGGTTCACGGACACTTAATATTCTAGGAAGATCACCATTGAGTCCTCTAACGAAAGTATCTAGTGTTTTTTCCCTATATGTACTCGTCATCGTTTTCAGACTGTTCTCGTCCAATTCTAAGCAAGAAACTTTGTCTAGAATTAATGAAAGATGTTGGTAGAAAGACTGATGGAACTCTGTTATGGTCTTATTTCCTTGGCGAAGCACCGTCATTTGGTACTCCAACGTCCCGATATCCCGTTTATCGGAATAATGCATCATAAGACACTTTTTTATAGAATTCCAATTTAATGGTGTTCTATAAGATTCCAAGACGGTGTCCGCCTCACCAGTGATCTTTGTTCGAATCGTATGCAGGATAGCATAATAACGCCCTGTTCCTTTTAGTGGTTCGTATAATACTAACACCCTATCTACAGACTTTTTCCACGAATTGAATTCTCCCACGGTTCCGGAGAATTTTCTTAGTGATTTGATTAAATCTATTTCATTTAGCTCCATTGTAACTGTACCCACGGGCTGATCGAAACTTTCATCAATGAGATGATCCGAAGGCGGTCTCAGATTTTCCCTGATCATTTGCATTATTTGTTTTTTTTTTGGACTTCGCTAGGCCCTTGTTCACTAGCTGTCGGCTCCCTCACTATAAGTGTCCTACTAAGTCGATTAGTCAATTGTTCTATAGTCTCGTCAGGCATCGTGTCAATAATATGTGAGGATTATAGGATAATTATAAAATGTCGGGATTTAAAAAAAGGAAGTTTGGAATTAAGCGTTAGCGTTATTATTATTTTACTACGTCTGCTCTTAGCAAGATTAAAGAAAAAAATTCAATTTCATAAACAAAAGACATAAGCTTACATAAAAACTGCCAGTATCATCCTTCTGTTGATTTTGATGGTAACTTTGTAGAGATGGAATTGTTTTGTTGCTTCTAAATCACTTTGCTTGATTTTCGTTTATTGATGAAACTAATGATGATTTTCCGTACTAATTATTAAAAAAAAATTTTTCGTAGTTTTATTTACTAGTTTTAATTTTTATTAACTTATTATTTGTGTTAAAAAGTTCTAGTCAGTTTTTAGTTTATCTGATAAATAATAGAGAAGAAAAAGTTCTTGCTTCCTTTGTTCACTTATTTTTATTTAATTTGCATATCCAGTTTTAATTCACTTTAAGATTATTTTAGTTGAGCCTTTTCCGAAATAAATGATTAATTTGTATACTTAGTTTTATTCTTTGTAGTTTTATTTTATTTCTATTAATTTAGTTAACACCTATTAAGTTTTATTAATTTGTTCACTTTATTCACTTAGTTTTTGTTTTTAATTTTGTACATTTAATTTTATTTTGCTTTTTTATTAATCAAATTCACCTTTTGTCCTAATTCTTTGTAGTTTTATTTTATTTTTATTAATTTAATTAACTCCTATTAAGTTTTATTAATTTGTTCGCTTTATTCACTTAGTTTTTGTTTTTAATTTTGTGTATTTAATTTTATTTTGCTTTTTTATTAATCAAATTCACTTTTTTGTCTTAATTCTTTGTAGTTTTATTTCATTTTTATTAATTTAATTAACTCCTATTAAGTTTCATTAATTTGTTCACTTTATTCACGTAGTCTTTGTTTTTAATTTTGTGCATTTAATTTTATTTTGTTTTTTTATTAATCAAATTCACTTTTTTGTCTTATTTCTTAAATCCGCATACACGGGCTTGGTAGGCTGTGGTATACGCCACTCCGGTTTATCCTTTTCCAGGATTACTAAGGCACCTACCAAGGCTTGACTTGACTTCTTGACTCTTCCTTATCTTTTTAAAAGGAAGGGTCCCTGCTCGGGCGCCAATTAACTCCTTGAGTTTTTATTTTTATAAAAAAATATTTTTATCAAAGATAAAAGTACAAGTGAAAATTATTTATTAATATTAACTTAAACTACCCTAACTCAAATGCACAGGTTTTGCACACGGCACTCTTGTTGAATCGCTCTTGTATCTTGTAGACGCTGTGTCAGCATGTGAACGTTAAATAAAGTGAGCAAAGCTTAGTTGCAAGTAGGGTGTCGAATATCAGCAACTGCAACATAAGTTTTGTGAACCGTGTGAATAATTTAATTTTATTTTGGAGTTTTTAAATGTAATTTGTGTTAACTTATATATATATATATATATATATATATATTTCTCGTGTGGAGTTGACAGACCTCCCATCGAGCGCGTCCTCTGGTGGCGGATAGGGGGAGCTTTGTCATTATTGAGGTTTGACATAATATATTGTCAGACCTAAGTAATGACAAGAGCTTAGGGCGTGTCTAGTCACTGGCTGCGGACCATAACTATGTAGAAGACGGAAAGCAAATAGCAGGAGGTGGTAAGTCCACCAAATGCGCAAAACCGGCTTCCAATTCTGAAAGCAGAAGCAGCGATGTGTCTCTGAGTTTCGCACCAAGCACCTCAAAAGCTGCTCTGGTCCACGCCGGCATAAGACCGTCGAAACCCCCTGCTTCCGGGACTGCATGCCCGAAACCAACTCGGGCGGCAGCAACCCCACTGTAACCAAAGGTGTTACGAACAGTGCAAGTGAAAGAAATGCAAACCAGCTTTCAGTTTCTGGAGCTAAGCCTCCTGTCCGAAAGGGCAAGAATTCGTCCCAAAGGCAGATTGCTCCCGCCAAAAGTGCCTTTTTAAGACGGTGCGCCGCCGAAAAATTTATGGACCGGTTGGGTAAAAAGTCTGCCGAGCCCCTTACTCCTGAGGAACTTGTTTCCCTCAACTGGGTCAAATCACTGTTGGACGAATTGCAACGTAACCCTCCCCCACGTCGAAGGACGGGCCTAAACGACAACGTTCGGATGAGGAGGCTCAGCCGCAAAACCAACAGCCCGGGACCAAGCGTCCAAAGCCCTACAATCTGATGAACATCTTATTCGAGCTGTCATCGATAGAAACGATCCAGATTGCGCTATGTCCCACACAAACTGGGATATAGTGCATAAGAAGCTGATGGGAGTCTTCTGGAAGGTTCTGAAAGAGAGCCGCAACCGTGTCAAATTAATGGCCTGCTCAAACGAGTGATCGGCACTGATCCTAAAGCAAGCGATCGCTCTTTTGGATGGCCTATGGAAAGGTGATAGACTAGACGTGGTTTCCATTGAAGTGATCCCACGTCGACCTAGGGCCATGGCCTGAGTACCGGACGTACCATTCAAAAAGGAAGTAAAAACAGGTAAAATACGATCTTGTATAGTAACAAGCAAGGAACTCAGTATCTTCATTCTTTCTGATTTCAGTGATTAGGACACTGTAGCAGCGGCCTCGGAGACAAGCTAATAATCTGCAGGGGTAGGAGTAAACCACACTGGTGGAACTCCGAGATAGGCGATACTCGTAAAGAATGTAGCCGTCTATTTAATGGGACCAAGAGACTAGGAGACTGGTCTACCTACAAGTCCTCAGTTAATAAATTTAAAAACCAGATAATTTAAAACCATAGGGCTTTTTGTAGCGGCGTAGAAAACTACTCCGAGACCAGTCGATTTTGTAAAATTCTGGCATCATCACCTACTGTTCCAAGTTTCATCCAGAAACCATATGGCAGTTGGACAATGAGCGGTGAAGATACCTTAGATGTCTTAATGGACGCGCAATATCTTCAGAGGTCAACAATGATGTTCCCATTCCCACAAGGGATAGCGAACTGAGATGGGCTCTGGAGAGCTTCGCCCCATTTAAATCTCCGGGCCCCGATGGCATTATACCTGCTGGCCTGCAGTATAATGCGGATATAATAGCTCCCTGGCTAACTCGAATTTACTCAGCATGCTTGTCATGTGTGTATATCCCTGAGTCATGGACTAAATATACAGTGGTCTTTATCCCTAAAAGGGGTAAAACATTCCTCCACTCCTCTAGAATATCACCGTTAATACATTGCTCAGGGAACTTGATTCACTGAAGTTTAAAACTGTTGCATATGCGGACGATGTTGCGGTGGCTGTATCTGGGAAATATCTGGATACCATATCTCACCGCCTGCAAACTGCTATGGCGAACTGGTTAATGTACAATAGGGTATTCGGAGCGGATATCCAAATCTGTACAGACAGTCAGGCCGCGATCAAAATGCTCTCAGGTGTCTTTTCGATATCCAGATTGGACCATGAATGCCGGACATCTCCGAACAAGATGGCGAGACATTCTAACCTGGAGCTGGTCTGGATTAGGGCTCATTCAAGAACCCCGGGTAATTTTATTGCGGATGCACTAGCCAGAGAGTGATCCCTTATTCGAGGTAAAGATACGGATCAACTGGTTGGAGTACCGCTTTCGGCCTCCAGATCTATAATTCTGCGGAATTATCGAGGATTGCGCAGGTTAGGTGGACAAATGACTCCACATGCTCAACATCGAGTCAAATATGGCCCCATTATGATGAATGTCGATCTAACTTCATCATGGGACTATCGAGGCATCGGATGAGAACTCTGGTAGCCTTGGTCACAGGGCACTGAATTACTGGTGTCCATGCTAGGATCCCTTTCAACGACTTTTGTAGAAGTTGTCTGGATGAGCAAGAGACGGTGGAGCATATTTTATGTCACTGTCTCATTCTTGCCGGGATTATGAAATCCAATTTTGGAATTCTGTTTATGCATGTGTTGTCAGATCTATCTGATATCGATGTCAGATGGATCGGCTCTTTCATACATGCGTCGGGTTGGTTAGAAAATATATGATCATCCCTCAGGGTTTCACAACGGGACCCCATTGGACCCAAGTGTACTGTGCTGGACAGCTGCCCTAATAACCTAACCATATATATATATATATATATATATATATATATTATATATATATATATATATATATATATATATATATATATATATAAATAACATTTATCATTTTAGAACAATATAAATTTCACAATTCTCCCCCTCAATTTCGAATAGAATCTTGCCTAAATTCTATTCCTTTATATCCTGCTAACGACGACCCTAACGATTTGACCTCATTGACTCCAAGAAACTTTCTTGTTGGTATACCACTTATGAGTCCAGCTGAAAAAGATTTGATGAATGAAAATTTGATTCTTTTTATTTTACACTTAGTAAAAGTAACGGTCCTCCACGAATTTTGAAGGACGTGCACAATGGTGTGAGGTATCATATGATTGGGATTGACCGACTATATCTTTCTTACTTGTTTATTTTTGTCATATTTTACAAACACAACATTTTTAAGTAAACAAAAAACAGCTGTTTTTGTTTATATTTAAGGTTTGCCAATTTTTTGTTCAAAAATCATGATTTTATATGAAAAACATTTACAAGATGTTAAAATTAAATAGCAAAAAAAAAACAACGTAAGAGAACGTAAAATAGACGAGTACTTTAAAAAACTCATTTTCTTACGTACTCGTCTGGGTACCACTCGCTTGTCTGAATCTGCAGATGTCTTTTATAATCAGGCCATTATTCAAAATAAATAAAAAATGTATGAGATGACGATACAAAGAATAACAAGTAAAATTTACACTAACAACAATATTGAAGGCTTCAATAGCAATGCAATAATTACTACAACCACAATAAGGGTATAGGGATTAACAAGCAAACAAACAAGTGGTTTAACAAAACAAAAAGTGACGACACTTGCTAACAGCGATGGGACGGTGACCAAAAATGTTTTTCTCCAACAACTAGGTATGGGCAGGCAATAAACAATATATTAAAGCCTTGTCGCAACAGAAATAGCCTTTCAGTAACTGCTGCAATTACTACAGAAATAGTACATTTGTTAAAAATAATCTTTTTGCTTCCACTTTTATTTCCACGCTTAATTCAAAAAAAAATATATGTTTGGGATAAAGAATTTTTTCATTAATTTCACACACCTCGTATAAACAAATAGATGATTGAACCATTCCCAATAAATGATCTTAGCCAATCTGATGCTGATAACCTTGTGCCAAACATTTTAAAGTTGCCGCTTATTTTAAAATTGGAAACATGACGGTGGATCTTTGGTATTATTTTAAATCATCCTTTCTGGATCCAAATATATTAATAAAGGAGTTCTTACTCTATCGAAAATTCTTCACAAATGAATATTTTATTTATATCAGATTTCAACTTTTGTCTAGATTTGTTATTATAATTACATTATAACCCCCCAGGAACTGTCTGGTCAGCAACATATTATGTTGCATGACTGACAGCATCCTCGCCATTGCGTATCGCTGAGGAATTGGGTTGCATAATTAAGGAGGGAACGACCAATTGCCTTATATGTCGCTAGAAATGTTTTCTTTCTTGTAGTACATTTGCTGTAGGTGACGTGTGAAGAAAAATGAAGGAGGCTGTTAAAGAGTATTTTCGGGTTTTGTACCTTCGACAGAGATGTCAAGAACTCTCCTTACTTTCTTGGACCAAGAGGGACACTGTAGATTAGGAAGTTGATAAACTAAGAATGCTAGTCTGTAAAAAGCCCGTAATGATGGTCAGATATTGGGATATTTTGGCACATGTCGTCAATGCTGAAACTAGATGAAATTACGGTGAAATCATCAGCATACAACACCATTGAGACATCTTGGGGCATAGGTGAAAGTACTCCTCATTGGGGCATGGCCTCTGAACTCAACAAAGACTTGTCTAACAGAGAGATATTTAATGGTGCAGCATTTGATGTCGCTGGACAAAGTTGCGTTCGTGATTTCATTTATCGGCATAGAGTGATTGACCGTTTAAAAGGTCGCAATTACTATGCGTTGACATGGTCTTTGCTGATTGAGGGCATTGGCGATCTGGGTGGTTAATTTAAGTGCTTTGCGCTTCCCTAAAGCCATGTTGTGTGGTAGGCCAGTGGGAAATGCTATTTTAGGGATGGTAGAAGTAGAGATTCTAAAATCTTAACTAATGGTGACAGAAGGGAAATCGAGCAGTGAGATTCCCCGAGAGTAGCGGGTTTGTCTATTTTTAGAATGGGAATTGTTCTAGCAGCTTTTCATCCAAAAGTTGTGTGAGATATTCCAGTACTACTGGACCAAGTTTCTTGAGAATTAACATAGAGAAACCATCCGGATCGGGTTCTTTGGAAGGTTTTGCTTTGGAGATTATACTCTCGAGTTCACTGGGTGTGAAAATGTCTCGAGTGAGATTCTTCGTTCTGTTGTTGTTGTTGCTGCTGTTGAAGATGTTGCTGATGCTGTAGGTGTTGTGATTTCGGAGGAGATGTTGGTGGTGCTGTGTAAGATGATAATGACGATGAGTTATTTCGTCTTCTTTAGCAGTAAGGTGCGACGAAGTTCTCCGACCACTCACTTTCATGAAACAGTTTCTCAAGTGACACCAGATTAAACAATAGTTGCAGATTATTTGGGTGGACGTATGGTGAACCGGTTCTGACCAGTGAAATTTGGATATATATATATATATATATATATATATATATATATAAACACGCATATTGTATTGTTCACAGAAAAATATGTTTTTTCTTCAAAAAAAAAAAAAAAAATTAATCTTCAGACTCCAATGTAGGGTAATTCCAAAATTATTTTATTTTTATATATTTTATTCATTATAAAGTTGTATTTAACAAATAAAAAATAAATATATGTTTAAAAAATTGTAAAACATAAAATTCACACCTATTTTATTGTCCATATGTGTTTATATATTTTATATATATATAATATATATATATATATATATATATATATATATATATATATATATATATATATATATATATATATATATATATAAATAACATTTATCATTTTAGAACAATATAAATTTCACAATTCTCCCTCTCAATTTCCTATTATAAATTAAGAACAAATTATTCAATGTGAAAAAAATACTCCCTATTAAATTGTATATATATATATATATATATATATATATATATATATATATATATATATATATATATATATATATATATATATATATAAATAACATTTATCATTTTAGAACAATATAAATTTCACAATTCTCCCTCTCAATTTCCTATTATAAATTAAGAACAAATTATTCAATGTGAAAAAAATACTCCCTATTAAATTGTTTGTATGTACTTTAACATAACTTCACACACATATTATTATACAAAAATTTGGTTTTCAATTTCATAAAATGAAAAAGAAAATAATAAAAAATAATAAAAAAGAAAACATTACAAAAACAATTTCACTGGTTTTCAATTTCATCACAATTAGAAGTGCAAGAAAAAAAATTAACTATTTTTTTCTTGCTATTAATTGTACGTATGTACTTTAACATAATTATGTACACATATTATTATACAAAAGTAAATAAATTGGCTTTCAATTTTAAAAAATGCAAAAAAAATAATATTAATAAAGCATATAAAAGAAAACATTACAAAAACAAATTCATTCGTTTTCAATTTCATAAAACAAATTCCTCTTCATTGAATTCTAAAACAATGTTTTATTTCATAAAAACAAATTCCTCTTCCAAATTCCTCCTTACGGCAATCTCATAGAGAGGAAAAAAAGCACCAGAGCATATATAAATATACCACTGTCGTAGCATGCGTAATCATATTTGTCCAAATAATGCAAGGTATTACTGAATGAATCGAGGAACGTAATCCACATTTGATTTCACATAAGTGCAAAACCCATTCGTTGTGGTTATCATCTAAATATGAACGTATTGTATTAAGTATTGACTGGCTAACCCGCTCTGAAGAGTTGGATTGCGGTACAACCATTTCTGTTTTTAAATGATCTATTTTAAAATTATCCATTAATCTCGCAAATTCTATTCCAATTGTTTACAAGCGTTTCGTGATAACCAAATTTATAAAAACTCCTCTCTAATCAGAAATTCGACTACATTTTAGCTGTGGCTTTTGTCATCGCTTTGAGCAAGCATACTCTCGAACTGGTACGTTTAAATTCGCGAATTCGCCGGATAGTTTTTGCAATGGCCCCATGTGCTGCATTTGGTGGTTTGTGAGCGTTTTCTATAACTTGTTCCGTGAGTGATGAAGACATCCATAATTTCCAAGAGTGTTCTTCCTGCAAAACATCTCCATTGTAAAAGCTAGTGCGTATATACACGAATTTATCCACCTCACGAATATCTGGTAGACTAGATTTTTTCAGCTTCAACGGTTCTTATTAGACTGGAGATAGTCTTGAGATTCAAATTCCTTTGAGGAAAGAACAACTAAAACTCTAGGATCCACTTCAAGTGCTTCGATAGAGTGCCTAGAAAAAGGGACCATGTTTTGCGTTTCCTTACGATGTCAGATTTCGAATGAATAGTTCTGTAATTGGAGATTCCAACTCGCTAGTTTTCCACTCAGGTCTCGCTGTGACATAAGCCACTTAAGGCTGGAATTATCCGGTATAACTACAAATTCCATCAGTTCGATATTTGGCCGAAAAAGCTTAATTGCAGATACTACCGCTAGGCTCTCGCCTTTGGTTACAGAATAGTTTTTCTGTGCTGACGCCTTTAATGTCCTCCCGGAATAATACCGCTCTGATTCCTACATTGGATGCATCACACTACACATAAAAAGTTTTAGAAAAGTCTGGGTGGGTTAAAACTGTGTTGGAAATTAACACAATTTTAACCGGCCGCACGCTTTTTGGCTTCTTCGGTAAATTCGAACTTCTTTCCTTTCTTTAAAATTGAAGCTATAATAGTCGTATAATCCGCAATAAATCGGCGATACCAGCGTGTAGTCTTCATGAAACTCCTTACATTTTCTTTTTGCTGTTGTTGGATATTTGAACCTCTCAATTGCCTTAATTTTTTTGAATCTGGCCTAACCAAGCCTGCTGAGCCGTAGCCCCATGTTAGATGATAATAATGATGGAGACAGTTCTCCAATCACCCCCTTTCATGATATAATTCTGAGCAGTTCCTCAAGTGACACCTGACCAAACAAGAGTTGCAACTTAATTTGGTTTGGTTCTGACAAACTATACATAACCATGGTCCGCGATTTGTCACAATCCTGGCTCGGACCAGTAAACTTTGGAGCAGCAGTACCAGAAAATGTTGCTCCGTGACTATAAATATTGTAGTTGTTGCTCTGTTGACAGCCCTTGCTCGAGAGGTATTTTAAAAGATTATTTTGCAAAAGAAAATGACTTTATTATTAAAAATATATAAACACATATGGACAATAAAATAGGTGTGAATTTTATGTTTTAAAATTTTTTAAACATATATTTATTTTTTATTTGTTAAATACAACTTTATAATGAATAAAATATAAAATAATTTTGGAATTACCCTACATTGGAGTCTGAAGATTAATTTTTTTTTTTTTTTTTTTTTGAAGAAAAAACATATTTTTCTATGAACAATACAATATGCGTGTTTATATATATATATATATATATACACATATATATATATATGTATATATATATCCAAATTTCACTGGTCAGAACCGGTTCACCATACGTCCACCCAAATAATCTGCAACTATTGTTTAATCTGGTGTCACTTGAGAAACTGTTTCATGAAAGTGAGTGGTCGGAGAACTTCGTCGCACCTTACTGCTAAAGAAGACGAAATAACTCATCGTCATTATCATCTTACACAGCACCACCAACATCTCCTCTGAAATCACAACACCTACAGCATCAGCAACATCTTCAACAGCAGCAACAACAACAACAGAACGAAGAATCTCACTCGAGACATTTTCACACCCAGTGAACTCGAGAGTATAATCTCCAAAGCAAAACCTTCCAAAGAACCCGATCCGGATGGTTTCTCTATGTTAATTCTCAAGAAACTTGGTCCAGTAGTACTGGAATATCTCACACAACTTTTGGATGAAAAGCTGCTAGAACAATTCCCATTCGAAAAATAGACAAACCCGCTACTCTCGGGGAATCTCACTGCTCGATTTCCCTTCTGTCACCATTAGTTAAGATTTTAGAATCTCTACTTCTACCATCCCTAAAATAGCATTTCCCACTGGCCTACCACACAACATGGCTTTAGGGAAGCGCAAAGCACTTAAATTAACCACCCAGATCGCCAATGCCCTCAATCAGCAAAGACCATGTCAACGCATAGTAATTGCGACCTTTTAAACGGTCAATCACTCTATGCCGATAAATGAAATCACGAACGCAACTTTGTCCAGCGACATCAAATGCTGCACCATTAAATATCTCTCTGTTAGACAAGTCTTTGTTGAGTTCAGAGGCCAAAAAACATGTTACTGCAATATAAAAATGGGCATGCCCCAATGAGGAGTACTTTCACCTATGCCCCAAGATGTCTCAATGGTGTTGTATGCTGATGATTTCACCGTAATTTCATCTAGTTTCAGCATTGACGACATGTGCCAAAATATCCCAATATGTGACCATCATTACGGGCTTTTTACAGACTAGCATTCTTAGTTTATCAACTTCCTAATCTACAGTGTCCCTCTTGGTCCAAGAAAGTAAGGAGAGTTCTTGACATCTCTGTCGAAGGTACAAAACCCGAAAATACTCTTTAACAGCCTCCTTCATTTTTCTTCACACGTCACCTACAGCAAATGTACTACAAGAAAGAAAACATTTCTAGCGACATATAAGGCAATTGGTCGTTCCCTCCTTAATTATGCAACCCAATTCCTCAGCGATACGCAATGGCGAGGATGCTGTCAGTCATGCAACATAATATGTTGTTCAATCATCTATTTGTTTATACGAGGTGTGTGAAATTAATGAAAAAATTCTTTATCCCAAACATATATTTTTTCTTGAATTAAGCGTGGAAATAAAAGTGGAAGCAAAAAGATTATTTTTAACAAATGTACTATTTCTGTAGTAATTGCAGCAGTTACTGAAAGGCTATTTCTGTTGCGACAAGGCTTTAATATATTGTTTATTGCCTGCCCATACCTAGTTGTTGGAGAAAAACATTTTTGGTCACCGTCCCATCGCTGTTAGCAAGTGTCGTCACTTTTTGTTTTGTTAAACCACTTGTTTGTTTGCTTGTTAATCCCTATACCCTTATTGTGGTTATAGTAATTATTGCATTGCTATTGAAGCCTTCAATATTGTTGTTAGTGTAAATTTTACTTGTTATTCTTTGTATCGTCATCTCATACATTTTTTATTTATTTTGAATAATGGCCTGATTATAAAAGACATCTGCAGATTCAGACAAGCGAGTGGTACCCAGACGAGTACGTAAGAAAATGAGTTTTTTAAAGTACTCGTCTATTTTACGTTCTCTTACGTTGTTTTTTTTTTTTTTTTGCTATTTAATTTTAACATCTTGTAAATGTTTTTCATATAAAATCATGATTTTTGAACAAAAAATTGGCAAACCTTAAATATAAACAAAAACAGCTGTTTTTTGTTTACTTAAAAATGTTGTGTTTGTAAAATATGACAAAAATAAACAAGTAAGAAAGATATAGTCGGTCAATCCCAATCATATGATACCTCACACCATTGTGCACGTCCTTCAAAATTCGTGGAGGACCAATACTTTTACTAAGTGTAAAATAAAAAGAATCAAATTTTCATTCATCAAATCTTTTTCAGCTGGACTCATAAGTGGTATACCAACAAGAAAGTTTCTTGGAGTCAATGAGGTCAAATCGTTAGGGTCGTCGTTAGCAGGATATAAAGGAATAGAATTTAGGCAAGATTCTATTCGCACTAAAATTGTGGACAATTCTTCGAATGTGAATTTCATATTAGGTTTCATCTTTCGTAAATGGGTTTTAAATGATTTTACGCTTGCTTCCCAGAGACCACCCATGTGTGGGGCCCCTGGTGGTATGAATTTCCATTCAACATTTTGATGACTATAATGCTGAATCACACGATCTTGAAGAGTCTTGATGAAGTCAATTCTGTCCTTTTGTATGAGTTCTGCTGCTCCTACAAAGTTTGTCCCACTGTTTGTGTATATAAGAGCTGGGCATCTATGTCTTCCAATGAAGCGGGAAAAGGCTGCTAAAAATGCTGGGGTCGACAAATCACTTACAGCTTCCAAATGAACGGCTTTGGTGGCAAAACATACAAATGTGCAAACATATCCTTTCGTAATGAGGCATGCTCGTTCAGTGAAGTTTCGTATATCGAAAGGTGCTGCATAATCAACCCCTGTGTCGGTAAATGGTCGGGAGAGTCTTCTACGTTCTGGCGGCAATGAGCCCATAATTTGTCGTTGAGTTTGTTTCTTGTAAAGTATGCAATTATTAATTACTGTTTTTACTAAGGGTTTTAATCGAAAAATCCAAAATTCGGATCTGATAATTCGAGTCATAAGTTGATTTCCTCCATGCAAAGTTATTTTGTGAGTAAACTTTATAATTAGGCGGGCCAATTTTGATTCATAGGAAAGTAAAATCGGATGCCGTTCGTTGTATGATAACGCTGGAGATTGTGCTAGACGACCATTTGCCCGTATAATTCCTATACGATCAATAAAAGGAGTTAATGTCAACAATTTACTTCAAGGGGAAATTGGACATTTATGAACTAACATATTATATTCTTCGAGAAACATATTTTTTTATGTCCAAATTATAATAAATGGAAATGTATTCTATTTCTTCCAGTATTTCTCCAGAAACGTAAGCGACAACCCTATAAGCACGAGGTAAAAACGAATACCTACTTAATAGGTCTTCATTGGTAGTTACTGTAAGTATCTTAACAGTTTTAAATTCTAAATTTGTATCTTGGTGTTTTGGTAATTGCAGCCACGTAGGTCCAATCCACCACAACTTATGTGATTTTAGTTCAATCGGCAAACAACCGCGACTCGCAACGTCTGCAGGATTATCTTTGGAATCTACGTGTTTTCAATTTGTTGTTTCCACTTCTTTTAGACTCCGTTACCAACAAATGTGTTCCAGGTGCATGGTGGTTTCAATTGTAGAGTCAGTCCAAAAATGGGTCATTAGGTTTGGAATTTGTAGTTTTTGTAAAATTCCTGAGACCAAATTAGCTAATAAGACAGCCCCACAAAGCTCTAAACGAGGAAGTGATAGATTTTTGATTGGGGCAACTCGGGTCTTTGAAGCTAGTATTTACACCATTACAAAATACATTAAGTACATTATTTCAAGGAAAAATGAATATAAATAAATTCATTAAAGATAGAATAATTTCTATCATAAACAATAATTCAAACTTCAACAGAAATTATAATAACAATAATTCAAACTTCAACAAAAATAACAACAACAATAACTCAAACTTACAGGAATTATAGATCTTATAATAACCACAATTCCAACTTCAACAATAGCAGAAACAATAATCAACACAGAGATTATAGATCCAATAACAACAATAGTTATGATAGAAGGAGCCAAAATAACTCAAACAACAACGGTAACAGAAGACATAATATATATTCAATAAAAGAAAAGGGAAACGAGATAGACTCGGAATGCACAAGTATTCCGGACAGCCAAAATTAAAAATATACAAAGTTACCAACGACATTACAAATTTCATAATCGTTAAATACAATAATGAACAACTAACGTTTCTTATTGACATAGGCGCCGACATATCATTATGCCGCATGCAAACAAAATTCGAAGACATTAGATCCAATTTACCAATGAAAAAAGTAATCACTCTTTCCACTTAGTACAATCAGACTTAGTACAATGGACGGCATAATAGGGAGAGACATTTAAGAAAATATCTTTGTAAAATAGATTATGAAACATTCACAATATCACTATTCATAAATAATAAAACCATAACTCTTCCAATGCACACAAAATCACCACCAAGAACAGAAATCATACAGGCAATAAAATTAAACCTCACCGAAGATTGCATAATTTTTAATAATGAATTAAAATAAGGTGTATTTTTAAGTAATTCAATAGCACCTAGTAAGGGCATGACCCACATTAGAATTTTAAACACAACAAACGAAGAAATAAATTTAAAGGGCATTCAACTGCAAACTGACTCACTAAAAAACTACGGCATAATAAGTTACCATAATAACAATAACCCCAACCGTTTTCAACAAATATTGAATGACTTGCAATTAAATAATAATGTTGATTATGCAAAAACAGAATTAATAAATATTTTTAAAAAGTATCAAAATGTTTTTCATTTAGAAAATGAAAAGCTTACAACGAACAATTTTTATAAGCAAACAATCATGACCTCAGACAATACACCAGTATACATCAAAAATTACAGATTACCTCACTCACATACAAACGTAATAAATAAACAAGTACAAAAAATGCTTAATGACGACATAATAGAACCATCTGTTAGTCCATATAATTCTCCACTACTTTTAGTCCCGAAGAAAAACATGGAAAATAAAAAGAAATGAAGACTTGTAGTAGACTATAGGAAACTAAATAATAAAATCGTTAATGACAAATTTCCATTAACTAGACTAGAAGATATCATAGACAAACTTGGCAGAGCCAAATGGTTTTCCACACTAGACATGACCAGCTCATTCCACCAAATTCAATTAAACAAAAATTCTAGACCACTTACTGAATTTTCCACATCAGAAGGTCATTATCAATTTAAGAGACTACCATTCGGACTAAAAATCTCTTCAAACAGTTATCAAAGAATGCTCACAATAGCACTATCAGGACTAGAATCAGAAGCATTTCTCTATGTAGACGACATAATTGTATATGGATGTAGTCTAAATCATCACAACCAAAATTTAATGAAAGTCTTAGACATATTACAAAAATACAACTTAAAGCTTAATCCAAAAAAAATTTTGTTTTCTAAGATCAGAAGTAGTTTATTTAGGACATTTAATAACAAAAGACGGAGTAAAAACAGACCCTTCTAAATATGAAACAATAAAGAACTATCCAACGCCAACCAACGCAAATGAAGAAAGACGATTTGTTGCATTCTGTAACTGCTAAAGAAGATTTATACCCAAATTTGCTGACATAGCAAAAGACCTAAATGCATTATTAAAGAAATCGACAGAATTCATATGGACAGAACAATACCTATATGCCTTTGAGGAACTAAAAAACAAGCTAATGAATCCGCCCATAATTCAATACCCTGACTTTGAAAAATCTTTTATTTTAACAACCTCAAATTATGCGTTAGGTGCTGTATTGTCTCAAGGTGAAATAGGTCAGGATTTACCCGTTTCATATGCAAGTAAATCATTACAAAAACATGACATAAACAAACCAATAATTGAAAAAGAACTTTTAGCAATATATTGGAGTATTAACTTTTTCAGACCATACCTATACGGTTGAAAATTCTTAGTAGTGACAGATTACAGACCCTTAATCTCCCTATTTACACATAAAAACCCCTCTTCAAAGAAGACAAGAATTATGTTAGATCTAAGTGATTGTGATTTTACAATAATATATAAGAAAGGAAAGATGAATACAAACGCTGACGCACTCTCCAGAATAAAAATTGATTCAGAGACATTAAAACAAATGATACCGCAAATGAATATCGAAAAAGAAAGAAAAACACTAGTTATAACAATGAGAAATAATAATAACGAGGATAATATAATAGCAGATAATAAGAAAAATATATATGCAAATGAGGATAACAACAATAAAACGTGCGCAGACTATATGGAAACACGCAGATCTCAGAAGTCTGATCAGTTTCATATATGGGAATGCAAATCCATTAATGATATAAAAAATATTAAGAAATTGCATTTTAATACGACTGAAGAAATACAAGAAAAAGATATATTTATTGAAGATAACATTGTGCACATAGGACGTAATGATAATTCATCGAAACCAGTTTCGACCATGAAGAAGTTACGTACCCAAAATATAGAAAATAAAAAAGAAAATAATAAGCTAGCAGCATACAGTGATAAATCAGCGAAACTAGATTCGAAACTGAAGAAACTGATATCAAAAATGAAGAAAGCAAATATAAAAGAAGATAGCAAGTAAAGATATAACATTTAAAAAATATAGTAAAGAAGAATTAAAAGAAGTATATAGAAATATAAAAATTAATAATAAAAATCCTGAACTTAAAATATTGATATATAACACCCCAAAAAGAATAATAGATGACATCTTAAAATATAAACTCATTGACGAATTCTATTGTGCCACACACGCAGGCCACTTAGGGCTAAGAAAAACAATTATTAAATTAAAACAGCGGTACATTTGGAAAAACATGAAATAAATCGTAAAGAAATTCATATCATATTGCGACAATTGTAACAAAAATAAACAAACAAAACCCATAAAAGAACTACTTACATTAACAGACACACCAAGCAATAGTTTTGAAATAATTTCAATTGATACGGTAGGACCTCTGCAATGTGAACTAACGAAATTTATTATTGCACGCCCCATGCCGACGAACGAACTTATGAGTAACATTTGTTCATTCTTAAAAATTAAACAAATTTTTTCAACACCTTATCATCACGAAACATTAGGTTCAATAGAAAGAAATCATAGGGTTCTGAATGAATTTTTACTAACAACAGCAAATGATTATGAGTGGGACAAATGGATACCATACTTTACTTTTGCCTACAACACGGCACCACATATAGACACAGGCTACTCACCTTTTGAATTAGTATATGGTAAATTACCAAGTTTACCAACTGACAGTATAAATAACAAACAAAAATTTTAGTGGACGAGAAGATAACAAAGTAAGATAACAAAGTAAAAAGTGCTGCCAAGTTTAAAAAATAAAAACTTTGTTCACAAACTAATCATGAAAGATAACAAACTAATGGACCATAAGTCGAATTGAGAGATTTGTTTCTGGACCGAACCACTTGGAATTGATAGAGAGTCTCAGCTTCATTTTGATATACATTTGATTCACCGCTATAGTTTTTGGTAGAACAGTTTTCAAAAAAATATTTTTCATATTTCACTCTAGAGGACATTTTGGACCCTAGGTCGAACTGAGTGATTTGTTCCTGGACCGGACCACTTGGAGGTGATAGTGGAAGGTCTCAGCTTCATTTTGATATACATTTTAATTACCGCTATAGTTTTTGGTAGAGCAAAGATTTCAAAAAAGATTTTTCATATTTCACTCTAGAGGACATTTTGGACCCTAGGTCGAACTGAGTGATTTGTTCCTGGACCGGACCACTTGGAGGTGATAGTGGAGGGTCTCAGCTTCATTTTGATATCCATTTTATTCACCGCTATAGTTTTTGGTAGAACAAAAATTTCAAAAAAGATTTTTCATATTTCACTCTAAGGGACATTTTGGACCCTAGGTCGAACTGAGTGATTTGTTCCTGGACCGGACCACTTGGAGGTGATAGTGGAGGGTCTCAGCTTCATTCTGATATACAGTTTATTTACCGCTATAGTTTTTGGTAGAACAAAGTTTTCAAAAAAAGATTTTTTCATATTTCACTCTAAGGGATATTTTGGACCCTAGGTCGAACTGAGTGATTTGTTCCTGGACCGGACCACTTGGAAGTGATAGTGGAAGGTCTCAGCTTCATTTTGATATCCATCTTATTCACCGCTATTGTTTTTGGTAGAACAAAGTTTTCAAAAAAAGATTTTTTCATATTTAACTCTAAGGGATATTTTGGACCCTAGGTCGAACTGAGTGATTTGTTCCTGGACCGGACCACTTGGAGGTGATAGTGGAGGGTCTCAGCTTCCTTTTGATATACATTTTATTTACCGCTATAGTTTCTGGTAGAGCAAAGATTTCAAAAAAGATTTTTCATATTTCACTCTAGAAGACATTTTGGACCCTAGGTCGAACTGAGTGATTTTTTCCTGGACCGGACCACTTGGAGGTGATAGTGGAGGGTCTCAGCTTCATTTTGATATACATTTTATTTACCGCTATAGTTTTTGATAGCGCAAAGATTTCAAAAAAGGTTTTTCATATTTCACTCTAGAGGACATTTTGGACCCTAGGTCGAACTGAGTGATTTGTTCCTCGACCGGACCACTTGGAGGTGATAGTGGAGGGTCTCAGCTTCATTTTGATATACATCTTATTCACCGCTATAGTTTTTGGTAGAACAAAGTTTTCAAAAAAAGATTTTTTCATATTTCACTCTAAGGGATATTTTGGACCCTAGGTCGAACTGAGTGAATTGTTCCTGGACCGGACCACCTGGAGGTGATAGCGGAAGGTCTCAGCTTCATTTTGATATCCATTTTATTTACCGCTATAGTTTTTGGTAGAGCAAAGATTTCAAAAAAGATTTTTCATATTTCACTGTAGAAGACATTTTGGACCCTAGGTCGAACTGAGTGATCTGTTCCTGGACCGGACTACTTGGAGGTGATAGTGGAGGGTCTCAGCTTCATCTGGATATACATTTGATTTACCGCTATAGTTTTTGGTAGAGCAAAGACTTCAAAAAAGATTTTTCATATTTCACTCTAGAGGACATTTTGGACCCTAGGTCGAACTGAGTAATTTGTTCCTCGACCGGACCACTTGGAGGTGATAGTGGAGGGTCTCAGCTTCATTTTGATATACATTTTATTTACCGCTATAGTTTCTAGTAGAGCAAAGATTTCAAAAAAGATTTTTCATATTTCACTCTAGAAGACATTTTGGACCCTAGGTCGAACTGAGTGATTTGTTCCTGGACCGGACCACTTGGAGGTGATAGTGGAGGGTCTCAGCTTCATTTCGATATACATTTTATTTACCGCTATGGTTTTTGGTAGAGCAAAGATTTCAAAAAAGATTTTTCATATTTCACTCTAGAGGACATTTTGGACCCTAGGTCGAACTGAGTGATTTGTTCCTCGACCGGACCACTTGGAGGTGATAGTGGAGGGTCTCAGCTTCATTTTGATATACATTTTATTCACCGCTATAGTTTTTGGTAGAACAAAGTTTTCAAAAAAAGATTTTTTCATATTTCACTCTAGAGGACATTTTGGACCCTAGGTCGAACTGAGTGATTTGTTCCTGGTCCGGACCACTTGGAAGTGATAGTGGAAGGTCTCAGCTTCATTTTGATATACATTTTATTCACCGCTATAGTTTTTGGCAGAACAAAGTTTTCAAAAAAAATTTTTTCATATTTCACTCTAAGGGATATTTTTGAACCTAGGTCGAACTGAGTGATTTGTTCCTGGACCGGACCACTTGGAAGTGATAGTGGAAGGTCTCAGCTTCATTTTGATACATATTTTATTCACCGCTATAATTTTTTCATGATTTTTTCATATTTCACTCTAGAGGACATTTTGGACCCTAGGTCGAACTGAGTGATTTGTTCCTGGACCGGACCACTTGGAAGTGATAGTGGAAGGTCTCAGCTTCATTTTGATATACATTTTATTCACCGCTATAATTTTTGGCAGAACAAAGTTTTCAGAAAAAGATTTTTTCATATTTCACTCTAAGGGATATTTTGGACCCTAGGTCGAACTGAGTGATTTGTTCCTGGACCGGACCACTTGGAGGTGATAGTGGAAGGTCTCAGCTTCATTTTGATATCCATTTTATTCACCGCTATAGTTTTTGGTTGAACAAAGTTTTCAAAAAAAGATTTTTTCATATATCACTCTAGAGGACATTTTGGACCCTAGGTCGAACTGAGTGATTTGTTCCCGGACCGGACCACTTAGAAGTGATAGTGGAAGGTATCAGCTTCATTTTGATATACATTTTATTCACCGCTATAGTTTTTGGTAGAACAAAGTTTTCAAAAAAAATTTTTTCATATATCACTCTAGAGGACATTTTCGACCCTAGGTCGAACTGAGTGATTTGTTCCTGGACCGGACCACTTGGAGGTGATAGCGGAGGGTCTCAGCTTCATTTTGATATACATTTTATTTACCGCTGTAGTTTTTGGTAGAACAAAGTTTTCAAAAAAAGATTTTTTCATATTTCACTCTAAGGGATATTTTGGACCCTAGGTCGAACTGAGTGATTTGTTCCTGGACCGGACCACCTGGAGGTGATAGTGGAGGGTCTCAGCTTCATTTTGATATACATTTTATTTACCGCTATAGTTTTTGGTAGAGCAGATTTCAAAAAAGATTTTTCATATTTCACTCTAGAGGACATTTTGGACCCTAGGTCGAACTGAGTGATTTGTTCCTGGACCGGACCACTTGGAGGTGATAGTGGAGGGTCTCAGCTTCATTTTGATATACATTTTATTTACCGCTATAGTTTTTGGTAGAACAAAGTTTTCAAAAAAAGATTTTTTCATATTTCATTTACCGCTATAGTTTTTGGTAGAACAAAGTATTGAAAAAAACAATGATGATGGTGCACGGACTGCAACGTACCAGCCTTTGAAATAAATGTAAATAATCTGGCAGCCCAGAAATAAATATATTAACAGTTTAAAAACTTGGCACACCTTTTATACTAACATGGCCACCAAGACGAATTTTTACAAGGTGGTTTCGATTAGACATGTAGCATTCAGTTTTCTGAAGTGTCAAACTGCACATATAAAAAACTTTTGGAACGAACCTTGTTAAATCTGGCTTGGTAACCGTCAAATTTTATTTGCCATCAATGAAGCAGCAGGTAAGTGTTTTTTTAATTGATTAAAAATAAGATTTTTAAGTGATAACAATAATTTATATAGTTAATATGTGTGAGTTTAAATTGTGATTTTAAAAAAATAGTGATTTTTTCTTTTTTCAAAAAAAATTTTGTGTATGGTAATAGAGCTGCCGCGTAATTAAAAATAATTCTGAAAATGGGATTTTTTAAATTCCCAAATAAAAAAAATTATTTTGTAATTTTGCAGAAATAAATATTCTTTTTATTTTTATTTTGTTCTATCGCCATATCGAAAAATTATCGCGCAAAAGCAAAATAAAACTATCGCGAAAAGGAACTCGGTACAAAAAAGAAAACTATCGACATATCAAAAAAGTATCGCTATATTGAAAAAATATTAAGAAAAACTATCGTTTTATCGGTAATATATGAAATTACAAACGGATCGACAAAATTATATAAAATTTAGAAAAAAATCAAAACATGAAATTTAAAATGAATTTTTATTTTTTAATTTTTTTATTATATATTTATTAATACGCGCAGAAAGCTCAAGCGAAAGAAGACCACTATCAATAGAAGGAAGGCTCAATAGAAGGAAGACTAAGCTTAAGCAAAGAAAGGCCATTAGAAGGAAGACAAAAAACTTACACACTTGGAAAGAGGGTAATAAATGTAAATTTTCACTAATACCTTTTATTAACTTTAATAATAGAATTATTTTAATACTAAATATAAAAATATTTAATAATAATTTAAATGTATTTTGTAAATTAATATATAATATAAGAACATATTAAGATTAATTTATAATTAGATAAATTAGTTTAACAAAGTATTGATTTCAAAAAATTTTCCAAATAAAAATTTTCAACAATATATAATTTTTAAACTTTTCTAAATAATCGGTAAATCGAACATTTATAGAGTCTATTCTATTATTAATTTCAGAAAATAATTCATCAAATTTAAATAGAAAAAAGTTATATTTTTGAATCGCATTACTATTATTTTTACGAATTTCTGAAACCTTCTTACTTGTCTTTGCTTCATGCATTATTTTAGGCCGAATTGTTTTTTGTTTTTTTTTTTTTGACTCAACTTCCCCCATTCTTCTTCGGGCTCTGTCTTAATATTCCCACTTGCTTGAGAATAACTGTGTTCTTTTTCTATTACTTCAACACTTATATCCAGTGTGGAGTCTTGTTTTTTTCGCTTGGAGTTGAACAAATATAAGAATGCTCTTTAATTATTCTACTATTGTTATGCTTTTCATTTAACTCATTTTTGCTTAAAATAATTGTATTCTCTATTTCCTTATCAACTGATCCAAACATTTTACAATTATATCGTAACTCCTTTAAGGAACTTAGATAATCAATTCTCATTATTTTAACGAAAACATCTGGTCTTACAGATTTGTGCGGTAGTATAACATGTTTTTGCAAATAATAAGAAAATTCAATCGGGCCATTACTTATATGCTCCCCATATGTATCAACATGAATGCCCATAATGTTTGTCCAAAGTACAATAAAAGGGCAATATTTATTTAACAAAAACGTACACATATCATCGTTGCGGTATTGATTTACGCAACGACCTGTTGTAACATTTTTCAATGCAGTTTTAATATCCTCATATATCGAAAGAAAAATTTTCCGAAAAGGACTATTAAGTGCAACTGATTCAAAAAAATCGATTTTTTCATAATCGTAAATCGTATATTCCTTACTTAAGTTTTCATCAGTAATTTCTATTATGCATTGATGTAATATTTCGAAACTTTGTTCAAATAAAGTAGTTTTAAACGGCGACAGTAAAACAGTAAAAATATGCTTAAACCAACGTTCACACTCTTCCATACTGCTTAAACTAAATGCCGCTACTAAAGCATTCTTAATCAAGGGTTTTAAAATAATGTTTTTACCTAATTTTAAATTTAAATCTTTGCAAATTATATTTATATAGTGACATTTACACCACTGCAAGATAACAAAATCAGGTTTGAGTTTTGAATTTAATTTAACATTATTTAGATACTTAGCACACACTATAAGGTATTCCAATAATGTTTGATTATTAAAACTTTTCAACACTGCGCCATACTGGAAAAAGTTTCAAACGTATGCTTTTCCCATGTATAAACTGTTAATGGAGAAGCAACTAGTTGTATATAATTTTTATACGGACCATCTTTCATCAAAATAAGAGCGTAAACTGGATCTGGATGATAATATTTATCATAATTACCTTCAGATTTACATTTTCTTAATGTTTCCAGCTTATGTATATTTTGAAGATTGCCTTTTTCGTAGCACTATTAAATGTGTCTACTTTTATTACCTTGCGTGTTTTCAGCAAGGTTTTTGCCATACTACAGATCCTTCTTCTATTTTTTAAATTATTTTGAAGCTTATTATATTTAGATATTTTGCAGATAGCATTTAACGATAACGATTCAATAATAATTTCAAATAATTTAACATTTTTCGAAGAAATGATCTGCAAATCTTCTAAAAATGAGCAATTTAACAGTATGGTCTTTAAATCATTTGAACAATAACTAAACTTACGTCTTACTCTGATGATGAAATTTCGCCTCTAGATGTAACAAAAAAAAAAAAAAAAAAAGTTTAAAAATTATATATTGTTAAAAATTTTTTATTTGTAAAATTTTTTGAAATCAATATTTTATTAAACTAATTTATCTAATTATAAATTATTCTTAATATATTCTTATATTATATATTAAATATTTCTATATTTAGTATTAAAATAATTCTATTATTAAAGTTAATAAAACGTATTAGTGAAAATGTACATTTATTACCCTCTTTCCAAGTTTGTAAGTTTTTTGTCTTCCTTCTAATGGCCTTTCTTTGCTTAAGCTTAGTCTTCCTTCTATTGATAGTGGTCTTCCTTCGCTTGAGCTTTCTGCGCGTATTAATAAATATATAATAAAAAAATAAAAAATAAAAATTCATTTTAAATTTCATGTTTAGATTTTTATCTAAATTTTATATAATTTTGTCGATCCGTTTGTAATTTCATATATTACCGATAAAACGATAGTTTTTCTTAATATTTTTTCAATATGGCGATACTTTTTTGATATGTCGATAGTTTTCTTTTTTTGTACCGAGTTCCTTTTCGCGATAGTTTTATTTTGCTTTTGCGCGATAATTTTTCGATATGGCGATAGAACAAAATAAAAATAAAAAGAATATTTATTTCTGCAAAATTACAAAATAATTTTTTTTATTTGGGAATTTAAAAAATCCCATTTTCAGAATTATTTTTAATTACGCGGCAGCTCTATTACCATACACAAAATTTTTTTTGAGAAAAGAAAAATAATCACTATTTTTTTTAAATCACAATTTAAACTCACACATATTAACTATATAAATTATTATTATCACTTAAAAATCTTATTTTTAATCAATTAAAAAAACACTTACCTGCTATTTCATTGATGGCAAATAAAATTTGACGGTTACCAAGCCAGATTTAACAAGGTTCGTTCCAAAAGTTTTTTATATGTGCAGTTTGACACTTCAGAAAACTGAAGGCTACATGTCTAATCGAAACCACCTTGTAAAAATTCGTCTTGGTGGCCATGTTAGTATAAAAGGTGTGCCAAGTTTTTAAACTGTTAATATATTTATTTCTGGTCTGCCAGATTATTTACATTTATTTCAAAGGCTGGTACGTTGCAGTCCGAGCACCACCATCATTGTTTTTTTCAATACTTTGTTCTACCAAAAACTATAGAGGTAAATGAAATATGAAAAAATCTTTTTTTGAAAACTTTGTTCTACCAAAAACTATAGCGGTAAATAAAATGTATATCAAAATGAAGCTGAGACCCTCCACTATCACCTCCAAGTGGTCCGGTCCAGGAACAAATCACTCAGTTCGACCTAGGGTCCAAAATGTCCTCTAGAGTGAAATATGAAAAATCTTTTTTGAAATCTTTGCTCTACCAAAAACTATAGCGGTAAATAAAATGTATATCAAAATGAAGCTGAGACCTTCCACTATCACTTCCAAGTGGTCCGGTCCAGGAACAAATCACTCAGATCGACCTAGGGTCCAAAATGTCCTCTAGAGTGATATATGAAAAAATCTTTTTTTGAAAACTTTGTTCTACCAAAAACTATAGCGGTGAATCAAATGGATATCAAAATGAAGCTGAGACCTTCCGCTATCACTTCCAAGTGGTCCGGTCCAGGAACAAATCACTCAGTTCGACCTAGGGTTCAAAATGTCCTCTAGAGTGAAATATGAAAAAATCTTTTTT
Organism: Protocalliphora azurea; assembly: GCA_932274085.1. Lineage (NCBI taxonomy): Eukaryota > Metazoa > Arthropoda > Insecta > Diptera > Calliphoridae > Protocalliphora > Protocalliphora azurea. The sequence goes on along the minus strand of OW026519.1, from coordinate 90,941,672 downwards.
TGAAAACTTTGTTCTACCAAAAACTATAGCGGTGAATAAAATGTATATCAGAATGAAGCTGAGACCCTCCACTATCACCTCCAAGTGGTCCGGTCCAGGAACAAATCACTCAGTTCGACCTAGGGTCCAAAATGTCCTCTAGAGTGAAATATGAAAAAATTTTTTTTGAAAACTTTGTTCTACCAAAAACTATAGCGGTGAATAAAATGTATATCAAAATGAAGCGGAGACCCTCCACTATCACCTCCAAGTGGTCCGGTCCAGGAACAAATCACTCAGTTCGACCTAGGGTCCAAAATATCCCTTAGAGTGAAATATGAAAAAATCTTTTTTTGAAAACTTTGTTCTAACAAAAACTATAGCGGTAAATAAAATGGATATCAAAATGAAGCTGAGACCTTCCACTATCACCTCCAAGTGCTCCGGTCGAGGAACAAATCACTCAGTTCGATCTAGGGTCCAAAATGTCCTCTAGAGTGAAATATGAAAAATCTTTTTTGAAATCTTTGCTCTACCAAAAACTATAGCGGTAAATAAAATGTATATCAAAATGAAGTTGAGACCCTCCACTATCACCTCCAGGTGGTCCGGTCCAGGAACAAATCACTCAGTTCGACCTAGGGTCCAAAATGTTCTCTAGAGTGAAATATGAAAAATCTTTTGTGAAATCTTTGCTCTACCAAAAACTATAGCGGTAAATAAAATGTATATCAAAATGAAGCTGAGACCCTCCACTATCACCTCCAAGTGGTCCGGTCCAGGAACAAATCACTCAGTTCGACCTAGGGTCCAAAATGTCCTCTAGAGTGAAATATGAAAAATCTTTGCTCTACCAAAAACGACCTAGGGTCCATTAGTTTGTTATCTTACATGATTAGTTTGTTAACAAAGTTGCGACAAGGAACGAAAGTTACTTGATTGCCAACTCCATGATACCGAACGAGACAGATGTAATATTTTAATAAAATAGAATAAGTTAGAAAAGCTAGGATTAATTTTGTAAATTAGTATATAAGGACCTACAATAACCAAAATAAATCAGACTTGAAATTTATATGTAGACTGGCATACTTGCCTTGTTTTATTTGAAGTATCAATATTTTGGCAGTTCCTTTGAACGCCTACAAATAAACTGATCCCCATAGGGAAAACTTTGTCTTATAATACTACACGACAATTATAACTATAACATTCTACACTACCTATAACACTACATGGTGATCCTACTTATACTACTACACAATAATTATCTTTTTAAGGTGAAAAGAAACTTTAAAAATAATCCAAAATATTTCTACCAATTTGCAAATTCTTAGCGTCGAGTCTCTGGATATCCATCCATGATGAAATTTGGAGATAAAGAATCCTCAAATGATGCAGATATTTGCGATATGTTTGCTGCTTTTTTCTCATCCTCCTATTCTGATAAAGAATTACTTAAACTTTTCAATTATCTACATTCAATGCCTGCTGCAACCTTAATAAATTGTCCGACATTATATAAATCGATAGTATTGAGAGCTGTACTGAATCTAAAATATTCTGATAAATGTGGACCTGGCGGTGTTCCAAACTGTGTTCTTATAAAATGTTTACATTCTCTTATATCTCCAATAACCTACTTATTTGACAATATTTAGTGGTTATTTTCCTAAAGTTTGGAGAAAATCTTCTATTATACATTTGTTTAAATCCGGAAGCAGATCCAACATTTCCAATTTTATAGGTATTGCTAAATTAAGTGTTATTCCAAAACTTTTCGAAAAGATAGTTACAGAAATCCTTTCGCATCAAATTGTTTGTTATCTTTCGCCATTTCAGCATGGATATAGAAAATAATTTTTCATTACTACAAACCTTTTGGAGTCCACAGCCTCAGTTATAACTGCATTTGATTCCGGTTTACAGACAGACACAATATACACAGATTTCAGTAAAGCTTTCGATAAAGTAAATCACGATCTCCTATTGTTCAAATTGGATAAACTTGGATTTTCTCCTGTTTTCCTTAAATGGATTTCTACATATCTTAAAAATAGATGCCAATGTGTATTATTTAGAAAATGTATATCGAAAACCATTCCTGTTCTATCCGGTGTTCCGCAAGGTAGTCATCTCGGCCCCTTATTATTCCTAATATTTATAAATGATTTACCAACTTGCATTAAGAGTTCTAGAATATTAATGTATGCTGATGATGTAAAGCTGTTCCATAGCTTTAATTATTCCTATGAATGTTCCTTACTCCAATCAGATCTTGGCAATCTTTATGATTGGTGTATGATGAATCTAATGGATCTGAATTTAAGAAAGCGTAAACACATGATGTTTTACAGAAGAAGTCCAGTATTCTGTAGATACACAATAAATGAATATCAACTTGATCTAGTCGAAGAATTTCCTGATCTGGGTGTGTTGCTTGTAAACTAACCTTTAATTCCCACGTTTTGCAAATTGTTAATAAGCCAAAATGAGTTCTAGTTTTCCTCAAGCGTTGAGGAAGAGAGTTTAATGATCCTTACGTTTCCAAGCAATTATTCATATATCTCGTAAGACCAATCCTGGAATACTCCTCCGTGGTCTGGGATAATCAATACGAAGTTCATATAAAGAAAATCGAATCGGTCCAGAAACAATTTTTCTTATTTTGTCTTCGTAATCTTCCATGGAATCCTATTATTAATTTATCATCATCTGTAAGTCGATTACAGCTTATTGATCTCCCTACTCTTGAAAGTAGGAGAAAATATATATATATATATATATATATATATATATATATATATATTTCATTTGTAATTAATTTGGTAATCGGTTTAATTAATTCTGAGTTCCTGCTTCGTAAGATCGAATTCGTAATCCCAAATCGTCCAAGTAGAAATTATACTCCTTTAAAAATCAAATATTTTCGAACCAATTATGCCAACTAACGTATATGTAATCAACAGTTTTTATCCATATATTGATTTCTCAGTAAATCCAATACGCATTAAAAGGAGTATTTTTAACTTAGTTATTGAATGATTATAGGAAAACATTTTACTGTAAATAGCTTTAAGAATAATATATATGCTAGCCGGTAAGAAATTGTAATTTCATTGGCTATTAAATAAATAAATAAATAAATAAAAAGTATGACCGCCGGCTAGAACATCATCCACATACATGTTTTTTTTTTATTCGTGATGCTATTGAATGGGTAGTTTTGACATCTTCAGACAACTGCAAAAGTGTTCTGATGGCTAGAAAAGGGGCACAGTTTATTCCAAATGTTACTGTGAGGAGCTCAAAGTCTTCTATGGAGTCATTAGGAGATTTTCTCAACAGGATTCTTTGATATTTAGTTTGAGTGTGTTCGATTAATATTTGACGATACATTTTTGTAACATCAGCGTTAAATACAAAACGAAAAAATCTCCACTTCGATACCAATAGAACAAGATCTTGTTGAAGTATGTTTCCTGAATATAAAATATCATTGAGACTATTTTTGTTTGAAGTCGAGCTGGAGACATTAAAAACCACTCTTAAGTTTTGTGGTTAACCTGTCTGGTTTTATTACTGCGTGATGCGGCAGATAATAATTTGTGACCTTATTTATATCCAAGGGAGAATCTTTTTAGAGCAGCTTTCTGATTCAGCATGCACTCCATTCTCAAAAACTGTGCCATGGCTATGTTTTTAGAAGATCCTATATCTCTTTCGTTTTTAAAAGGTAGGATAACTATATACCGTCCTGTGTCGTCGCTACTAGTTGTAAACTTGTAATTGATTTTTACAATTGTATCTTCATCTGACCTCAAAACCTGTTTTGGGGGTTCCTCCACCTCCCAAAATCATGTGATGATTTGGTCAAGTGACGATGTATTAAGCAATGAAATTATAGTTTTTGGTGTAGTAGTTTTTGAAACGGGTCCTCCACAATCCAGCCAAATATGCTTTTTGTGCTAAATGGGATCCTATAGACCTCATCGCTGTTTCCATGCAATATATTTTAGGGTCTAGGTCTAAGCCTATTAGCTGGTCGATAGGTCGATTTTGATTAAAATGTGGGTCAACAAGTTATAATTTTGGTGTTTCATTAAGATGTTGAATGTTAAAAGTTTGAGATGGCAAATTTGAAGGAAGAGTCTTCAAAACTGGTGCCCATACTTCTAATTTGAATTTTGAGTCCATCCTTGAGCAAAGGTTAAACAGACATGACTTTGTTGAGGTTTCTGAAACGGTTTGACTCAAGCCAGTAACGTGAACTATGTTTCTTTTAGTGGGTAAGTTTAATCGGTTTTTCAATTTGTTCGATATGAAGGTTGACTGTGATCCAAGCTCTTGCCTGGTACCTTTGATCGTCGTTATTATGATATACCGATCCTGTAGATTGCGTTGTAGTTGCTTTGTGCAACAACGTATTGTGTATTTGTTTGCACAACCTACAACTATATTTACTTGGCAGTCCTTGACTTGTGTTCTGCTGAGAGGCAAGAATTAATGACTCTTACTATGTGGATTCGATCGTTAACGTTCTTTTCTAAAAATATTGGGAAAGATCGTAATGAGTGTGACTCTTTGCAATACAGACAAGAAACTGTTTCATTGCGAAAATTTTTATTTGATTTAATAGCAATTTTTATTTTTTTTGAGAATTTTCAGATTTTCCTAAGTTGGTGTGAAATGAGTGAACATTTTTACTCTCGGGGCAGTTTTTACTGCTTCTGGTTTAAAATTTTTCGATTTGTCCTTGGATGGTTTAATATTTCCGACTAAATTTTTGAATTTTTGTGTCAAAAAATTCTTGAATTCGACCCATTTATGAACTTCTGCACAGTCCTCACGGGAATTTTAAAACTCCTGTACGGGATTTCTAGGAAGTTTTGTGAGCAAATGTAAATTAAAAATGACTCCCATGTTGAAGTGTCAATGCCTGGTACTTTAAGAGTCTGTCTACAACCGTTTATGCTTCTTTCAAATTTTTTAATTGAGGTTTCAGAATCTGTAGAGGCATAAGGTAGGTCCAAAATAATTTTGTATTGCTCATTAAATGCAAGTTCATTTATTTTCGTAACGGTCTACTAAGTTTTTCCAGGCTAAAATAAAACCATCGTTTGTAAATGGCTGTGAATAAATGTCTAAAACTATGCCATAATTTATAATCTCCAAAAAAAGTGTCTGTCACAAGCTGGCAACCTTATGAATGGAGCTTCATTTTCTGTTGATAAAGTAGATCGGTTTTTTCATGTTCGAGCCCGGTTAATCCAAAAAATTCTGCATTAATTGACGATAGATATATAGAGCTTTTTGATATCTATTCCGTAATTTAGTTTTATCAATTGGTTTATCACCATCTCCTTCCGCGTCCCTACTCTCTTCATATGACCTCTTTGTTTGCGCCCATCAAGAGTCTAATTCTAAACGAAGAATTTCCAAAGCATGTACATTATCTTCAGCTTTGGCCCCTGCATGGAGATTTTCAAATTCTATTAAGTCGTTTGTACAATTTACAAATTTTTATAGAGACATTTTTTTATAATTTTCTGTTTGGATTGAAATGAACTAATTTTTAATTTGTGTCAAAAAATACCTGCTAGCGATATAAGTAGAACAGTGAAAAAACTGAGTCTAAAATGTTAAATTAATTTTCCCCGAAAATGGTTCTAAAAATTCTGGAATGGCAATCCACTTTAAAAGTGTCGAAATAATAACAGCAATTATGTATTTGCATATAAAGAGTCTATGTACACGCAATATGCTAGAAAAAACATCCAACTTTGTTCAGTTAGTTTACCTCTTGTAGTAAAATATATTTTTTCTTGTACTTAGTTGCTGTATGTACAAACCAAATGTATTTACTTCTCTGCTGCTGCTCTGCTTTGCGATACTCTAAAAATTATCAGCTTCACGTTGACGTGTTGTTGTTGTTGCCCTTGTGTACCGTTAGGAATTTATCCAAGATTTTGTAAAATGCCATTTAGCTTGGAGTACGTCGTTTTGATTTTATTTTTTTCAAATGTAAACAAATTTAATTTATTTATATATTTATTTATTTATATGTTTATTTATTTATATATTTATTTATTTTTATTTTTGATAAAATTCTATTTCTTTTAGTTTTTATTCCTATAATATTTTTTGTTTTTTGTACATTTGCTTTTAGTATAAGTTAATGTTTTAATTCTTATTTGTTTGTTAAGTCACTTGTTTTGTTTTTTTTTTTTTTTTTTTTTTTTTTTTGATGTTTGTAACTTTTGTTTTTGTTCTTGTTTGTATCATTTGTTTTCTTTTATTTGCGTTCTTCACTGACCGACGATAACAATGCAATTAATTTAGCATTAAAATAAATAACAAGAATATACATAAGTAATAAACATAAAGAATGTAAGTAAATAGAAAAAATAATTAACGTTATATTACAGTGTACAGTGGGGCAGCATCGAAATTTTTTGGAAATAAATCTCTAACTTCTGATCGGCTGGTTGAATTTTCATGAAATTTGGTATAGTCGTAGCAGAGGAGTGCACAATGTTAAGTTTGGAAGGGGGGGGGGCACAACAAGCCCCTCAGGGGTAGAGCTAAGGGGGCTTAAAGTTAGGTTTCTCTGACATATAAAATTTTTAATCACTTGTCAAATTTTTTTTCTCATCCGATTTCAAATATTTTTTATATATTGTTGTAGCCTTACATGTCCTATTTATCTCTTATAGTTTTCGAGTTATTTGCGTTTGAATTTTTAAGCACCATAATTTTGCATGTTCTTGGTCTAGTTTTTTTCATATATATCCTAGTATTTCCGACCGATTTTATTAGTTTTTTTCTTCGATATCTTTACCGAATCCAAAAATAAACGATTTTGAATTTAAAAATTGCAAAAAAGACGACTTTTTGTATTTTTTTTTTTTTAGCCGAAAAAGTATCTATACTCTTTTTTTTCTAAAGTAAAATTTTCTTTAGCAACAATTAATAATGTTGCACTTTTTTGAAAGGTAACTTCACAGAGCTGACTTTAAGATAATAACTCAATTGGTCATGGTACACACTCTCCCGAATTCGACCCATTTTATATGAAAGTTGTGATTTTAGACCATATTTTCTTAAATCCCAAAGCACGAATCGACACGCGGAATATACCTTAAGAATCTTCAATATGTTGTTAAAAGTTTTAAATCAAAATCTACGGGACATCGGAAAAATGTGGATTCTATAGCCAAAAATGTAAAAAATCCCATTTTTGGGAATTTTCATTAGTTTTTTTTGGGAATTCAGGAAAACCCTACCCCTGATTGAAATTTGGTTAACGCGCTTTTATTTATATTAATAAGATCCACATTTCCTGCAAATTTCATTAAGATACCTTTATAAACAAATATGTTATTACAATTAAAAATTTGTATTTTTTCCAAAAACCCCAAGTTGGGCCTTTTGTTTGGTTTATTTCTAAATAGCGAAAGAAATTTTAAAGATATGTATCCAAATTAAGCTTATCCTTTAGCATATATAATTTCCGATCTTTTGCAAAAAGACTCAAGTCAATATCATGCCTCATTTCAGAAATATGCGCCTTTAAACTTTTATATTTCCAATTTATTGAATGTATGACTATATTTTTACAAACTTTTGCCTTTGCGTGAATAATTACTTAGAAAATTATGAATATTTCTGTATACTTTTAATAATATCTATACACAAAATATTTTTATAAAAATAATTAATAAATATTTTTTAATTTTAATAGGGTTGCCACATTTCCCAAATTTAAGTAAATCATTATCCTTTTCTAAGCATTCATATATTTCTATTAATGAATTTAAAATAACAAAACAAACAAAAAATGTATATTTTAACTTAATCATTATTATTATTTTTGGTATTTATCATCTTCCTTAATAAATATTCTATTTCTAATACGATTTTTTATTACTTATTTACATTAAATTTATGTAGACAATTTTTCTAATATTTTAAACTTATACTAATTATTTTCTATAAAATAATCTGTTGTATCTGTATATATATCTGAAAGATAATAAAGGTCCTTCAAGTATGCAGTATTTTGAGTTAATAAAGGCTCATAATAAATCCAACGTTTTCTCATTGATGATACTACCGGGTCTGATGATATCAATAGACTATTAAAAATATCTTCGTTTTGTGATGTTCTGGAACATTTCCTGGAGCTGAATAATTGAACGTGCTAAAAATCTCTTTTCTTGCTTCTTGAGTCTCTTCTGTAAGCTCTTCAAGTTGAAGAATATTTCGTTCAATTATAACTTCGCCATGGCACAATACTTTATGTACTGTTGGTGTCATTTCTTTCACGGATATCTGTTAGTAATCTGACTCAAGGACTTCATTTTTACGTCATACAACTTTAAAAAGCTCTCTATCTGCGATTTACCAATGACTTCGACTTTTGCATGATATGTAGTTTTTGTGAATTCCACTATAACTTCTAAACGATTAAGATCATTTTTACATAAACTCCACAGAACACAACATAATTGTTCATGTTTCAATATAATCACCATGGTAATCAACTTCGATATGATGTTGATAAGGATTAGCTGCGCATTTATATATATCTATTAGATATATCGCACAGGTATATATATTTGCAGGTATTCTGTGAATTTTCATTAGGTCAAAAATATCTGAAAGAGTCAATTTGGAAGAGTACCTATACCGAATTCATTGATATTATATAATATAGATTTTGAACCATCATTAATAGCTAATGCTGCAGCTAGGTATCACCGGAAAGTATATCTGTACATTGCCACTAGATCATAAATATATAAATTTTTAACCATCAACAATAGATAAATACATTTGTTAAATAGATATTATTAGATATTATTAAAAGTATACAGAAATATTCATAATTTTCTAAGTAAATATTTACGCAAAGCTGAAAGCAAAAGTTGCAAGTTTGTGAAAATATAGTCATACGTATATACAATAAATTGGAAATATAAAAGTTTAAACGCGCATATTTCTGAAATGAGGCATGATACTTGAATCTGTTTGCAAAAGATCGAAGATTATATATGCTAAAGGATAAGCTTAATTTGGAATATATTTTTTTTTAAATTTCTTTCGCTATTTAGAAATAAACCAAACAAAAGGCCCAATTTGGGGTTTTTGGAGAAAATACAAATTTTTTAATTGTAATAACATATTTGTTTATAAAGATATCTTAATGAAATTTGCAGGAAATGTGGATCTTATTAATATAAATAAAAGCGCGTTAACCAAATTTCAATCAGGGGCAGGGTTTTCCTGAATTCCCAAAAAAACTAAAGAAAATTCCACAGAAATGGGATTTTTACATTTTTGGCTATAGAGTCCACATTTTTCCGAAGTCCCGTAGATTTTGATTTAAAACTTTTAACAACATATTGAGCATTCCGCCTGTGCTATGGGATTTGAGAAAATATGGTCTAAAATCAAAACTTTCATATAAAATGGGTCGAATTCGGGAGAGTGTGCACCATGACCAATTTAGTTATTGGGCTTGTTTTTTATCTTAAAGTCATCTCTGTGAAGTTACCATTCAAAAAGTGCAAAATTATTAAATGTTGCTAAAGAAAATTTTACTTTAGAAAAAAAAGAGTATAGATACTTTTTCGGCTAAAAAAACACAAAAAGTCGTCTTTTTTGCAATTTTCAAATTCAAAATCGTTTATTTTCGGACTCGGTAAAGATACCGACTTTTTTTATTCAATAGATAATTTTGCTCTTTAACTAGTTAAGAAAAAAACTAATAAAATCGGTCGGAAATACTAGAATATATGTGAAAAAAAAACTGGACCAAGAACATGCAAAATTATGGTGCTTAAAAATTCAAACGCAAATAACTCTTATCAGGGCCTACAATAATATATAAAAATATTTGAAATCGGACGAGAAATAAAAATTTGGCAAGTGATTAAAAATTTTTTATGTCAGAGGTACCTAACTTTGAGCCCCTTAGCTCCACCCCTGAGGGGCTTGTTGTGCCCCCCTTCCAAACTTAACATTGTACACTCCTCTGCTACGCCTATACCAAATTTCATGAAAATCCAACCAGTCGATCAGAAGTTACAGATTTATTTCCAAAAATTTTGATTCTGCCCCACTGTGCAGTGTGTGGCAAAGAAATTAAGTACATCTGTGAGCAATAGTAAAAAACTATTTTTGTCGCTTTGAACGTAGATTTAATTGTGATTCCACTTTAAACTCTATGTATGTGGATTTTATGAACGAATATATGGCACTCGGTTATATGTCACTCTAAAATCGCCCTTTTTCGCATCCGCACTACATCATACCGTATCATTGTGTACTTAAACCATATAGTACAACCACAAAACTTCATGACGTTTTCGATGTGGCGGCTCGCACAACCTCTAATCATTCCCTGAATGATATGCTCATGGTTGACAGAACAATTCAACTTGATTAGAACATTATTTTTGTTTCGTTTGAATAGATTGGCTCTTACTGCAGACATATCTAAAATATACTGCCAATTCCTAGTCGATGAACGTTATTTCAACTGCTTCTTTGGAGGTCCAGCAAAAAATTCGAACTTAGTTTGTTTCAACTAAACACCGTTACGTGTAGGCCTTCAGCAACAGCATTTTTTTTTTTCTATTCGAAGTTTGTTTTTTATCGCCGATAGTTCAAATTTTCCCATTGGTTCTAAGGTAATTCGTGAGGATTTATATGTTGACAATGTCCTCACTAGATCCGATAATCTCGAAACTTTAGTAGTCAAGAAAACTGAAATTATTAAATTTTCAATTTCCATGGTCATTAGCTCGCTAAATGGAATATCAATTGTCCGGACTTAGCTGTTAATTAAAACGGCTATTAAAACGGCTGAAGAAGATATTACAAAAACACTTGGAATGTCCTAGAATCCAATTCAGAACGCTATTCTACTTCGTTTTAATTTGCCCGATGTATGTTACACCAAAAATGCTCTATATTGTCTATAGTAGTTAGAATTTTCGATTTACTTGGTCTCCTGAGTCCCATTGTCGTTCGTAGTAAAATGTTGCTTCAAGAATTGTGAATCCAAAACATCTTAAATAAAATCTCATTGTACTCAAAATGGTTTCGAATTTTGTTTCATCATTCCTCGTGCTCCATGTTTCGGTGTATTGTGAGAAGCGGCTGTTAAATTCGCTAAAACATTGCTCGTAAAAATTTTTCTTACGTTCGAAGAACTTCAAACACTCGTTGTCGAAATAGAAGCTATATTGAATTCTTGATCTATAGCTCCATTGTCGGATGATGCAAATGATGGAGAAGCACTCACACCTGAACATATATTAATTGGCTCTTCATTGGTCTCTGTTCCACAGAAACAATTTGAATAATCGAAAACACAACCCAACATTAAGGTTGGACAACTAGAAATCATTCATGAAGATAATACTCAACCACAGAATTGGCTCCTTGCTATAGTCACAAATATAATTCCTGGTTCTGATGGACGAATTCGAGTAGCAGATTTAAAAAATTACACCTGGACATATATTAGTTGGCTCTTCATTGGTTTCTGTTCCACAGGAATAATTTGAATAATCGAAAACACAACCCAACATCGAGGTTGGACAACTAGAAATCATTCATGAAGATAATACTCAACCAAAGAATTGGCTCCTTGCTAGAGTCACAAATATAATTCTTGGTTCTGATGGACGAATTCGAGTAGTAGATTTAAAAACTGCTAGCGGTACTTGCAGAAGACCTATACACAAGATTGATTCTTTACCATCCCTAAAAGATGAATTGAAACGAAGACCTTTCAACGGGGGGAGAATGTTGGTGAACACTTTTGGTCACGGTCCCACCACTGTTAATAAGCGTCGTTACTGTTTGTTTGCTTCTTAACTCCTATACCCTTAGTGTGGTTGTTATAATTATTGCATTGCTATTGAAGCTTGCAATATTGTTGTTAGTGTAAATTTTACTTGTTATTTATTTTCTTGTAAATTATTTTGTGGTGCAGAATAACAATTTGTTAATCTCAAATCCCAAAATAATAAACTACATAATTTAATTAATTATTTTTTTATATTATTTTTTTTTACGCGACACTGGAAATATAAAAATAAAATAAATTATACAATTTATTTCTATGCATATGGTGGTCCTACGACATTTAAATCTTGGGTTAGACTTTCCCATAATTCCTTTGATTTGCTTCTGAAACACTAAGATGTCCTTAGTCAAATCAGAATGATTAACCATAAGCTCCACCATTATCTCATATTGTCTTGACTTTGTATAAACACTTTTTTTGAAGTCTTCCTTTATATATGTAATGCAATTTATGGAAAATAAAATTTATTTATGTTAGTATACTTACATTTTAAAATAATTATTTTTTTCGCAAACAAAATAGCATTCGAGTGAATTCCGAACGTTAGCAATGCTTCTGACACTTTTTTTCGTATTACATAGTTGCATTTCCGAAAGGATTTGTTTTGTTTTACGAAAGAAGCTAAAAAATCCCACAAAAAATATTTACGAACTTTCGTAAATTCATTTCCGAAAATCATACTAAAAAATACAATTTTAGTGAATTCGTAAATATTTCCCTCCGAATCGAATTACATAATAACTGGTGGCATGTCACCAGTCAGGTCGCCTCAACCATCAAATTTTACTACAGGATCACCTTCCTCGACACATCCGAATGCACGAAAAGAATTGCATCAACTGGAGGTATCAGAAACCATTAATGGTTATAGATGCAAAAGAGTCCCACCTGCAATTTCGGGTAATGAGAGGCAACTTTTCAAGCAGCTACAGCGAACATATTGTTCCCGGCATTATAAACCATTGCCCTGCCTGTGTCAAAGCCCTCATGAAACCGTGCATTTATTTAACTGTCCTAATAGGCCAACTGAATTGCTCCCCATTGACCTAGGGTTAAGACCGATGGAGGTGGCATAATTTCTCCAGCTTCTTACTCCATCCAATGGCATATTATAAATAACTAAAACTAAATCTACTTATACCATCAATTGCGATCTGGACACCTGAAGTGATAACCATATTACAGTTCAACTGCAATGACCTCCAGAGTAAAGTAGCTGAGATAACCCGATTTATAAGGCACAAAATCATCGTGGTCGCTATGGTCCAGGAGACAAAACTGTCTAGTAATTCCAGTCTGCAGAGTTCTAATGGACATAACATTCATTTCATAATTACATTTCTTTTTCTGCATAAGGCATTTATAGCTTAATTGAAAGCTCTTAACTTGTTCTTTCCAATGGTGTATAACCCTTGCTGAAAGAAGTTTAGGAAAGGAACTTAGAATTGACTAAAGTAAGAAATATGTCACAGAGAGTATTATTGACGACTTTGTATGTTTCATATACAATTGCATTTAACTTTTACATTTCTTTTGTTACATAAAGCATTTATAACTCTTAACTTGTTTTTTCCAATGGTGTTGCCGAAAGAGGCTTAGGAAACGAACTCAAAATTGACTAATGTAAGTAATGGAAGCATTCTTGACGATTTTGTTTGTATATTGTATATATATTTATATTTTTTTCTGTATAAACCATTTATAGTTTGATTGAAAGCCCTTAACATTGCCAACGGTTTATTCTTGCTTAAAAAGCTTAGGAAAGAAACTTAAATTGGCTAATGTAAGAAATATGTCACTGGGAACTTTCATGGCGACTTTGGTATAGGTTCAGAATGCTTCATATAGAATTGCATTTAACTTTTACATTTCATTTGCTGTATAAACCATATATAGATTGATTGAAAGCCCTTAATCTTGTCTCTACAATGATGTATAACTCTTCTGAAAGAAGCTTAGGAAAGGAACTCAAAATTGACTGACCTAGGAAATATATCACTGGAAATATTGTTGACAGCTTTGGTATAGGTGCAATGTATTTCATATACAATTGCATTTAACTTTTACATTTCTTATGCTGCATAAAGAATTTGAAGCTTAATTGAAAGCTCTTAACTTGTTTTTTTCTAATTATGTCTAACTCTTGCTGAAAGAAACTTGGGAAAGGAACTCAAAATTGACTGATCTAGGAAATGTCACCGGGATTATTGTTGACGGCTTTGGTATAGGTCCAATATGTTTCATATACAATTGCATTTAAATTTTACAATTATTTTGCTGTATAAAGCATATATAGGAATCGTACCACTTACCCATAATTGTCACACTATATCGACCAAACGATTTTATTGTCTCTGAACGTCGCACAGACTTGTGAAATTGAGAAAAATGGCGATCAATTAAAAATTAATATTTTGAAAAAAATATTTAATTAAAAATTATTATTTGAAAATTTATTTATAGTTTAAAAATTTTTTGGAATATTAATCGCAGTGGTAAAAACTGAAAATTTAAGTATTGCAAGTTTATGGTTTTGCATTTTATTTCACACAAAGTACTTTTTTAAAATATAGGAAAAGTTTTTAGACGAACTTTAAGTAATATATGTAGTATGAAATTCCAAAAAACGTCTTGCGGATATGCTTGTTTTCTAAACAAAAACGAAATAATATATTATTACAGTATTATAATTTATTATTACAGTATTATATATTTAAAATTAAAGTTGATTTAATTTATTTATTAGCTTTACACTCGAACAAGTGATTAAATTACTTTATTACGCAAAAATATTTTTGAATTATCTTCGACGTAACAGATCCTTTTATGGAAGCTATTATTAATTATGGACCGATCCGTGTGAAATTTTACTGTAAGATTTATGTACTAATAAATTTTATTTGTACTAAAATTCTGTGGGGATGTTTATATAGGAATTATGTCCTTAAAAGTGATTTTGGGATAGAGAGTCTTGTATGGGAGCTTTCGTCAATTATGGACCGATCTTTGTGAAATTTTGTGGTATGATTTTTGCTTAGACAAGATTTTACTGTTATGAATTTTACATTTAAAACATTTTTATATGGGGGCTCAGTGAAATAAGGGTTTGATTATAACCAATTTTAATATGCTATATTATTGACCCAAGAATATATCATATACAAAATTTCATTTAGTTATCTTAAAAAATGTGACCTACGTATTAGCTTAAATATTGGTTCTTGATGTGCGGACAGCCGGATAAAAATTTTATAATTTAAAAAAGTATTTCTTGATGTGATTATGAGATAATTATTACAACAAAATTATAAATAAAGCCCCATATCCCCTTCCCTGAATTAAGCGCCATTTTTGGCGTTTCTACCCCAATGTGCGCCTCTTCAATGGCCTTCCTATACCATCCAACGTATACATAGATAAAAAAATTTCCGCGAAACTATCACTACAACAGTTGCTCGCTTCATCTCATGTGGTAGAATATCCGTAATGCGCCCGCATTTCCCAACAGATGTAGCGAGACTCACAGATGAACGTGATGAGATCCGAAGTACCAACACTGACGATTCTAGGATCAACCCGCTAAACCGTGATATCAGTTGGTGAATGAGTTAAAAAAAAAAATGGTAGGTTACTTGAATAACTGCAATTAAGTAGAGGAGCTGGTATGTTGTGATCAAAAGTTCGGACTCTCTCCAACCCGAACCAGAAGGATGATAGGTTTGCGATTAAGTTTACAGAAAACCCCATGACAGAAATTTTGTACGAAATTTTATAATCTATAAATTTTATATTGGCACCTAAGCACGTACGATGCATAATAATCGAGATATATACAAAAAACGGATTTTTTTTTTTTTTGTATTTAACCTCGCGTGTTCCGTGTAGAATCTTTTTCTGCATTTACTCCTATCGTCTCCAGGTGGCATACTCGTGGGACGAAACACATCAATTAAATTTAAACATCATTCGGAAAGATGACGAACAGCCGCATGCCAACGGACGGCGAGATAGTGACGAAAGGTTTCAACGAGACATTCTCTTACAGGAAAGTCAATTGTTGTGACGGCTATCGGAGACGGATGAGATTCTGGGCATATCGAGGGATTTCTTCGCCGGGACGCCGTAATGCACGATACGACAACCGATGTTATGTGCCGAAAGCTATCTGCATAAGATAGCTAAGAGAGGCTCTTTGCCACTTGCAGGAAAGGATAAGTATCTTGTCAGGAAGCACAAGAGGAACGTCAAAAGGTTCTAACGGATCTGGTTGTGACTCTCTGGAAATGTCTTATCTTAAAGGATTGAGTGAGGATGCTGACAGTACTCAATAACTGTCTCTTGAGAACACAAGAGAAAAGTCAACCTCAACGATTCATGACGGAGTATCAAATAAGGGTAGAGGAGAACCAGCCAAACCTGCAACAGGAACAGAAGGTAACAATTGACAAGCCAATAATTACCACTGGTGGGGCTGATCATATACCATCCAGCAAATTTGGCAACTCACAAAAGGTTGTCAGGGGTGCTAGGCCTGGAGATGATCAATCATCGACTAGCAAGAAGGCAGCACTTCAAAAGCCGATCAGCTCTATTAATGAAATCCTACTAGTAGGGTTGTAAAAACTTCTGGCATGCGGTCTTCTTCATCGAAGGTTGTTGGTCAAAACTTATGTGGCTTTATTAAGGGTCACCATAAGGGGGTAGGGCCAGGTCTGGGGATGGGTGGTTTCCTCCACCCATTCCATAGGTTGGAACCATTCTGACGGTATAGGAAAATCAGAATGTAGGTCTTGTTACAAGTCAATGGAAGAATGTAAAGTCCATGACCTGTAAGGAGAACAAGTGCAGAGACTTTAGATTCGCAGTGGATCAAGAGTCTTTGAAGAAGCTGGAGTCACTGGGGGGAGTGGTCAATTTGGCTTTGGGTGATCAGATTTAGATATTTTAAATCTGATAAACCCAAAGAGGCAAATTAATTTGCATTACTGTGAAACAGCCCCAACCGAATTGACAAAGCTCCTCATTGACTCCAGATTGGACGTGGCTCTTATGCAGTAACCGAAATAGTGAACCAGGGAACAACGATCTACAGTTAGGTGGTTGTTTAACAGAGTCAAGCTAACGAGGAGTGAGGCTGATTCTAGAGCTTAATTAAGTATAAGAGGGACATAAGACGAGCGAAACGGACATCACTTCTGTGAATCCGTGGACTCTGTTAATGAGTTGTTTAGATTTCGATGGGTATTATCCAAGCACCCTATAGAACCTGGATACATACAACGTGCGGATAACTCGTGGACAGAGTTTGCCTCGGAATCCCTAAGCTTACTAATGGGGACTCACTTCCCTGGCTGTAAAGATATAGGATCTGATGGAAGGGCAGATAGTGTCAGTGATAATCTACAGTCTGGATCAGAAGAGGGCGATACCGATGCGATAGAGATGATTACTGGAGACAAGGTAAGATGGGCGGTAAGCTCATTTGAGAAATACAAGTCACCAGGCCTGAATGGCATTTTTCCGGCCATATTACAGAACCGCAAGGGGGGTTATTGTGGCTCTTGGCAGTGAATGTCATATTGAGACCATGAAAATTTTTACCTACGATCAGCGAGGTCATACGATCTGGTCTGCGAGAACTGTCCCTTTGGGCCAGCGTTAATTTATTGGGGGTGAACCCTGAAAAGACTGAACTACTTCTGTTTACCAGGAGATATAAGGTTGAGGCATTTAGTCTGCCAATATTAAATGGGACAGAACTCAAGGGAGGCCAAGTATCTGGTTGTTCACGTGGACAGTAAATTATCTTGGAGGAGAAATACTCAAGAAAGGGCCTGGAGGGGGCTTAATACCTAATACACATGTAGAAAGAACTGGGGTCTCAAGCCGATAGTTGTATACTGGACATGCACGTCGGTTGTGAGGCCTATCCTCACTTATGAATTTTCGGTCTGGTTGGTACGAGGAATTAAGGATTTTGTAGGGTCTATAATTGATTTCGGGGTTACTCCGTTATTGAAATCCCTAGCAGGGACCTCTGAGCTGGAACGGATTAGCTCTATGGAGGTTGTGCTGTTTTCACAGATGGCTCGAAGATGGGAGTAGGCACAGGGGCAGGATATCAGAAGGTATTTTAGATTGTCTGATAGTTGCAGCGTTTTTCAGGCAGAAATTCTAGGCATTTACAAGGCCCTAGGATTACTGGAGGAGAACGTTGGAAGGGGCTCTGACGTAACTATCTATATTGCCCACATTCTCGGCAACGAAATTGTCATGAGCTGTCTCGCAGTCTCAGAGCTGGACAGGTCTTCTGTGGAGGTATCAGTTAGAATTCCAATTGGGTCATATTCTGTGGCCATAAGGGAATGGACTTTAAGAAAGAACGAATCATGCTTGGAGGAATAAAACGGACTACAAGGTATATAGAGCGTTATGGCCTAGCCTTAAACTAGCAGATTCGAAGCATCTTCTGGGCATGAGTCGTGGGAATCTAAGGGTCATTGTGAGTATGATATGAATATGACTAGTAAGTGGGACATTGGCACGTCAGACTTTTGTGGAACGTGTGCGATGATGTGGAGGAGCTAGAGACAGTGGAGCATATACTCTGTCATTGTGTGGTCAGCGCAGTAGACTGAAGTGGTTTGGAAGCCACATGCTGCACACATTAGAGGAGGTTACGGTCTAAGGACTTAGTATCTTTATAGGGTTCGTAATGGGGTTAAAGTGGCTTTGGGTAGTCTTTTTTGGTTGATAGGTTCCACATTTTTCTTTTTATTCTATTCCTTATTTTACTAAGATCTCTCTTTTTCTCTGAGCCTTTCTTTGGCCTTTATAAAGGGATTACAATGGACGGAATGGTCTTTGGGTGGAGGCGTGAAGACGCCGCGCTTTTTAACCTAGCCTCGTGTAGCATACATGTGTTTATCGATGACTTTTCAAGCTCGAACCGTTCGTTATTTAACTCGACTATAAATAATAAAGCGTTTTTCTCTTGCGAAATAAACTTTAAAAGTACTTATGTATATAGGAATTATGGGGTCTTATATGGAAGCTATCGTCAATTATGGACCGATCCTCATGAAATTTTGTGGTATGATTTTTGCTTAGACAAAATTTTGTTATAAATTTTACTTAAATATAGACATATTTATGAAACATTTTTATATGGGGGCTCAGTGAAATGTTCGCTTGATTATAACCAATTTTTTGATGTGATTATGAGATAATTATTACAGAAAAATTATAAATAAAGCCCTTCCCTGAGTTAAGCGCCATTTTTGGCGTTTCTACTCCAATATGCGCCGATTCAATGACCTTCCTATACCCTACATAATAATACTAAAAAATTAAATAAATTTGTGAACCATTTTTTTCACTGAAAATTTTAAAGTTTTATTTCTCTGCATACATAGATCTACATACATACATACGTATATACATGTATATGCAAACAAAAAAAGCGATTTATTAACAATATGAATTAATCTAAAATTGAAGTTAAATTTAGTTTGAATATTTAAAATATTTATTGGTACTGCTCCTGCTTAGACGTTGAACTAAGGCCGAATTTAGAAGTTTCGTCTAAAACACTGGGGTCCTCATTTGGTGGCAAGGGATTACGAAATTGTTCAGAAGAAAGTCTTGTGAATAGAATGCCAACTCCTTCTATTAAAGCTAATAGAACGCCACCGATAATAGCACTTCCGGCCATAGCAGGAATACCTAAAAGTATTTAAAAATATATATGTGAATTGCTTTTGTCTGTAAAAATTGTAATACTTATTATACTCTATTTGTTCTAGAAACTATATACAGTGGTTCTCAAACGCATAATTGGACACTTGGCATGATAACATTCAAATGCCGATTTTTTTACTTTAATAAAAATAATTGTAAAAAAATTGATGCTATGTTGTAGATTATTAAAAAAACTTTAAAACAATGTATAATACTTAGCATATTTTATTCAAAACGATTTTTAAAATAAGAAAAGAAAACTAAAATAACAAATTTCAAGTCAAACGCATAATTGGACAGTCAAATAAAATATACAGTTTTAGTACTTGGAAGCAAAACCTTTTGCTTTTATTACTGCTTCTAAACGTCGAGGCATCGACTGCACGAGATTAGCGCAAAACTCTGGACTTATATTATTCCATTCACGTCGTACTCCCTCCTTCAGCTGGTCTAATGTGTTGAAAGTAGATTTGTAGAGCTTTCGGGCAAGTTCTTCCCACACATGCTCAATAATGTTGAGATCTGGGGACTGTGCGGGTGTTTGCAGTAATTTTGGGCAATTATGAATTAACCACATCTTCGCAACGTGTGAAGTGTGCTTCGGATCGTTATCCTGATAAAAAGCAAATGTGTCCAATATGTTTAATTTTTCAGCACTCTGTTTCACATTTTGCTTCAATATGTCCAAATATTGGAATCGGTTCATTTTACCCTCTATAAAATGAATATTCCCTACTCCTGCACTGGAAACACATCCCCACACCATTACAGACCCTCCCCCGTGCTTGACTGTAGCCCGAGTGTTATTAGGCAAAAACTCAGTATTTGGCTTACGCCAAACGTACTGCTTTCCATCTGAACCATGAAGGTTAAATTTACTCTCGTCAGTGAAGAGTACCTACATATAAGAAATTAAGGTTCAAAATAATCAATTTAAACAAGTTTTTACAAAATTACCGTCTTCCAGAAGTCAGAATCTTTTAACAAATATTCCTTACAAAACTTCACCCGTGCAATTTTATTTTTTTTGCTGATATAGGGTTTTTTTCTGGCTATCCGTCCATTTAAATCGTTCTTCCTTAACACATTTCGAATGGTCTCGGCACAAACATCTTTCTTTAGGTGCGATTTAACCATATTCTTCAATTCATTTGCCGTCGTGAATGGTTTTGCTTTTATTTCCCTCAAAATAAACCGCTCGTCATAATCATTTAATTTTTTTCCTTGACCTTCACGACTTTTATTTTCCACTTGAAATTTTTTTTTATATCTTTGAATGATAGCATGAACTGTGGAAGGGCATCGATCAATAATTTCCGCGATTTTACGGACTGATTCACCCTCGCCATGCAATCTTATAATTAAATGTCGCGTTTCCAAGGCTGTTTGTTTTTTCCTTTGATCCATTGCAACTTTGACCTGAACTGTTAATACTAAACTTGCATACTAATTTATCAATTGCATTTGAATAAACTCACTCAGTAGAAAAAATAACGGTCCAAAGAACCGTTTTACAACATTTTTTTTCTTTATTTACATAAGTGTCCAATTATGCGTTTGACTTGAAATTTGTTATTTTAGTTTTCTTTTCTTATTTTAAAAATCGTTTTGAATAAAACATGCTAAGTATTATACATTGTTTTAAAGTTTTTTTAATAATCTACAACATAGCATCAATTTTTTTACAATTATTTTTATTAAAGTAAAAAAAATCGGCATTTGAATGTTATCATGCCAAGTGTCCAATTATGCGTTTGAACCACTGTACATACACTCATGGACAATAAAATAGATGTAAATTTCTTCCAATAAAAAACTTAAAACATTTTACGTTTTAAAATTATTTAAACTTATATTCATGTTTTATTTATTAAATACTACTGTTATATGAATAAAAAATAATTGAAAGTAACCTACATTGGAGTCTGAAGATCGGAAGTTTTTTTTTTTTTAAAAAAAACCCATATTTTTCTGTGGAAAATAAAAATTAAAATTACAAAATAATTTCCCATTTTTAAACTAAATGTTAATAAATATCAAAAATATCATGAGAAGATATAATTACTTTTTTGGGTTTCCTTTATTATACTTCCTATACCAAAGACAACGCAAAAGTCCTTTCTACGATATTATAGCGTTATTATTACAAATTATTACTTTTTCATAAATTTTTGATTTAGATCTATTCAATGATTTCAGATAGAATTTCTACTAAAGGATGTACCTGATTAATTTAAAACTTCCATATTATATTCCCAGGGCCACATTCTCACCAGATTTGATGTTATCCTTCCAAACTCTATATAAAAGTGGTGAATTTTACTCAGATTAGAGTCACACGATTATTTCCAATTAATCCTAACACAAAAACTTTACATTTTTCTTTTCATTAAAATGTATCAGACACAACCATCTGACCAAAGGCACTTACATACTACGACTTATTACCATAACGCATTTTATTCATATAATATGAGGATTTCCTCTTTTCTATCACCTTTAATCGCTTTTCTACATATATGTTTTAACGGATAAATTCTTGTTTTTACAATAAAATAACATTTTCATAGCTTTTATAAATTATTCCCATCACAATTTATGATTCTGATCAAGTTGTTTCCTCTTATTTGGAATGTATTTCATTATCCAAAAAAGTCCCGAAGTTCCAAAAATTGTTCAGGGATTTATTGAAAACGGTTATACTGAAATAGTGACCCTTACGTATCACTTCTGTGGAAGTGGAAGTGACGACCAAAAGCTTTTATGAAGTATATTGGGAGAGTTGGTATTAAGGTACAGTCTGAAAGTCTGAATAAGAATAAATAAGTTATTCCTATGATTAAAATTCTGACTAAAGTTGTTAAATAAACTTAGTTCGGAAAAATTCAATAATCTTTAATAATATCAGTAAAATATCATAGCAAGGACTTTTGGGTGTATATCTTCGCTATAGGAATGATAATAAAGGAAACTCAAAAAAGTAATTATGTCTCCTCATGCTATTATTTTTATTTATTAATATTTAGTTTAGAAAATAGGAAATTATTCTTTAATTTTAAATTTTTTTCAGACACACCTATTTTATTGTCCACAGAAAAATATGGTGTTTCTAAAAAAAACTCTTCCAATCGATCTTCAGACTCCAATGTAGATTACTTCGAAAATATTTTTAATTCCTTAGATAGTTTTATTTAATAAATGAAACATAAATATATGTTTAAATAATTTTAAAACATAAAATTTTAAAATTTTTTGTTTTGAAGAAATTCACACATATTTTAATGTCCAAAATTTATCGACTTTTGAATTTTTACCGTAACTCCTCCTTGAGTCTTTCACTGTACTGTAAAAAGATATTGCGTGAAATATTAGTGAAATCGGATATCGTTAATCCGTACCTTCACAGGTAGAATTACCTCACAATCAAGCAGCTACCAAAATAAGCTTACTAATGAATCGCATGAACAAGGATCCTCATTATGTTTTACTAGGAACTGCCTATATATAACTTACATCTGAAAATGGCCAAAAATTCATATGCCGAGCCATCTTGGACTCTGGGTCACAAGTGAACTTAATAAGGGGCCGTCTGTGGAAGGCATTGAATTCAACAAAACAAAGTTGCGCCATCAAACAAGCATTCAGTTCCAATTAACATTTAATGATTATGTAGCAGAGGTAGATGTCCACATTCTACCAAAAATTGTTTCCGATCAGCCAGTTCACATCCTTAACATAGAAAGTTCGGGAATTCCACAGAACTACTTACAAATGTACAAACTAGATTGGCAGACAACCTCCCAGTACTATAAAACACCGTCCTTGGTTGGGTTGCAGCTGACAAAGTTGACACAACAATTTCCAGAAATTTATTTTGTGGAATATGTACCACAAAGGAATTAGAAGCAGCGGTTTCTCAACACCAGACAATCAAATAACGCTCACAGAAGATGAACTACGTTGTGAAATACACTTTGTACAGTCAACAACCAGAGCGGAATATGGCAGATTTATCATAAAACTCCCATTAAACAACCATCCAACAGTGCTGGCAGAATCTAAGGGTGCAGCATACGAAAGATTTAATTCGATTGAAAAACGTTTAAAAGGCAAACCCAGGCTTAAGGATCAATATGTTTCATTTATGAGAGTGTATGAATCCCTAGGTCACATGACAAAAATTGATTTTGAACAAAATGTTCCTCCCTACTACTTTATACCACATCATTGCGTTCTCCGCCCAGAAAGTTCGTCAACCAAATTAAGGGTCGTCTTTGATGCATCAGCACACAATTCATCGGAGCTATCTCTGAATGACATAATGCATACCGGTCCATCTGTTCAAAGTGAACTTTTTTCAATATTGCTGCATTTTAGCATGCACAAGTATGCGTTTAAAACTGATATTGAAAAAATATACCGCCAGATATGGGTCAATCAGGAAGATCGAAATCTGCAACTAATTCTGTGGCGAGAAAATGAGGAACATCCATTAAACGTATACCAATTAAACACGGTTACCTACGGCACTAGAGCTACAACATACCTAGCAACACGCTGTCTAGTAAAACTTGCAGATGACTATCAAAGTCAATACGTATATGGAGCAACATCCCTTCGAAGAGACTTTTATGTTGATGATGGCCTAATAGGTGCCGATTCAATCCCTGAAGCTCTAATAATTCAACAACAATTAACCATTTTAGGTGAAACTGGAATGAAACTCAAGAAATGGTGTTCAAATCACAAGTCCTTACTAAATGAGATCGCAGCAGAAGATCAAGAAGTTAATCTCAACTTCGATTCAAAAGAAATGCAATTCACCAAAACATTAGGGCTTTTATGGCTTCCAAAATCGGATGTATTTAGCATAAAGGCCAACATTCAAGATCATAAACATGCAAAAAAACGTACTATGAGTTCCGACTTGGTTCATATATATGATCCTCTAGGTTTAATTGGCCCAGTATTAGTAACTGGAAAAATTCAACTTCGAAAAACATGGCAAACAAAACTTGAGTGGGACGAGAACCTACCTTCGGAGATAGAAAGAGAATGGGAGTCTTATAAAGAAGATCTAGTGACTTTGGACAACATAACGTTCCCGAGATATATAAGATATATAATAGATATAGATATATGAGATATATAAGATATATAAGATGAAAATATTGAAATACATGCTTTTGCGGATGCGTCAGAAAGAGCTTACGGTGCTGCAGTAAAAAGGGGCAAAACTGTAATGGTCAATCTTTTATGTTCCAAATCACGCGTAGCTCCCATAAAATTGCAACCAATACCACGCCTAGAATTATGCGCAGCACTTTTGGCAGCTGAGCTAACGGCAAGAGTCAGGGCTGATATGGGTCTGAAAAATAAGAAATCATTTTGTTGGACTGACTCCCAAATAGTGCTTTCGTGGCTACGGAATCAACCAGGGAGATTACCGGTTTATGTGACCCATCGCGTTTTAAAAATTCTTCGTGTAACGATTCCAGAACAATGGCAACATGTCCCTTCAAAACAAAATCCCGCGGATATCTTATCGAGGGGCATAAAGCCCCGTGAATTATCCAATTGCACTATGTGGCTGTACGGGCCATTATTAATTGATTAACACCATACAGTCAAAAAATTCATTTTTACATGTTCAAAGGGTCATCGGGTATATGCTTCAATTTGTGAGAAACTGTAGACGACCAAAGAAATCTCGACCAGAACATACGCAGCTTTCGCCCCTGGAACTCGACGCAGCACTTAAGGTAATTGTGCGTCAAATACAAACATGCGAATTCGAAGACATCAAAAAGGCTCTCATAAGAGACAAATTTGTACCCAAACCAAATCCTTACAGTTCATTAACTCCGTTTTTAGATGAAGAAGAAATAATTAGAGGGGGCGGATGTTTAAGTTCCTCAACACAGCAGTTCGATGCCATTCATAAAATGATGCTACCTAGAAATGATCCGCTTGCAGAAAAAATACACAAGGAGCATTACCACTGCGGCCCTCAGACATTACTTGCACAACTCAGACAGCGATTTTGGCCCATTAAGGGAAAAGCCTTGTAAGAGCAGTCGTCCAACGGTGCGTACGATGCACAAAAACAAAGCCAAGCCAAATAATGGGAAACCAAATAATGGGAAACCTTCCAAAACATTTCTGAATTCGGGAGTAGATTATTGCGGCCCATTCTTTGTATATTTTAAAACCAGAGGAAAGCGACCTCAAAGGGCATATCTTGCATTTTTTGCTGTTTTGCCACTAAAGCAGTGCACTTAGAACTTGTCAATGAATTGACAACCGAAGCTTTCATTGGAGCTTTGAAAAGGTTTATAGCAAGGCGAGGCCACTGTAAAACCTTGTACTGTGATAAGGCAACTAATTTTGTTGGTGACCGAAATAAACTGAACGAACTAGATGATGCCATTTATTCAAAACCAGCACAAGAATCAATAATTGAAACATGCAGCACAAATTGGATTGATTTTCAGTTCATTCCACCGATATCACATTTCGGGGGATTATGGAAGGCAGCAGAGAAATCTGCAAAGCACATGCTAATGAAAAATGTCTCAACAGCATCACTCACATATGAAGAACTCGAAACTGTGATGGTCGAAATTGAAGCTATTTTAAACTCTCGTCCTCTCATTCCAAATTCATCAGAAGCCAATGATCTTAATGCCATAACTCCGGGTCATTTCTTAACTGGTGAGCCGTTAACATCAAGCGCTGACGTATAGTCAAGAATTTCTAAATGTGGCTTACAAAATAGATGGCAACTTGTGTCACAAGTTAAACATAATTTTTGGGAACGATGGAGTAAAGAATACCTTAACGAGCTACAACAGCGATATAAATGGATAGGCCCAATCATTTCAATTCAACCAAACACCATGGTAATAATTAAGGAGGACAATGTTCCAGTGCTACAATGGCCCTTGGGACGCATAAATAAAGTTTACAAAGGTGATGATGGTTTAGTAAGGGTATGTGACGTAATGACACATCTTGACTTTATTCTTTCTACCAATAGTTCTTGGAAACCAAATAAACATAACAAAATTCAAAAGCAAACCGGCTATGTATTTTGAACATATAAGCCTTGTGAAACTCATGTCTGTTAACTGGAAGATCTCGAATCTTATCAACATCAAATAGACATTTTAAATGATGGGACAAATTTGCTTCAAAATCCATGTGAAAGTACGATAAGCAACACGACATGCAAAATGTTTCTAGACCATTTTTAACATGTCAGGAACGACTTGCGGCCAGATTTTAATCACTTCACTGTAAAAAGGAAGAAAAGAGGAGCAATCGACGTAGTTGGAAATATTCCTCACTCACTATTTGCCGTTTTAGACCCAAACTATGAAACCCAAATGTCATCAACAATTAAGAAGCTAGAGAAAAATGACGAGTACTTTGAAAGGCTTTTAACAAATCAAACTTCATTAGTCGATTCCACTATCAACATTATCAAGAAGGCTCAGCTAGATGTGCAAGCTAAATTTGAAGAAACCAGCAATATGATACACAATGTTAAGGTAGAACAACGAATACTCATGCTCTCCATTCAGCTGCTTATAGTTACTAACAATGTTCAACGAATACACCCCGCAATTATTGATGTACTTGTCGATAGCCACCATGACAAAATTAACCCTCTCTTGCTCACTCCTCAACAGCTCAATGAAGAAATTAAGAAAATAAGAAGACACCAGCACATCTGCAGTTGCCAATTCATCAAAACAACTTACTTGAAGTATATAAGCTCATCAAGGTCAACGAAATCATTGCTCAAAACCATGTAATATACAACGTCGATCTACCCCTTACTGACCCACGAGAGTTCCAGCTAATGCATATTACTCCAATTGTCGCAACAATAAATAAAACACTTACAGCCGTTAAGGCAACTAAATTTATTGTCATCAGCTTACATAAGGACGAATTCTTTCCAATGTCACAACATGAAGTTCACGCTTGCTGGGGTTTGAGCGATGACGAACTTATCTGATAGCATATACCAGCAACATATCAAGCAACACGTCATCGAATGATCCAGCGCAAAATATCAACTGGAGCACCCTTCAGGACATTATGATTTAAGTACCAGATCTAAGAAGAAAAGACTAGCCCATAAGCTTTCTATAATTTCGAATGAAGAAGTTTCTGATACATTCAAAGAAATGTTAAAAACGGAGAAGCAACCTAAGAGTGCAATTAATATTGCTGAAATACTGCCAACTGCATCACCAAAACGTCTTAAACGGATTGCCGAAAGTGTACCTACTCCAACATCACAATCCAATTTTACAGAGGAAGAAGCAATTGCTTTAATGCTTGAACTGGACCTTAGCCGAAACAAATATCAAATTTTAAGAAAAGCTCTGCTTGAAAAGGGACACTTAATTCTACCATCATACAAGGATATTCCATAAAAAAAGCAAACTATTTTACCATCTATTTCGGTTACCGAAAAGGAAGCATGTGTAGAGCTATCCAGGATGAATTCAGAGAAGAGACGGAAATAAACATCGACAAACCTCTGCCCACTGGTGGTAGTACAAATGATGGAAACACAGCAAGAAAGTTTTTCGGAAATTTCGAAGCTACATCAAAAATAACTGGTATTAATAAAGAGTTACTTGAAAGGACAAACATACTATGACAATTAATAGTAAGAACAAAATTAACTCTGCACGATTTGGAGAATATGCAACAGAAATATCTAAACTACTTGTTTCTCTATATCCGTGGAAAGAAATGACACCAACAGTACATAAAGTATTGTGCCATGGCGAAATCACAATTGAACGAAATATTCTTCCACTTGGAGAGCTTACAGAAGAGGCTCAAGAAGCAAGAAACAGAGATTTTAAGCACGTTCAATTATTCAGCTCCATGAAATGCTCCAGAACGTCACAAATCGAGGATATTTTTAATAGCCTATTGTTATCATCAGACCCTGTACTATCATCAATGAGAAAACGTTGAATTTATTATGAGCCTTTATCAACTCAAAATACTGAAGACTTGAAGGACCTTTATTATCTTTTAGATATATATGCAGATACAACAGATTATATTATAGAAAATAAGTAGTATAATTTTAAAATATTAGAAAAATTGTCTACATAAATTTAATGTAAATAAGTAATAAAAAATCGTATTAGAAATAGCATATTTATTAAGGAAGATGATAAATACCAAAAATAATAATATTGATTAAGTTAAAATAGACATTTTTTGTTTGTTTTGTTATTTTAAATTCATTAATAGAAATATATGAATGTTTAGAAAAGGATAAAGATTTACTTAAATTTGGGAAATGTGGCAACCCTATTAAAAATCAAAAATATTTATTAATTATTTTTATAAAAATATTTTGTGTATAGATATTATTAAAAGTATGCAGAAATATTCATAATTTTCTAAGTAATTATTCACGCAAAGCTAAAGGCAAAAGTTGCAAGTTTGTAAAAATATAGTCATATATACAATAAATTGGAAATATAAGTTTAAAGGCGCATATTTCTGAAATGAGCACGATATTGACTTGATCGGAAATTATATATATATAAATTATATATGTTAAAGGATAAGCTTAATTTGGAATACATATTATTAAAATTTCTTTCGCTATTTAGAAATAAACCAAACAAAAGCTACAATTTGGAGTTTTTGGAGAAAATACAAATTTTTTAATTTTAATAACATATTTGTTTATAAATTTATCTTAATGAAATTTACAGGAAATGTGGATCTTATTAATATAAATAAGATCGCGTTAACCAAATTTCAATCAGGGGTAGGGTTTTCATGAATTCCCAAAAAACCTAATAAAAATTCTCTAAAATGGGATTTTTTACATTTTTGGCTACAGAATCCACATTTTTCCGAAGTCCCGTAGATTTTGATTTAAAACTTTTAACAACATATTGAAGATTCTTAAAATATATTCCGCTTGTCGATTCGTGCTTTGGGATTTGAGAAAATATGGTCTAAAATCAAAACTTTCATATAAAATGGGTCGAATTCGGGAGGGTGTGTACCATGACCAATTGAGTTATTGGGCTTGTTTTTTATCTTAAAGTCATCTCTGTGAAGTTACCTTTCAGAAAAGTGCAAAATTATTATATGTTGCTAAAAAAAATTTTATTTTAGATAAAAAAGAGTTTATATACTTTTTCGGCTAAAAAAAAAAAACACAAAAGTCGTCAAAATCGTTTATTTTTGGACTCGGTAAAGATATCGACTGCAAATTTTTTTTATTCAATAGATAAGTTTGTTCTACTAATAAATAATAAAATCGGTCGGAAATACTAGTATATGAAAAAAACTGGACCAAGAACATGCAAAATTATGGTGCTTAAAAATTCAAACGCAAATAACTCAAAAACTATAAGAGATAAATAGGACATGTAAGCAACAATATATAAAAATATTTTAAATCGGGCGAGAAACAAAACTTTTGCAAGCGATTAAAAATTTTTTATGTCAGAGGTACCTAACTTTGAGCCCCCTTAGCTCCGCCCCTGGGGGATTGTTGTGCCCCCTTCCAAACATAACATTGTACACTCCTCTGCTACGCCTGTACCAAATTTCATGAAAATCCAACCGGCCAATCAGAAGTTACAGATTTATTTCCAAAAATTTCGATTCTGCCCCACTGTGCACTGTAGCAATAGATCTAAAAAAACTTAAGAATAATGAAGAAATCGGATGTGAAAATATTCAAGAAACTTTGCTATATCAATCAATTTCGATCACAAAAACAACTCACAAAGTCGATATCATTCAAAAAGTATTTAACGCTAGTCTAGTGAGAACAAAACGGATTCTTAAAAATATTCCAATGACAAGCGATGAAAAACAATTCTCAAATGAAGAGGCATTAGCATTAGTTCTGGATTAGAAGTTAACAAAAGAACACTCGTGTGGATTTGACAGATCTCCCATCGAGCGCGTCCCCAGTTGGCGACTAGGGGGAGCGGGTCGGTTGTAAATGTTGAGTAGCCTAGTCCATGTACGCCGTCAATGCATGGATGGTCCAACCTCATACGAGCTTAAACGTGGGAAAAGAAATATGTGAAAATTAATTAAAATAGAAACAAACTAAGAAGATCTACACGGTACAACAATTAGCAGGAGGTGGCAAGTCCACCAAATGCGTATGACCAGCTTCCAATTCTGGAAGCAAAAGCAGCGAGGTGCCTCTGTGCTTCAAACCAAGTACCTCAAAAGCTGATCTGGCCCGCATCGGCAAAGAACCGGTGAAAACCCCTGCTTTGGGAGCTGTTTGCTATAAATCACCTCGAGCAGCAGCAAACCATGTCCCTTCGGGTTCCCAAGTATCACCTCCCCCGCCAGTAAAGGAGCTGCGAACTTGATTTCGAGCTCTGGATCTGCGCCTCCAGCCCAAAAGGGCAAGTCGCAAAGAAGGATCTTCTTAAGACGGCATGCTGCCGATCGCTTTTTGGATCGTCTTGGTAAAAAGCCAGCCGAATCCCTAACCCCAGAGAAACTCGTTTCCCTAAATTGGGCCAAATCTTTAATGACCGAATTGCAGCAAAAACCTCCTCCTTCGTCGAAAGACGCGCCTAAACGGCACAATTGCAAGGTCACCAAACGCCAGAAGCCCTATAACCCGATGGACAAATCGTTTAGTGAAGTGGCAAAAAGTCATCTCGTACGTGCTGTCATCGATAGGAGCGACGTTGATTGCGCTATCTCCCACGCAAATTGGGATTTAGTGCGCAAAAAGCTGATGGAAGGTTCTAAAGAAGAACGTCGGATCCCCTCCCCAATGCGATGATACCGGATGGTATCGTAGCCGTGTTAAGCTGAATGCCTGCTCAAGCGAGCAATCGGCCTTGCTTCTGAAGCAAGCGGTCGCTCTTTTGGATGGCATATGGGAAGGCGCTAGTCTAGACGTGGTCTCTATCGACGAGATTCCACGTCGACCTAGAGCCATGACCCGCGTACTGGACGAACCGTACAAACCAGAAGAGATTCTGGAACTCATTCGGTTCGGTAACCCTGAGATCCCCACAAATGATTGGAAGGTGACCAAAGTATCCGAATGAGCATGCAGGAGGATAGTTATCGTCATGAATAAGGGGTCCCTGCCGTCCCTTCGAGAGAAAAGTGGAAAGATACCCTACGGTTTCGAGTCTATCTTTCTACAGGACCATCGAGGAACGACCGAGACATACCGATTCAGGACGATAACGATCCTACTCCGGTAGAAATGTCATATGAAGAGACTACTAGTTCTCTCGTTCAAGAAGACACCCACTCATACTCTGAATTCGTGTCTTTTTAAGCTTTTTGAACGGGTGTACGAAATAGTTGACAAAGACGCCCTCTTGGACTCAGACCACGATGGCGTCAACGCCACAATCACCCCCATAAATGATAGTATCTTCATCCTCTCTGATTTCAGAGATGAAGATACGGTTGTAGCGGCCTGGGAGACAACTCGTGATACCATCTATATTGTCTCCGGCTATACACTGCCTACCACTTGAATAAGGAATCACATTTTTTTTAACTTTAATTAAGTATAATTCCTAAACTAAAGTTCAGAAAAAATAATTTTTTGCGCAACCAAATTTCAAATTGTTGGCTTTAGTTTCATGAAGAAATAAAAAATAAACATATTTTGTTATACTAAAATTATGCATTTATTTAAAGACATGTATTTCTGTGGTACTTTTTCGTGTGTCACTTGAATAAGGAATATTTTAAAACTAAGCAAACTGTAATTTATTTTTAAATTTTAGGTTATAAAAATGAAAGTTATTATATTCTAGCATTCAATTAGTAATGAGTACTGCCACCATTTTTAGAAACAACCTCAAAAATGCGATTTGGCATCGACTTGTATAATGGCTCTAATTAATTTAGCGAAATTGAACTCCTTCATAAACTTTTCTTGCAAGTCAACCATTTTCCATTGGATTCAGGTCTGGTGAATATGGGGGCCAATCGAAAAGTTGAATACCTTGTTGATTAATCCATTGTTTTACTGCTCTGGCGGTATGAATCGGAGCGTTGTCGTGTTGGTACGTCCAAGGTATGGATCCAAAGAAATCATTAAATTTTGGAAATGCTTCCTCCAGAATGGTTTTGTAAGTCGATGCAGTCATTTTGTTGGATGCAAAAACCAATTCTATGGTACCATAATCGGCTCAAAAATAATTCCTCCTTATTTAGGTCATGGAAGTAATAGTTATACGCGTCGGGACCATCAATATTAAACTTTTTTCCATCGGAAAATACAACTTTAAACCATTTGTCGGACCATGTCATTGTATTTTTGGCAAACTGTAGACGTTGTGATTAGCGTTCTTCATTATCTGGTGTTTTTTTTTTTTTTTGTAGTTTTGGGTACGACTTTAAAATACGGTGCACTGTTCTTAGACTGGCACTGACTCCACCTTTTCACGTATATTTCAGAATTTTATGCAATTCTAAGAATTTTTCGTTTTTCTTTTGGAGTTGTTGCTATTTTCTTCCTTCATGTTTTTCCATATCTTTCCACGCTATTTAAATAATTGTACAAAACTGTCTTTCCTCTATTGATGTTTTTGGCTATTTGGACCGGACCCTGAGATTTCATAATCAGAATTTTTTTCTTTTTCAAAGTTATTAAGAGCCTTACCACGTCCCATTTTAAATAAAAACTATTTAAAAACTATCAAATTAAAAATTCTTTAGCCGTTTATATTGAAAGAAATTGAAATTATAGCCTTCCTGATTAATATTAAAAGAATTCCTTATTCAAGTAACACACGAAAAAATACCACATAAATACATGTCTTTAAATAAATGCATAATTTTAGTATAACAAAATATGTATATTTTTTATTTCTTCAGGAAACTAAAGACAACGCTTTGAAATTCGGTTGCGCAAAAAATTATTTTTTCTGAACTTTAGTTTAGGAGATATACTTAATTAAATTTAAATAAATATGATTCCTTATTTAAGTGGCAGGCAGTGTATGTATGGCCCATGATAGCCAACCACCACCAAATGCTAAAGTTCGCGCAATAACAAAGACGGCAAATGACAGAAATATACCGCTCGTGATAGGAGCTGACCTAACGCCCACCATATCGTATGGGGAAGTTCTGATATCAATGCAAGGGGTGGATTTCATCCTTTGTAGTAGTTTAAATGTGTTAAACCAACCTTTATAGTTTCTAATAGAAGGGAGGTTCTCGATATTACGCCAGTAAATACTAGGCACTTGTAGTGGGTGGACGGGATAAAAAAATGAACAGCTGGTTGTTTACCAGCAAGTAGTGTAGCCAGACTGACGGCGGCGCTGGTATGCTCGCTGATTGCCGGGCTGAAGCTCGCCGGATGGGGTGGTTCTTGCCGCCAGGTCTGGGTATTTATCCACCTACAAAAAAAGTCATACCAACTTTGGAATAATTTATGTAAGTAATGATATTTTGGGGCCCGAAGTAAATATATGTAAACCAACTCCCTATTGTACACACACAAAAAAAGAAATGCAATGGTTTGGCTGCTGTTTTTGCCAAATTGTTACCCTCCCAATAGAGATAATCATCTCTTCTTGACGTTTTCTTAAAAATATCTGTGAAATTTAATCTAATAACATTTTTTTGTTTTATTTTCTTGTTCTATACTAATTCCTTTACGCCTTTGTATGCTGCTTTTCGTTTATTTCATAGGTGACTGTATCTATCCAACAGATGACCGTGTTATGTCGCCGGTTGGAGAAATTTCTTGTGAAGGAGGTTAAGGTTTTCTTCGTCCGTACCTTTTCTTATAGAAAAGGTATTTTCTAACCTGTTTAGTCCGTCTAGTTGTCTGCGTTCAAACTTACGGGTCAAGTACAAAAAACCTTATTACCAAAGCTCCACAGGCATTGAGGTGCTGAGCAGCTACTCAAACGTTGGGTGATATATCTGTGGCAAGTGGCTGATGAATATGGCAGCAGGACTGGCGGAGATCTTTGTGGTTGGCGTTTTATTTTTTTGCTTTATATATATTTTGTTTTTACTTTTAATTTAAGTTAACTTTGATTTAATGTAGTTTTCCTTTTTTTATACAAACAATAAACAAAAAAACAAATTTAAACTTGTAGCTTTCAATAAGTATAGAGGAAAAAAAAATTTTGCCACTCAATATGTTGATTTCTGTTGCTTTGTTAACGCTCCGTAGCCACAGGTCTCACCTTCATCGGGAATCAGAAGAAAAAGGAAAGAATTTTCGCAACTTTCCTCCCACGAAACCTCTTTTCCGAAAATATGTCTGCCTGTGCCATTTTCCTGCCTAAAGTTTTCAGCAATTT
The DNA here is from genome assembly GCA_932274085.1 of Protocalliphora azurea. Lineage (NCBI taxonomy): Eukaryota > Metazoa > Arthropoda > Insecta > Diptera > Calliphoridae > Protocalliphora > Protocalliphora azurea. The sequence continues at coordinate 90,906,728 of OW026519.1, read as the reverse complement.
CTTTGTTTACTTCTGCTACTTCTTCTTCTTGCTACATTCGTTAAAAAACTTTCCTTAAAATATCTATACTGTTGTCCCTTTTACTAGTTCGCGTTGCCAATTCGCGTTGTTTATTCGATCACCACAGGGTGCACACGACACACTCGAACATGATCACTGAATGGAGGGTCTTAAATGATTGTTCATTCTCTGACCACTTGTACATTGACTTCACTATAGAAGTCCCTTTACTAGGGGTAACCCCTATTCAAAACAGGAGGAAAACGAACTGGACGGAACCATATGACATTCTGTCCCAACTTCTCCCGAACCGGCTAATCGTAATCGGAGGGAGATTGAGTCCTCTGTAGAATTGCTAACAAATTCATTTGACAGAGGAAGGAATAAACCACATTGGTGGAACTCCGAAATAGGTGACACTCGCAGAGTGCCGCCGTTTATTTAATGAGGCTAAGAGACTGGGAAACTGGTCAGCTTACAAATCCTCAGTAAACAGGTTTAAAAACCTGATCAGGAATGCGAAACGCAAATTTTGAAAGGTCTTCTGTAGCGGTGTGGAAGGTCATTCCGAGACTAGTCGCTTACGCAAAATCCTGGCTTCCTCACCTACCTACCTACCTTGTGGTAGCTGGACGACAAGCTACCATGAGACCTTAGATGTCTTAATGAACGCGCATTTTCCTGGCAGCCTCCCTATAACGGAGATCCCTGCGACAGTTTCAGACCTAAGTAACGTTCAGATTCAAATAACTGAAGATGAACTGAGATGGGCTCTGAACAACTTTGCCCCGTTTAAATCCCCGGGCCCAGATGGCATTATACCCGCAGACCTACAGTATAATGCTGATATTATAGTTCCCTGGATGATTCGGATATACTCGGCTTGCTTATCATGCTCTTATATCATTGACTCATGGACTAGATATAAAGTGGTCTTTATCCCAAAAGCGGGTAAGACCTCCCATATGAGACCGAAGGACTTCAGACCTATTAGTCTATCGTCATATATATATTTGGATACCATATCTCACCGCCTTCAACATGCGCTAGGCCTACTCAGTAAATGGAGTACAATTAGTGGCCTTAGCGTGAATCCTGGAAAGGCGGAACTAGTTCTCCTTTCAAGGAGATGCAAAATACCATCTTTCCCACTCCCTTGCCTAAATGGAGTTGAATTAAAGATGTCAGACAGTGCGAAGTACCTGGATATAATACTGGACTCCAAACTGTCCTGGCTCCAGAACACCCAGCCTAGGGCTTCGAAGGCAAACATTGCCCTTTATATGTGAAGGAAGGTAAATCTTGAGGATTAAATCATAAGAATACTAAATGGCTCTTCGACATGATGATCAAGCCCATACTTATGTATGGAGCGATAGTATAGTGGAGAGCGATGGAAAAATCCACCTTTTGCGGAATCTTCGCTAAGGTTCTGCGTAGTTCAGCGCTACTAATTACAGGTGCGCTGCGTATAACACCATCCAAGGCATTATTCGTTCTGATGAACTGGATGCCGGTGGATCTAATGGCTAAACAAATCGCCATCATGTCGACGACTAGGCTCAATACTACAGAAGCTATGGCCTTGCAACAATTTTGGGAATCCCGGATGACATCCCTGACAATATTGATTATTGTATTCCCAAACACTTTCTGGACAGAGGCTTTTCAGTTTCAATCTTAGCCGATCCCACTATAAGAGATGGATCGATTGAGGTTTACACTGATGGATCCAAATCTTCTGAAGGGGTTGGGAGAGATGCCTTTATTCCCGCATAAAGGAGGAACATCTCCTTTAAATTGCTGAATCACTGCACTGTTCTTCAAGTGGAGATCTCAGCCATTAGAAGAGCGATAAATTGGCTAAAGTACTATAGAGTATTCGGAGTGGATATTCGAATTTGTACCGATAGTTAACCTGCGGTACATGAATGCCGGACATCTTTAAATGAGATGGCGAGACATTCAAACCTAGAATTGGTCTGGGTAAGGGGTCATTCAAGTACCCCAGGAAATATTATTGCAGATGAATTAGCCAGAACTGGTTCCCTTCTTAAAAGTGAAGAAACGGATCAGTTAGTGGGCATACCGCTGTCATCTTGCAGATCAATGACACTGCAGTACTTGTCGAGAATAGCTCAACAAAGATGGACAAACGAGTTCGCATTTTCTTTGTCGAGACAGATATGTCTCGTACGATCAGAAACGGTCGAGATTCATTCTGGGATTGCCATGGTGTCAGCTACGTACATTTGTAGCCACTATTACAGGACACTGGTTTGCTGGTGCACACGATAGGAGACTAGGAGTCCCTTTTAACGACTATTGTAGAAGTTGCTTTAACGAGGAGGAGGAAGAGACAGTGGAACATTTTCTTTGTCAGTGTCCTGCTCTTGTGGATATAAGGACTGCTGAATTCGGCAGTCCGTACGTGCAGAGACTATCCGATGTCTCTGTAATTGATATTAGACGAATCAGATATGTTCATAGTGTCATTTTTACCATTGCGATTGATAAAGAATTTGGAAGACTTGGAGCCTTCGACCAGTAGAATGTAAACAAACGATATTTGGAAAAATCAAACACCATTTTCTACGAAATACTGCAGACCAATTAAATTTGAATTTAAAAAGGAAACCTGTGATATCATTAAAAAAGAAGTCAGTGATATTAGACCCAAAATTGCAATACTACAGCCATTCGAATTACAGATTGATGGCCACACAATTGAAATAAGCTACCAAATAGTGCTAACGATGATAGATGGAAAAGTAGGCCAGGCTACATACAAAAATACGATTTATGGAACACATACTAAAAATCAGTTATGATATGGATTTTAAATCTAAAGGTTCAATAAGAAACAACGACACACTATTTAATTCCATTTGTAGGTCTATCAGAGGAAGCCCAGGAAAAAAGAAATAAGGATTACAGATTTTATAGAGAGCACAATAACAGAAAAATATTACGAAATTCTACAAATGAAGATCTATTTAATATATTACTGGCAACGTCAGATCCTCTCATCTCTAGCATTCGAAGTCAATGGAAAGTAGAACATGGGACTTAGATGAATAAGCAAAAGGGCTGCTAGAGGACAGAAATAATATAGAACTAAATATGGAATATTATATTTTCTTTTATTGTTATTTAAGTAAAAAATAAAATAAACATTAAAAAAATTTTAGTTATTATAAATAATAAAAATGTTTGTCCTTAATGTTATTTAAAAAAAAAAAAAAACAAAATTAACATTAAAAAATTGTAATTTTTTTGTCCAAAAACAACCGATTCTAGTGGAACCTGTTCTAGATTTGATAAACTGGGAACCCGTTCACAAAATTATCCTGGGTGTTATTAAAATTCTTTTTTTTGTCAGCTTATAACTTTTTTTATAAGCAAAGCTGATTCATAAAACAAAAAATCCGCATTTTCATACTAAATTCTATAAAGAATTAAATATTCAACTTTAGCCTTAAATTTCTCAACAACTGCTGAACCGATTTTAATGAAATTAAAACTGGAGAAAAACTCAAGATTCAAAATAACTCCATCAAAAAAAAAAAAAAAAAGAAAAATCTAAAATATCTCTATCGATTCAAAACTTATAGCCACTGTGCGCTGTTAAGCATTACAAACTATTGATACCAATTATAGCCAATTTCATGTCGTCCATGCGGTGTAGTTTAACAAAATCTGTTTTGACAAAAGTGTTTCATTTCCAACTATCAACAACATTTGACATAAATTTATAGTCCCATTCAATTATATTTATCGCCGTGCCTATATCTATATATGCAAAGTTTGTACTAATTGCAATATATAAAAATAAAAAACATAAAATGTAATTTTTGCGTAATTTTCAAAAAGTCCATAAAATTTTTTTCTTAAATTTAATTAGAAACTGTGAATGTGCGTAAAATTGACTTTTTTTTTAAATGTTCGTTCTTGTTTCCAAACTTTGAGAATATCTACTGCATTAACTATTTCGGGCATCTCAACGAGATATAAAGCAAAATATGTATAATTACAACAAGTATCAATCCCTATTTCTTTGAGAGGTGCACAGACCCAGCCCAAAAAAAATTAAAAATTAAAAAATTTTGTGTTCAAAATACTCTGTATTTAACGTTCAAAGTCTATACAACAACAAAGAAGGTGTAGAATTTATCCAGAAAATCCGATTAAATATATATATATATATATATATATATATATATATATATAATCAATATAAAGCTTTGTAGTTTCTCATTGGAAAATTGCTATAAAACAATTTTTTTAGGGTAAAAATCAAAATAATCAATCAGTTTTCAGCAAAAAAATAAATAAATTACGCTCTTACCATTTCTTGCCGCTAGTATTCCTCCTGTTGCAAAACCACTTATTATTGAATTCCAAGGATCTTCCTTTTTACGGAAATGAACAAGTGTGCAGTCAATGGTACTAAACATACCACCCCAGACTGCGAAATTGCCAGCGACTACAGGAGATCTAATTTTAATTGCTGTTAAACTACCAATCTGCAAAAAAAAAATAATAATAATAATAATAATAATTTGATATTGTGATGGTTTATTACAAGGCATATTCATAAGGTATATTTTTCCGTAGCGAAGTGTATAATATTTAATATTTTATGTTGCGTACCATAATGTAAAAAAATACCAGCTGGACGGATGAGTATACGTATTCAGTGTTCTCCGGCTGCGAAGTTATTTTTGTTTATATTTCATATAAACATGCACACATGTATGTATGCATGTATGTTTGTATGTAAATTAATTCCAAACCTGTTGGTTAGAATTTTTAAAAAAAGAAAAAAAAATTTTTAGTTGTTTTTTCTTGGAGCGAACTCCAACTTTATTTTATGAATTCCAAAATTGAACTGAACTTAAAAACTAAAGAATATTATAATTAACTTAAACTATGCACACCAATCACCTGATGTTATTCCAGGAATCAGCTTACTGTCAACACTGCAATTATGACTGTGGGAACGGATGTTTTTGTATTGTTAGCTGCAGACACTAGGTCAGCATTTTATGGTTGCACATGTTTGGAGCATTTAAATGTATCGGGTGTTAACTCCTCCCCTCTTAAGAACAATTGCCTCAATTGTTTTTTTTTTCCAAAAATATGGAATGTTGTTCATCCTAAAATTTGATACGGGAATATTGTTTCCAGGTTGGATATTGGTTAGGATAACAGCGGGGGTAGAATGTGATATTGCATCTTCCATACTAATTTTAGTAACGTTCACCGATTTTGGCATTTTATACAGGTGAAAAATCAAGGAACCAATAACAATAAGCAACATCAGGAAAAACATAGTTGACGCTCCATTTATGATTGTTCCCAACCGTATCGTTTCAATTTTATGAGTATTGTTAAGATGTAATTCATTTAAGCTTTCGATCGTCAAAAGATTTTCTAATTCCTTTTCTTCGGGTGTTGGTTGTAATACAGCTGTTGAGCTTCGAAATTACGATATATCTTATTTTGTGCCACAATAGTAGAGTTTGTAAATTTTATCAGGAACGTGCCGGAAAAATTATATTTAACTTCATCGATTAATATTGTATTGTTGTAGTCGTTAAGCAGGATTACTCCGGGAAATGAGGTTTCAATTAGAGGGACATGTTGACTGTTGCTGTAGGTGCAAGATGATGAACTGCTTCTTATAATATTTGGTATGCAGGTATTATTACTTAAATCTATTAATTGATTGTTATTACAAATCTTGACAGAATTATATTCTAAACAATTATTTTTTATTCCATATATTTCTTTTGAATTTTTAATTATTTCTTTAAATGATAATTTAATAATCTTTCCATTTTTCTTTACTGGATATAATAAAATATTTTCATATATTTTTTTATTTGTTAATGGAATTTTAATAATATACAAAATCATTGAATTGTTATACATTACATTTACTTTGACGTATTCCACCGCCTCTTCAGTTGATGCAAATGGCATCTTTTCTTCTCTTAATTTCTCTAAAGCTAGTTTTATTTCCAATTTATTCAAAATTATAGAGTTAATTATTCCACTTTTTGCCCATTGAATGGCGTAATTTATATTTATTAATTGCTCTTTAATGAGTCTTATTCTACTTTGCAAAGTTAAAGCTATTTCTTTATTTAAATAATTGTCGCCTATGGCATTTGAATTTCATTAATCAATTTTGTTACATTATTTAATCTATCGTTTACAATTTGGTTAATTACAACTTATTTATTATTATTCTTATCTAAATCATTTATATTGAATTCCAGCATTTCGAAGTCATTGTGGTCTGGAGTGCCAGCGATGTACTTCCATGCAGTACCAATTATATTAAATGACCTTTTATTTCTTACATTACTATTTTTTTCATTGTTATGTTTTTATTGTTATTATTACTAATATCCTTATCTTTATTATTATTTAAAGGAACAATACTTTGGATTGGGTCCAACGTTTGTATTATTTCTTTTTTCAGGATGGGATAGAAAGGATTGGTTTTGGGAAGTTTTCGTTCAACGTATGTCTGTGTCTCTTTTACAAAATTGTCGTATAGTTTCAGGTCTATAAGGGTGGATTATTCTAAAAGTTCCATCTTGAACTTTGCTTTGACCATTATTGATCATTATCAGATGAGCAGACGAGTAGTCTACTATCTGAAATTTCATTTTACAACCTGTTATGACTGATCTGGAAAAAAAATAAAAAATAAATACAGAAATTTTATGTTTTGATAAGACTCTTGTGAACAGTTCTTCCTGATCGCGTTTTGACCGTAGAATTACTGTTACTAGCTACTATTTCTTTTTTGTATTTTGGGGTAAGTTTATTGCCAAGTCTCTTGTTCGTTAGTGATATCCTCGACCTGCAACTGCGTAAACCTTATCTTATAATTGCTAAAATGGAAAGGATAGATCTCTTGAATTAGACCCATAATGCCTTCTTCAGTTTTAATGCAGTTAACAACGGATGGATTTAAATAACGTTTCAAAATTCGCACCAAATTATCTGAATCATACTGTTGTTCCATAATTATATGTCTATGGTAAGTAGGAAAAACTATCTTAAATTGGTATGACTGTGTCTGATCTTGATTAAGAAAAATTTGTTTTTTAAACTATATTAAATTGGTATGACTGTGTCTGATCTTGATTAAGAAAAATTTGATTTTTAAATGCATTAATAGGGACTTCTACAGAGCATATTAAGTTATGAGAAGAGCTTTCATCGCTATATTCGCTAGATGTCAATGTGTTTATCTGAGCATATGGAATTCTTGACAAGGCGTCAGCAACAACATTCGCTTTTCCAGGTTTATAATGCAACTCATAATTATATTCTTCTAGAATTGCTTTCCAACATTTCATCTTACTATTATTGTTCTTGTTACTAAGCGCATAAGTAAGGGGTTGGTGATCAGTGTATATGTTTACCTTAGCAGTACCGTACAAATAATTTCTCAAAGAATTTAAAGCCCAAATAATCGCCAACATTTCTTTTTCGTTAGTGGCGTAACTTTCTTCAGTTCTGCTCAATGTTCTAGATATGAAAATAATCGCTTTATCGTCCTGGGAAATGGCAAAGTTTGATGCGTCAGTCGTTAGTGTAAAATCTTTACTAAAATTTGGATATGCCAGCAATACATCTCCTGAAACGAGAGTTGCCTTTATTTTATTGAAAGCAGAAATAGCTTCCGAATTCAAGTTTATTTTAACTTTTGCAGATTGATTTTTGGACGTACGTCCTTCCTCCCCTCTTAAAAGGGATGTCAGGGGCTTGGCGAGCTTAGCATAATCTCGAACGAAAAGACGATAATACCCTGACAGACCTAGGAATGATCTTAACTCCTTTAATGTTTTAGGCGGTGCAATTTTTGATATAGCCTCAACTTTTTCAGGATTCGTCTTAATTCCATCAGAAGAAATTATGAAACCAAGAAATTCGACAGATTCTTTAAAAAAAATGGCATTTGTCCAATTGGACCTTCATATTCGCACTTTCGAGAATTTTAAAAATTTTTTCTAAATCTCGAACGAAAAGACGATAATACCCTGACAGACCTAAGAATGATCTTAACTCCTTTAATGTTTTAGGCGGTGCAATTTTTGATATAGCCTCAACTTTTTCAGGATTCGTCTTAATTCCATCAGAAGAAATTATGAAACCAAGAAATTCGACATTCTTTAAAAAAAATGACATTTGTCCAATTGGACTATTTTCTATATATATTCTATATTCGCACTTTCGAGAATTTTAAAAATTTTTTCTAAATGTTGGACATGATCGTCCTCATTTTTGCTAAAAACGATTATATCGTCAATATAAACAAAACAACACACACCAATACATTCACGCAATATATCATCAAGTGCTTTTTGAAAAATGGAAGGGGCGTTCTTTAAGCCAAAGGGTAACCTGGTATATTCATATTTTCCATTATTAATGGAAAAAGCTGTTTTCTCTATAACAGATTCTTTTAACGGGATCTGATGAAAGCCGCTTTTTAAATCAAGTACCGAAAAAATATTATTATTCCCTAATTGCGCAAGGACTTCTGCGATGTCTGGAATCGGATATCTGTCTGCTATAGTGATCGCGTTAAGCTTTCTATAGTCTATTACGACTCTATTTTGCTTATTTCCAGAGGAATCTGGTTTTTTCGGGACAACCCATACAGGTGAATTATAGGGTGATCTAGATTTACTTATGATACCATCATGAAGCATCGTTTGAATTTGGTTTTCTACCTCTGCTTTTAAAGCCATGGGATACGGATAGTATCGCGTATAGACCGGTATATCATTTTTTGTACGAATTTCACCAACTACTCTAGTGGTATATGTTAATTTCATATCCGGCTCGGCAAATAAATTCGGTGTTTTCCCTGTCAGCGCAATTATCATTTTCTTTTGCTTAGATGTCATATGTTCGACCCTTATTTTAATCATATTGATTGATTCTGATCTCATTTGATAAATTTTTATTTTCGTCCCATTCTCATGCAACATACAACTACTTCTAGTGTAGATAATCGCACCTAATTGTTTTAAGCTGTCATTCCCTAAAATTCCGTGAAAAGATTTTAAATTTGGAAGAATGTAAAATTTGAAATTTTTATCACTAATGCCAAAAAGATTAATATACGTGTGTTCGCTAATTTCAATATCACCTGCTACTGATCTTGTAACGAAGTTTTTTTGATTTGGGATAGTTATTTTCGATAGCGAAGGTTGTATATAATTTTTTGTAGAAACAGTGTCTATTAATATATTTAAAATCAACCCACTCTCCGTTCTACACCCTACATATGGCAACGAAGAGTCCGTTAACCTAAAAAATGCAGGTCGCTCACAACCAGAGGCTGATCCTCCTGATGTGCAATTGCGGCTGCCTCCTCAGGAATTTGTTGGTAATATTCACGCACATAATCTGGTTCTCCATTTTCAGGGCGAGTATCAACCTCAGCTCCTTCTGGTGGATAGTTCGGATAATACAACTCTTCTGGAACACATTTAGCAGTGTCCAAATGGAAATTTCTTTGTATTTTGTTTGTAGGGGCATGTAGTGGTACTTGTGGTGGTTTCTTACCAACGAAATCATTTTGTCTCGGTCTGTTTATGTAATTAACGCCTTCTGATCGCATGCTAACATCCACGTCCATTGGCTCTGGACTAGGCTGTGGTTTAGGTACGAATGGGCGTGGGGGAGCCAAATAAGCTTGGCGGTTATTTGTATGGTGATATCGATTATGGTTTTGGTTTGGAGATGAATATCCTTGATGGTTAATATTAACCTGTGGTCTTGGCATATAAGTCAATTGAGGATAGAATTCTTGTTGGATCTGATGGTTCGTTTGAGGTCGTGGTATATACGCTAATTGGGGGTGAAATATCTGTTGGGATGGATAGTTTTTTTGTGGAAAAACCTTTTTCTGTTTCTGATTTGGAAACCCAAAAATATTACGACTTCGCTGTGCGTAGTCAGAGCGGAAATTTTGGTTTTCCAATTTTAAGCATAGGTGTAGGGCCTGTGGCAAATCTGAAGGTTCCTTCATGTCCAAGAGGCGCGGCAAGTCGCCATTTAAACCTCGAATAAAGGTATCAAGTGCCTTATCTCGGTAAGTCTGAATAAAAAGTTTTAACGAATCATCGGACGCCTCTAGACATCCAATCTTGTTTAGGATGAGTGACAAATGAGTATAGACCTGTCCATAAAATTCTTGGATCATTTGGTTTCCTTGAACCAGTGATACCATTTGGTATTCTAACGTACGAATGTCTCTTTTATCCGCATAATGTAGGGTGAGGCATTTTGATATTGCCTTCCAATTCAATGGGGTATTATAGGATTCCAGGGCAACATCTGCGTTCCCTGTGATCTTGTTGCGAATAACATTTAAAATACCGTAGTATTTGGGCATGCCTCTTAGATGCTCGTATATTTGTAAAATTCTGTCCACACTCTTTTTCCAAGAGTTAAATTCTCCCGGATTTCCGGAAAAGTCTCTTAAACTTCTTACCACGTCCGGTATCTTGTCTAAATCCGAAATGCTGCCAATATGCAACGGGTCAATTGTTTGGTCAGTGTAATTTGGGGTAGAGTTTTATTGGGAAATTCTCTAGGAGACCTTGAAATTGGGTCTCTAAGACGTTCTGTACGATGCCAGTTATTATGGCGGTTATCTGTTGTAAGTTTTGTCCGACCTGAACATTCGGTACTTGTCCAACGGGATTTGGATTGGGGTTAGGATTGGGATTTATGATGGGTGGCCTTATTAAGTTCTTTGGGTTTGACATATTGAATAATTTATTTTTCTCTTAATATATTTAATTAAAATAATAATAAAAATATAATACTGTAAACTTATCTTACATAATAAATATAATCCGGAACATGCTGATCGTTGTTGCTTCGAAAAAGGAGGGTATTACACTTCCCTGTAGTTGATTCACCGAAGAAGTTTGTTGAGTCTTTGGTTTTTAGAAAATGTCCTTTTATTGTATTATATTTATTATTTTGTGTTTTTTTTTTTCCTTTATATTTGAGTTTTTAATTTTTATTTTTGAAAGTCACTAACTATTTTAATTTACATTTTGTCTTTAAAAGTCTTCACTTAATATTTAATTATTTTAATTTTATTATTGTTTCACTTAATATTTTTTATTGTTTCACTTAATATTTAGTTATTTTAATTTAAATTTTGTCTTTAAAAGTCTTATTATTGTTTCATTTAATATTTAATTATTTTAATTTTATTATTGTTTCACTTAATATTTTTAATTGTTTCACTTAATATTTAGTTATTTTAATTTAAATTTTGTCTTTAAAATTCTTATTATTGTTTCATTTAATATTTAATTATTTTAATTTTATTATTGTTTCACTTAATATTTTTTATTGTTTCACTTAGTATTTAATTATTTTAATTTCTTTAAAAGTCTTATTATTGTTTCACTTAACATTTAATTATTTTAATTTCGCATCCGAGTGAGTCGGCTAGTGTACAACACTGTCCCTTTTGCTACGTTATGTAGGTACTAGGGGGCCTCATTACTCACATACACGGGAGTTCGACCGCGCGGACAGGTCCCTGCTCTGGCGCCAATTAATTCCAAACCTGTTGGTTAGAATTTTTAAAAAAAGAAAAAACAATTTTTAGTTGTTTTTTTTTTTGGAGCGAACTCCAACTTTATTTTATGAATTCCAAAATTGAACTGAACTTAAAAACTAAAGAATATTATAATTAACTTAAAACTATGCACACCAATCACCTGATGTTATTATGTGATAGTATGATGTTATGACTGTGGGAACGGATGTTTTTGTATTCTTAGCTGCAGACACTAGGTCAGCATTTTATGGTTGCACATGTTTGGAGCATTTAAATGTATCGGGTGTTAACTTGCAAACAGCAAAATAAATTGAAGTGGTTGATTTCTGGGCTTCTAAATCAATAACACAATCAAATTCATTATTAATGCCTTTATAAATTCAAAATTATTCGTCATTATTGAAGTGATTAAAATGAACATCCAAAAATAATTTAACTATGATCTAAAAGTTTATATTTACTTATTTTTAATTTTTTTTTATCACATAAATAGTAAATATAATTTTTATTTAAATAATAAAAAGGTTTTCACTTCCATAAAAATATTGCTTTCGAAATCGAAAATATTGTAGTGACGTAATTTATTTTAGTTGATAAAACACTTTATAATTTTTAAAAAAGTAAAATTCTTTTAAAACTAGTTTTCAAATATAAAAAATTTTGTACGTAATTTAATTAATAAAATTTACTTATTGTTAAAAATCATTAAAAATTAATTTTTTTATTTAATCCTACAATATTTACTGCTGTATTCGAATAATACATTTATAATCAACATTTTTTATCAATTGTGGCTATAGTTTCGTTGAAAAAAATTGAGAAAAAGAAATTAACCTCAACATTTTGTTTTATCAATCAACAGCTAAATGGCAAAAATTTTCTCATCGAATAAGATCACGTCTTATACTCAACAACATTTTTTATATAAATCAACATGCTAAAACGGCAAGATAATCCTCATCAAATAAGATCAATTCTTTTATTACATCATATCAATATCAAATTATTCTGAGAAGTTACTAAATAACATAACTTACATAATTTAAATTTATAATAAATTAAAAATATCCTGATTACATTTGTTTTTTAACATTATTTATAATTTTATTATTAAACTAATTTAACTATATTGTAAACGTCACTACTTAAATTTAAAATGTTCGTTAAACTGGTGAAGAGAATCCATGGTTAATTCATGTAGGAACCATGTTTAGAAAAAACATGGCTCATGTAGGAACCATGTTTAGAAATAAACATGGTTCCTACATGAATTAATAATACGAAATATGAACATACATCTCTTCCACAAGACGTTACGAGTATAATGTCTGTCATAGACATAGTACAGAATCAGAAAATCGCTATGTAGTCTTAAAAAAAACAAATTTTTAGATCGCCATTCTCTAAGTGAACAAAGAAAGCTTGATAAACATCTTTCCGACTCGATAATTGGGGACCGTAGGCTTTCAGAATTTTATAGGTATCTTTTACAATTAGCTGGTCGTAATAGGCTCAGAATTTCTCAAGAAATTTTGGCTTAGAAAACTTCCAAAAACACTCAATATAACTCTAGTTAGTTCCAATGTTGTTAATATTGAAGAATTATTAAAATTAGCAGATAATATATGGAAAGTATCCAATAAAAACGTTATTTGTAATATAGAATAAAGTATTACTTTACCAAATCATTCAAATATTGAAAAAGTAGTATAATATTTAGTGAAGGTCTGCAATGCGTGAACAGTTAGTTAGTTAGTTTTCATTAGAAATATCAGACGTTAAAAACTCTATCGAAAATTTTCAGCCAAGGTAGGCCCAAAAGTCGACATCAAAATTAAAACGAAAGTTATTTCCATCATCGGTTTGGAAGCAGAGCCAGGAAATGCGTTCAACCGTGTTCATATGCAACACACAATAAGAAAAAGTAAGTAATCCTATCGTTATGACGACTGATATTAGGCTCGAAAATCCTACACGTCGTCTATTTCCTTATGATTTTGAAAATAAATTACAGTTTTTGATTGATAGTGGAGCAGAGATTTTAGTAATACCAGCATCAAAATTTAGGCAATTTGCTTGTAATCAGATATTGTTTTGACTGCAGCAAATGAAAGTTGTATTAAAACATTTGGTACTAAAATATTGAAAATAAATTTAGGTCTACGAAGAGATTTTACATTTGTTCTTACTATTGCCAATATTAGAAGACCGATCATAGGAGCAGATTTTTTTTAAAAAATTTTAACTTTTATTTGATCTTAAGAATAAGAAATTAATTGATTCAGTTACTAATTTATCACTTGACGCTATTGAAGCTTAATTCCAAATTTCAATTCAAAAACTATTCTTAGTAGACAACAAATATCTTAATATTTTAAAAAATATCCATCGCTTACTGCTACTCTCGATTATAACAAAGTAGTTAAGCACTCAACAGTACAATAGATACTTGTGGACCTCTTTTTTCTTCAAAAATTATGCTTAATAATTTTCATAAAGATGCAATAGGTGGAATTTTACAACAGAAAATTGATGACACAATGGAACCTATAGCTTTCTACTTTAAGAAACTTTCACAAGCTGAGATGAAATACAGTTCATTTGATAAAGAATTGTTGGCGATTTATTTAAACATAAAACACTAGACATGTTTCCGAAGAAAGATTGTTTACTGCGTATACGGATCACAAACCGTTAATTCAAATAATTAACTCACAAGTTGGACGTAGCCCACGACAGACTTGTCATTTAGAATGCATTGCGCAGTTTACGAACGATATACGGTATACAGTGGGGCAGAATCGAAATTTTTTGGAAATAAATCTGTAACTTCTGATCGGATGGTTGGATTTTCATGAAATTTGGTATAGACGTAGCAGAGGAGTGTACAATGTTAAGTTTGGGACACAACAAATCCCTCCCTCTGACATAAAAAATTTTTAATCACTTGCCAAATTTTTGTTTCACGTCTGATTTCAAATATTTTTTTTTTATTGTTGTAGGCCCTGATAAGACCTATTTATCTCTTATAGTTTTCGAGTTATTTACGTTTGAATTTTCAACCACCATAATTTTGCATGTTCTTGGTCCAGGAGGCTTATTCTCAATTTCGATGCGAAAATCAATGCGATGCGAAAGAAAATTGGTATTCTGTTAGACTTTCGCAATCGCATTCGCAATTTATTTCAAATCGTGGCAACGCTGCTCAAATAAACGTCAAATTAAAAATAAATAAATTGTTTGTGTTTGGCTGTGAAAATTGTTTATAAAATTTATTTAGGAAATTCTGTAAGAAAAAAAATAATAAAAATGGATTCTGTGGCACTGTGGTTCGACGACGAAGAAGGGCATGAGCAAAATGAAAGGATACAGAGAAGATTGCTTAGAAGCAAATCCGATATTCTAAGCTTGAATGAAAAAAGGTAATTTATTTTGATGCTTGCGAAAAATAAACGTTTACTTATGCAGAATATTTCTTTTTTCAGCTTTATAAAAAATTTTAGATTAAATAAAGAAGCATTTGTATATATCTTAAATAATATTAACTCGGAATGCAATATTACGAAAACAAGTGCATTTCCGCCAATTATCAAATTAGCGGCTGCGTTAAAATTTCTTGGTCAAGGTGGCTACCAACAACAAATTGGTCAAGATCATTTCCTCGGACTATCTCAGCTAGCTGTCTCGCGATGTTTGGCGGAAGTATGCAAAGCAATTGAAAAGATTCTATGTCCTAACAATATTCAATTTGAAATGTCCGAAGACGAAAAGAAAGAAGCAACAATTTTTTTTTGGAAAAAGTAATATTCCTGGTGTGATTGGAATAGTAGATGGTACATACATTCAGATGATACGACCCAGTGAAAATGAACATTTATATTTTAATAGGAAGCTTAAGTATAGCATGAATGCTATGGTTGTAAGTAATCTTTTGTTTTTTAAAGATAACATTTTTAATAATGGTTTATTTCAGATATGTGATCATAGAATGATAATTAGAGCTGTCGATTGTAGGTATGGGGGCAAGTCACGATTCCCATGTATGGAATCTCTCCAATGAAAGACAAATACTGAAAACAAAGTTCGACAGCGGAATGAATGGAACTTGGATCCTTGGTAAGTATTTTTTTTTCGTTTTATTGTAATACTTTTACAATTTGACAACTTTTTAGACGACTCAGGCTATCCATTAGAACCATGGATCTTAACGCCATATGGAAACGCTGCAGAGGCTTCTGTTGAAGCACTTTTCAATGAAAAATTCAGCAAAGCCAGATCATTAATTGAAAGAGTGTTTAGTGTAATGAAAGGAAGATTTCGGTGTTTGCTAGCGGCTCAAGAGCTACATTACGATCCACCAAAGGTGGTACGCATTATGAATGTTTGTTGCGCGTTGCGCAATATTTGCTGCAAGTTTAACGTTGAACTGCCAACGGAGGAAATTGTGGACTCCGAAGATCTGCCGCAATCGAATAATAATATACCAAACTCAAGCAATTATAATAGTAGTAGCAACAATTATACAAACATCGCAAGAAATATTAAAGATGAAATAAAAAACAATATGATTTAAATTTATGTAAACGTTTTATTTAAAAAAAATCTTTTCATTATTCTTAACTACTAGATAAAACAGTCTTTAATATTTCAAAAAACAAAATCACTTCATTGATAAAAAAAAACTTACAGACTAATATAAAAAATAAAAACGCTCTTCATTGCATAACTCATCACTTGGCAGTTCGTTGCATATTAATATTAACTAATTGTATAACTAAAAAACAAAAAAGAACAAAAATACTACATACAAGTCATATATCACATTAGTTTCATTTTTTGCTCTTCAATATCTAGCATCATTTTCTTTAACTCAAGTTTTTGTTTTACCAAATTTCTGTTTTCGATTGCATTTTTCAAATTCAAATTTTTGTCTTGCCAGATCCAATTCTTTTTCCCTTATTTCGAAATCCTTTCTCTGATATCGACTTAAACTTTTCATTTATTTGCTTCAATGAAGCCATACATTATTTTTGGTATGCAATTTGATTTTCAACTTGCTTTTTAAGCAGACTATCTCTATCACAGAAGCTTACTGAGCTTGAACGTTTTCTTGGATTACGTTCACAGCTTTAGGAACGTACATTTGTTGCCACCTCCGAATCAACTATTACTTCCGTAGCTAATTCTTGTAACGACACTTCGTCCAACTGTTCCATCACAGCCATGTCTTCACCATTCTTTTCAAGATTGGAAGCAGTTGTTGCCCCGAATTAAAGTGCGCCCGGCAAATCCATTTACGGAATCCGTCATGTTTAACAATTTCACCACTTGCTCCTCTAAGGGAGACAGTGGATTATATCTTGATGGGCCACCGCCAGTGCCGCCAATGTCGGTTTTATTTCGTCTAAGCTTCTGTTTGGTGTGTACTTTAAAATCGGCCCAAACCTATTAAAATTAAAGTTGAAGTCAAATATTTTTGAACTGGTTTATATATTTCATACTTTTTTCCATCCTGCAGCTTCTCTAATAGGTGGTCCATTGATATTTAGTTCTTCAGTTAACGTTTGCCACAAAGTATTTGCCGACTGACGTGCATTTGGTGTTTTCAAATGGTCTCTTGCCAATTGGCTGTGCTTATTCATAAATTCTATCATTATTTCAAATTGACGCTGTTTGGTGGTTTTATTGCTTGCTCGCATGTTTCCAAAAACAACCAATCCTAAAGGCGTATTGGTGGCATATGGACCAGCATCTTCTAAAGGCAATATTTCATCAGGCAACCGCAGTTGACAATGATCTAATCCAATATTCAAATTTTTTACACCATACACCTTTCTTAAGGCATACTGTCTGTTTTTATTTACACCAATTATGTGCAAATCAACTACAACTACTGGTTCTTGTGCCGTCTTACCACAATACCAGCTGAAATTCAATCGACTTTGTTGCCCATGCAGCCCGAATTCTCTCACCAAAGAACTATCCATCATAGTGACTGATGACACTTAATCTAAAAGCGCATACGTCTTCACTGAACAACTGAGCCCACACAGCCCACTGGCAGCACTCTGAACAAAAAAAAAAAAAATACTCTTTTCACAAACACTTGAAACACAACCTTCGATTAATCCCCATTTAGTTCAGCAATTCTAAAATTCTCCCGTTGTACATTAGGATTGGCAGCATGTAATAATTTGTTTTCTCGCACAATTTTTAATTGGACACTTTTTGCCCCAGCGACAATCTTTTCTTGAGTGTCCACCACCAAGACATGAAAAACATAACATCAAACGTTTCTCTTCAATCCATCTATTTCTTACAATCGTATATTTTATGTGGCCCGAAACAATAATGACATTTAATCTGCTTCTCTTTACCATCAGCAGCATGTAACACCACTTTTCTTTTTACATCACTGTTCCACTTGAACCGGTAACTTGAACACTTCTTACCAAAACAGTAGGCCACTGACTTAATGCTGAAAAAAATTGAGCACTAATTCTTCCATCAGAGTTGGATTCGACAAATGTTGCAGACCATTAGCTGTTTACAAACGCGCTGCTAAATTTCTTAATAGAGAACGACACTAATTTTTCAATAGCAGACTCTGTTATGGGCTGAATTTCTTTAATCTGTTGCAGCTGGCATCGTATAAGCAAATCCTGACGACCATACTATAATTTTAGTTGCTCAGTAACTGTTGGCGCATTATTAGGATGGATGAGCAACGATTTCACACACTTTAGCTTCACCTTTTAACGCCTTCTGTAATTTTAAAAAATTTTCAAAATTATTGTACAAATGCGCGGCTGTAGAATGTTCAATCTAAATTCGGGCAAATCATAAATTTTACGTTTAATTGACATTGGCGCAGAACATATTGAGCTGAATACGGTGGCACAGTTAATAACAGCCGTTGTTGGTAACCTTGAGAAACATTGACACACTGTTTACAAAAAAAGGGGCCGATAGGTTGTGGCGGTTGGCTTCTTACATTAGGACCAGGCACTAGGGCGACAGACATGGAGGTGATTCACTAAAAACCTAAAATATTTTGTGCTGATACAACAGACACCGTTTTCCCAGGAGCACTAATGGCTGCATTCGTTGTCATGTTTCCAAAACATTGTCATTGTTCCAACGGCAATGAAACTTATCGGCTGTGAAGACACTACAGTGGCAGAAGAAACATTTTGTTGAGTCACACTTTTTGTTGCGACAACTGTGAAACCACTTGCACTTTAGCTCATTGTTGACACAGGGAATCCAAAAATTCACAAAATCTGAACTTAATTATGTTGCGGCAGGCAAGGAACATAATTAAACAATCATAAAAAACGAGGCAATATTCCAAAAATTTTACAATTATTGCACCGAGAGTCAAGGAAATACAAAACGATTAACGTAGAATAACTCTTTATTAATTTGAGAAAATCCAACTTCAGCCCGGCAGGCAATGGACCACATTGATACATATTTTTCTATGTACCACAAACTAGTTATGTGCATAACAAAATATAACTCATTTCAAATAACGGTACCAACCCGCAAAATTTTTTGGTTCTCGGTAATGGCAACTACTTTTTAAAGTAGTTTATTGATAATGAGGCGTCATTATTATTTGCCTATTCTATATTACATAAATAAGTACTCAATAGTATAATAGCGCAGTAATATTGCAATCACTTGGATCAATTGGTTAGAGCGTTGCTGTTAGTTTTTTTTAACAAAATGTCTAAAAAGATATTTTATACTAAAAAAGTTTTTGTCACTTAGAAAATGAAGAGTGAGATGAAGAGAATGAAGACGTTAGTCATTAAAAACGAATGGTTAGTTTGTGTCCAAGTTCAAATCTCATTGACGGCAAAATTGTTTTGTTTTTTCTTTTTTATTATATCGTTTAGGCTTTTGAGCACCCCTAGAGTCTAAAAATAACTACATGAATTTGTAGAAAACTCGAACAAAAATAGTTATTCAGGCAAAAAATAAGTAGTTTATTTCTGTTTAAAATTATACCTGCTAGCCTACCAGGAAAGCAAAGTTTTTGCTGGGAACATAACAAAACAAAGCACTGCAGATCAACGTTAAAAGGAACAAGTATATATGACAAAATAAAATAACATTAGGGTCCCTCAAAACCGAAATGAATTCAAAATAAAATAATTGGTTGAAATTAAATGATATAAAGACAAATAAACAAAATTACTAAATTCATCATAAAAAACAATAATAAAAAATAAATCAAATAAATTACTTTATGAGCCATTTGGCGGCACCCTGTTTCAAAATTTATATTCCGTCGAGAAGTGCACAGACACCGTAAAAAATAATAAATTTAAAAATAAAGTCTAGAATTTATCTACAAAATCCGATTAGCTTATATAAGATCGAGTGAGATAAAAAAGTATAAACGAGGGAACGAAAAGTGTAGAATAATGGGAAAAAGTTAAGTAGTTTTAAGACCTTTTTCTAAACTTTGGACTTTGAAAAATACATGTTTATAAAATGATACCTGTGCTAAAATTCTGCACTCTATTAGTTTCAAGTCTTATGATTTCAGATCTGTAACCCGCCGTTTGTTTAAAATGTAATTACCACAAAACTTATTAAGGATTAAAATCCGTTTCAGCTAGGTCAAACAATTTTGATAATGGCCCATATACAGTGCTTTTTTCGGCCTGTATACTAAATATTAAAAAAACATATCGACACAGTTTTCTGCTCCATGCCTTTAGTTCATTATCAGCGAACGAAACTTGAACATTTATTCCAATAAAAGCTTTGGAATTTTACTCAAATAGTGCTAAAAATTTTAGTTTTTTTTTATCGGGTTTATCTTTAGGTGAAATTCAGAATAATGTTCAAATTAACAAGCAAAATTTGAAAGATTATAATAGAGAATTTGAAACACCACTAAAATAAAACGAAATAAAACGAATTACTTGAGGCAATTGAAAAACGTTACGAAAAACGACTTGATTTTAGATGATACACAAAAAGCATGTGAAAAAAAAACTTTGATGATATATAAAAAAACTATTTGGAAATGTTAAAGATTATGAAAACAAAAATAAAGAAATGTGCGACAAACAACATAGAGAAGAAAATGAAAAATGAAATGAAAAGAAACAAAAAACAATCAGAGTAAGATGTCATTTTCAGATGCATTAAAAAGGAACATGGTATTGCCAGAATTAAAAAAATCACATGTAATTAATAATAAAACCGAAAGATTATGAAAACAAAAATAAAGAAATGTGCGACAAACAACATAGAGAAGAAAATGAAAAATGAAATGAAAAGAAACAAAAAACAATCAGAGTAAGATGTCATTTTCAGATGCATTAAAAAGGAACATGGTATTGCCAGAATTAAAAAAATCACATCTAATTAATAATAAAACCGAAAAAATTTAAAAAAGCAAAAGCAGATTTAAATAAAAAAGTGGACCAATTAAAGTTCCAAATAAGATTGAATTATCAATAACTGTAACGGACATGACATTTAAGTATGAAGACAACGAGATCAATGAAAAATTAAAAAAACAAAATCAGATTCTAGGGAATACTAACTAGAAATAATCAAATTATATGAAACGAGGAGGAATAACAGATTAATATTTAATGCGAAGTTTGATGTAGACTGCAAAAATGAGAAAATATGTTTGAAATGTCACGGAAATCATTATACAAAACAATGCACAGTGGGGCAGAATCGACATTTTTGGAAATAAATCTGTAACTTCTGATTCTGTGAAATTTGGTATAGATGTAGCAGAGGAGTGTACAATATTAAGTTTGGAAGGGGGCACAACAAACCCCTCAGGAGCGGAGCTAAGTAGGTTCAAAGTTAGGTACCTCTGACATAAAAAATTTTTAATCACTTGCCAAATTTTTGTTTCTCGTCCGATTTCAAATATTTATATATATTATTGTAGGCCCTGATAAGAGTTATTTGCGTTTGAATTTTTAAGCACCATAATTTTGCATGTTCTTGGTCCAGTTTTTTTTCACATATATCCTAGTATTTCCGACCGATTTTATTAGTTTTTTTCTTAACTAGTTAAAGAGCAAAATTATCTATTGAAAATAAAAAGCTCTCTATCTGAGATTTACCAATGACGTCGACTTTTGCATGATATGTAGTTTTTATGAATTCCACTATAGCTTCTAAACGATTAAGATCATTCTTAGATAAACTCCACAGAACAAAACACAATTGTTCATGTTTCAATGTACTCACCATGGTAATCAACTTCGTCATGATGTTGATAAGGATTAGCTGCGCATTTATATATATCTATTAGATATATCGCACAGGTATATATATATTTACAGGTATTCTGTGAATTTTCATTAGGTAAAATATCTGAAAGAGTCAATTTGGAAGAGTACCTATACCTAATTCATTGATATTATATGTTGCTGTTAGGTATCACCGGAAAGGATATTACCTGTGCATTGTCACTAGCTCATAAAAATATAGATTTTGAACCATCAGTAATAGATAAATGCTGAAGCTAGGTATCACCGGAAAGGATACCTGTATATTGCCACTAGATCATAAATATATAAATTTTTAACCATCACCAATAGATAAATACATTTGATAAATTTAAGTAAACACCATAAATGTAAACTAATAAAATACTTATTGATTAAGTTAAAATAGAAATTTTTTTGTCTATTTTAGTCCCAATTTGGGGTTTTTGGAGAAAATACAAATTTTTTAATTGTAATAACATATTTGTTTATAAAGATATCTTAATGAAATTTGCAGGAAATGTGGATCTTATTAATATAAATAAAAGCGCGTTAACGATTTCAATCAGGGGTAGGGCTTTCCTGAATTCCGAAAAAAAACTAATGAAAATTCTCAAAAATAGGATGTTTACATTTTTGGCTATAGAATCCACATTTTTCCGAAGTCCCGTAGATTTTGATTTAAAACTTTAAACAACATGTTGAAGATTCTTAGAATATATTCCGCTTGTGGATTCGTGCTCTGTGATTTGAGAAAATATGGTCTAAACACAAAACTTTCATATAAAATAGGTCGAATTCGGGAGGGTGTGTACCATGACCAATTGAGTTATTGGGCTTGTCTTTTATCTTAAAGTCATCTCTGTGAAGCTACCTTTCAGAAAAGTGCAAAATTATTATATGTTGCTAAAGAAAATTTTATTTTAGATAAAAAAGAGTGTAGACACTTTTTCGGCTAAAAAAACACAAAAAGTCGTCTTTTTTGGAATTTTCAAATCCAAAATCGTTTATTTTTGGACTCGGTAAAGATATCGACTGCAAATTTTTTTATTCAATAGATAATTTTGTTTTTAACTAGTTAAGAAGAAAAACTAATAAAATCGATCTGAAATACTAGGATATATATGAAAAAAACTGGACCAAGAACATGCAAAATTATGGTGCTTAAAAATTCAAACGCAAATAACTTGAAAACTATAAGAGATAAATAGTACATGTAAGCATGTCTTTTATAGGTCTTATCAGGGCCTATAGCAATATATAAAAATATTTGAAATCGGACGAGAAACAAAAATTTGGCAAGTTAAAAATTTTTTATGTCAGAAGTACCTAACTTTGAGCCCCCTTAGCTCCGCCCCTGAGGGGTTTGTTGTGCCCCCCTTCCAAACTTAACATTGTACACTCTAAATTTCATGAAAATCCATCCAGCCGATCAGAAGTTACAGATTTATTTCCAAAAAAATTCGATTCTGCCCCACTGTGCAATGTAAGGATATTATACATAAATATATTAATTGCATTTGAACAAACAAGAAACTAAATTTGGGCCTTGATGAGAACCATATGACGACAGATAGAAAGTGTGCTTTTTATAAAAATAAATTAAAATTAAAAAGAAGAATAAATGAATAACAATTAGAAAGCATAGAAGGGATATACACAAGGTAGGTAGGTAGGTAGGTAGGTAGGTAGGGCTGCACAGTACTCAGAAGAGTACCTGTGCATCCACTCGGAGACCTAGAGGTCCATTATGAGTCCCTTCGTAGAATTCATAGAGAAGTAGAAAAAATAGTAGTAAAGTCAGAGTGACCAGGAAAGGAAGATTATAAAGCTGAGACCAAGAAAAGAATAGAAAAGACTTGGAAAGGAAAAATGCTACCGCCCTATATCGTTCGCCAACGATTCCCTCCTAGCCGGCCTATTCCCATGACGAATCCTATCAATCTATCCAGATCGATCCTTGATATACTATCCAATTCGTCAACGAATCGACTGCCTAGCCATCTCTGCCTACTTAGTTGTAGACATGGACAGTGACATATAATACGCTCTACCGTATCTAGCTCCTCATTATCTTCGCACATCCCGCAAAGACCGGAGCAATTCCCTGTCATTCCCCCTATGGGACAATGACCTGTCAGAATACCTATCATAGTCTTCAGTTTCCCCCTTTTCATGCCCAATAGTAGATTTGTATCTGTTATACCAAGTTTAGGCCATAGGGCCCTTGATAATCTGCAGTCCCTTCTACGATTCCATGCATGATTGGTTCTATCCTGAATCCACTCTCTAATAAACCTGAAGTAAAAGCCACTTTCACTTACAGCCCTATCCAAAGCTGAAACGTTCCTAGCTAATTCATCAGCACCCAGCAGAGTCTAATTTGATAATTGCTCATCAATCTCCTCAGAGCCTTCTTACAGTCGCTAACTAACCTAGACTTGACAAAATGTCCTTTCAGGGCCTTTAGCGCAGTCTGGCTATCTACATACAAAGTTACCTCTGTATTCCCTTCAATGTTCACAGCTATCAATTCCGTGGCCCTAGGAATACCCAGAATTTTTGCCTGGAACACACTGGAACTATCCGAGAGCCTATAGGATTCCCTGATGTTCTCCTCAAACAGATGCACACCTGCACTAGTGCCTATATCCATTTTGGATCCTTCAGTGAATACCGATGCTCCAATGAATAGTTTCTCCCTACCTGACCATTGGTCCCTATTTGGGACAATCAGTATAGGATTTTCCCCGAAATCAACCTCCGTGCATTACAGCCTAGTCCGCGTTGTACTACAGCCTAGTCCGCGTACGCCGTCACTGCGCGAGATGGTCTATATTTTACGTGCCTACTCGTGGGACAAAAATTGAACAGGAAAATTTTACAAAAGTAAATAGGTTAAGGGGAAAAAAAGACGAAGAGAAAATGGACGGAGGGGATTTGGCTAAGGAAGAGGAAGTTACGGACGCTGACATAGGAGCTAGGGATAGGGTCGAGTCAGGGAGAAATAATGACGACGTTATGAAAGGGGGAAGCATGAGGATGAGGACGATGACATGGTCTTGCTGAGACTGCATAAGGACATCCTCATGCAATACGGACAATTACTGACCCATCTGACTCGGCGAAGGATTTTGTATGATCCAGTGCGACGGAGAGACTGGAGGACCTGTCTCTTGGGTCCGATGAAGAACATGAGACAACAGTTGTCTCTGCTCTTGATCGGGGCAAGGAGATTTTAACTTCAGTCACTGTAACATCACTGGTCATGAAGCAGGAGAGCTCGACCGGGGCATCAGCCATGTCCATGTTCTTAGCCAACTTATTTAGTGCAGCTATGGAGGCCCTAACGCCGTTCTTCGACTTTTCGAATTTCGTTCGACTGTCGGTTGCGGCCTGCTCATCCATTGGATTTGCTATCGCTTCCTGCCGAACAACTGCAACCGACAGTCGAACGAGATTCGAAAGGCCGAAGAACGGCGTCAGGGCCTCCATAGCTGCACTAAATAAGTTGGCTAAGAAGGACCCATCGCTGCTAGATGGACGGGATAGGCATGTTCGCAGGAAAGACCGAAAAGGTTTGAACGGACCTATGGCTCCATCGGTGATATCTTGGGAATGTCTTATCCCAATGGTTTTAAAGTGGAGGTAGAGGAAGGTCCGGAAATTGCTCGCAAGGGTAAAGAGTCCGTGCCTATAAGTACTTTGGAACCACTCATGGAGTTGCTCACAAGCCATCCAGCAGTCCTGTAAATTCTCGCAAGGGAAAGGACAGGTCAGCTAGGACTGGTAGTGGGACTAAGAAGTGAGTAGAGAGGGTAAACCAAACTCTTGCGAGTATCGCTAAGGACTCTCAGATGAGGTCCATTAGGGGAGCTCTGCCTGGAGATGAGATGCCCTCTACCTCCAAGAAAGCTGGTCATGTACCACATGACTCTTTTAAGGGTCCTCCTAAGGGGACCATAAAAAGAGTGAGGTCTGGGGATGACCAGCAGATACCATCGGCGAAGAAGGTTGGTAAGGCACCAAGTGGCCCGCTTAAAAACTCTCATAAGGGAGTAGTAAAGCGGGTAGTATCTGGTGACAATCAACCTTCATCGTCAAAAAAGGTGAAGGATTCGTCCAAGTCGGACATTCTTCAAGCAGCAGTCATTGACCTTGCTGATTCAGATGGGAGAATCCGTACAGAAATGTGACGGCTGATTGAAGATAGGCTTATGGACGAAATCTTCCAAGCAAGGCACAGGCCGGGTGAAATAGCCTTCATGGGTGCAGACTGGTCAAGGGGTGTCAAGACTGTTGGTTGCGGTAATAAAGGAACCTTTGAGTTCCTGAATAAAAAACCTACCTCAGTGAGACCAATGTGGACGTGGCCCTAATCCAAGAGCCTTGGTTAAATAACAAACAGGTCTGTGGTATAAGGGCTAAAGGATACAAATTGTTCTGGCCGTCCACAGAGGACAAAGTGAGGACCTGTATTCTAGTGAGGAATGAACTTCAGTTAATTCTTCTTAATTCTTTCATTTATGGAGACCTTATGGTCGTTCAAGGAGAGGGGTTAGGAGGAGCAAACTGGCCTTGGCCTCGGTGTACATGCCCTATGAGGCGCTGGAACCACCGGATGACAGGACGTGGACCTTAGCCGAGTATACAAGACTGAATGCAGTACGTCTATTGCTCGGTAGCGATGCTAATGCACACCACAGTCAATGGGGTAGTAGGGATACTAATAAGAGAGGTGAGTCGATATTTGATTTCATTATTACGAATAATCTTTTAATCTGTAATAAGGGAAATACCCCTACGTTCAGGACGAAGGATAGGAATTCGGTAATAGATATCACATTGACTAACTCTAGAGACCTAGTTGAGGATTGGAGGGTGGCTATGGGGTGTTCTTTTTCTGATCATGGTAGGATAACCTTTAGTCTGAACTTTCTGGGTTCGGAGAGGAAACCTTTTAGGAATCCTAGAAGGACGAATTGGGACGCTTTCGGGCGTGATTTGGGGTCATGACTGACTGGAACTCCGAGGGAGTTTATGTCGAGGGATAATTTTCTCCACCGGGTAAGAGGAAACAGCCGGTCTGGTGGTCAGAGGAGTTGAGAGTTCAACGGACCACAGTTGGCAGGCTGTATAACAGGGCCCATAGAACTGATAAGGACGAAGATTGGAGCACCTATAGAGTGTGTTTTAATAAGTACAAAAAGGATATTAGAAGAGCTAAAAGAGCGTCGTGATTTAGTACAGCGAGGCCATTAACTCTGTCAATGAACTATCCAGATTCAGAAACTGCCGAAGGATCCTAGTGTTCCTTAATGTGCTTTTGGAAACCCACTTTCCGGGTTGTAAGGATCCATTGATGGAAGAATCAGATGAGGAAGAGCACTTCTTCACAGAGTCCGCCATCGGGACAGTTGAAACAATGGTGAGAGACCTGATTACGGTTGAGAAACTTACATGGGCGGTAAATTCATTGAAGCCTTACAAGTCACCTGGCCCGGATGGTATTTTTCCGGCCATGTTGCAGAACGCACCGTTGGTGGTTCGTCTACTACTGGTTGAGCTTTCTAAAGGGTGTCTGCTACATAGACACATACCGAGGGGGTGGAGAGAGGTAAGGGTAATATTCATACCTAAAGGTGGAAGGACTTGTCACTCGAAACCCAAGGATTATAGACCTATCAGCCTATCGTCTTTCCTTTTGAAGACATTAGAGAGACTGATAGACCTATATCTAAGATCTTCTATTGGCATCAACATCATGAGTAGTGCTCAACATGCTTATCTGAAGGGTAAATCTGTTGAGAGTGCGCTGAATGATGTGGTGGGCTATATAGAACGAGGACTTCAGTACAGGGAATTTACTATGGCCGCGTTCTTGGATATTGAGGGAGCGTTCAACAATATCAAGATTGACGCTATTATGCAGGCGCTGGTGGATCTTAAAGTACATGACTTCTTGATAGAATGGATAATCCTCATGTTGAGCAACAGGATTATCAACTCGGGCTTGGGTGGAGTATGTTTAAGGAAACTGGTGACCCCCCGCAAGGGGGAGTGCTCTCACCCCTGGTGGGGCTATTGGCTGTCGACGTGATTCTGCGTCAATTTGACAGCAGGGGCCGGAAGATCGTGGAATATGCTGATGATGTGGTCATACTGGTAAAGGGAAAATTTCTTCCCACAATC
The DNA here is from genome assembly GCA_932274085.1 of Protocalliphora azurea. Lineage (NCBI taxonomy): Eukaryota > Metazoa > Arthropoda > Insecta > Diptera > Calliphoridae > Protocalliphora > Protocalliphora azurea. Next base: position 90,878,648 of record OW026519.1, on the reverse strand, counting down.
AGTGAGATCATGCAGTCCGCGCTGGGTGAGCTGTCCTCTTGGGCCGGTGATAGGGGGCTGGGAATGAATCTGGAAAAGACAGAGTTGGTTTTGTTTACCAGATGGTACAAGGCAGAGAATTTCAGATTACCGGTACTATGTGGAACTGAACTGAGGCTTTCCGACTCAGCGAAATATCTGGGGGTATTCCTCGATAGTAAGCTGACCTGGAAGAGGAATGTTCATGGGAGACTCAAACGTGGCCTCAATGCCTACTACACCTGTAGAAACTCCATAGGTAGGAATTGGGGCTCAAACCAAAAGTTGTAAATTGTATTTACACCTCGGTGGTGAGACCAATTCTTACTTATGGTTGTTCTGTCTGGTGGCAGGCACTGGAACGTAAGAGTAATAGGAACCTTTTGTCGTAGGCACAGAGGTATGCTTTAAATGGCATTACAGGTGAAATGAGCGGCTCTGGATGTCATACTTCATCTCTTACCCATTGAAGAGTTTGTGAAGGGTATGGCAGCAAGGAGTCTGATGAGACTTAAGGAATTGGGACTATTAGGTTCATCAAGAGCAGGTCACTCCAGGGTCATATACGAGATCAGTTATGGAAGGTTGTGCAGTGTTCACGGACGGATCGAAGATGGACATAGGTACTGGTGCGGGATACTATATGTTATGGGCACGGATCTGAAAGGCTCTTTTAGACTCCCTAATGAGTGCAGCGTTTTTCAGGTTGAGATTCTCGGCATCTTGAAAGCCGCAGAATTAATTAGACAGAACGTTGTGAGGGGTACTGAAGTTACTCTCTATGTGGACAGTCAGGCGGCTCTGCAGGCCTTGGGGACACATCTGGTAAAATCCAGGCTAGTTGCTGCCTGTAAGAAGTCACTGAGAGAGCTGATGGAAAACTACATGGAGAGACTCTGCTGGGTGCCTGGCCACTGCAATATATCAGGCAATGAACTGGCTGATGAACTGGCAAGGCAATACGCAGCAAAGGATGTCTCGGAGGGGGAAACCTATGTGAAACCACCGCTGAGTTTCTTTCATGGGAAGATCAATGATTGGATCTTGGTCAGAACCAATTCGGCTTGGGAGAGTAGAGAAGACTGTAAGGTGTCGAGGGCGATATGGCCGGTCCTCGACAAGGCAGGCACAAGCGCTCTTCTGGACTTGAGTAGGAAGAGCTTAAGTATCATGATAGGGACCATAACGGGTCACTGTTTGATAGGGAAGATGAGGTCTAGATGGGACGTTAGCAATTTCGATTCTTGTAGAATGTGTGGAGACGTCGACGAGACCGGGTCTATTGAGCACATTATGTGCCATTGTCCACGAATTCAGCATCGAAGGATGAAATGGCTGGGCAGCCAATTCCTCGGCGGGCTAAGTGACGTTCGGGACGTGGAGTGTGTAGACGTCATAGGCTTCGTCATGGGAATTAACTGTTTAAGGGAGAATCACGGGTACACCCCCAGGGGGATTGGCAACACTGCTAATCCTTTTATGATTCCTTCTTTATTCCTATCCTTTTCTTTTCTATTCCTATTTTCTGTATTTTGCATTCTATATTCTATAGCTTTCCAATGGACTCACAATGGACCGAGATCGGTCTCTGGGTGGAGATGTGGTATATTTGGTATCACGTCAACCTTCTCTATCTATCAAACCTTCGTGCACATATAATCCGTGAATCCAGAGTGAGCCAGGGCATGTCCACCGAGGTTGACTTCGTTTAGAAGTTTGGAATGACCTATTCTGATTGATCCTATAAGTACTAGTTCACTAAGTCTAAGCAGGCTCTTTGCAGCCATTCCCATCACGAACCCTCAATGGGTAGGAGATATAGAATCACGTCAAGTGCAGCCTGAGGTGTGCTTCTTATGGCAAATTTAGTTTCTTGTTTGTCCCAATGCAATTAATACATTTATTTATAATATCCTTATTACATTGGTTTGTATAATGTTTTCCGTGGCATTTCAAACATATTTCTTCACTTTTGCAATCTACTGATTTATGATTAAAACCTTCACATTTATGGCAACGTAATATTTGTGTACCATCAAATACTCGACATTTCTCCCAACCGATATTTAATTTCAGAGCCGAAATTACTCTTGCATATGATTCATTATCAATTTTTAACTTCGCATTAAATATTGATCTTTTAGCCCCGATTATCGTTTACAACACGTAAACACACCTAATTTGTTACCGATTTTGGTTTACAACATCTAGGTGTTGTGTATGTCACATGGTTGCATTTAATTTTAGTGCTTAATATCCGTAAATTTACATCCCTGCGTATGAAAAACTGCCAAGTTTGAAAAAAAGTTTCAAGAATATTTATATACGTGCGATTTTGTTTAAATTAACACCGAATTATTTTTTGATGATGACGATGATAGTAGGAAGAAAACACATATGGCTCGTATACGGAAGAGAATTCGGGATAGTTCCAACTCCTTGGAGCTACCAAATGCTGAGAAGTCATTAATTATATTAACACATAATGTATTTTAGTTTTATAAAATTTTTTCGCATAAATAAAGATAAATTTTTGTATTTGCTGCCAAAACTAAGCGACTTTTAAAACCGTCAACACGGTGTTCGGCCATTCCACCGATTCTTAAATTGTGTTGTGTTGTGAAGCAGCGGTAACGACTTTAACATTGGAGTTTCACAACCAACAGTCTGCTTAATTTTGAAAGAAATTATAGAATTCTTTGAAAAAAAATGTGCAAAAAATGGATAAATGCCCGGATGACTGAACAAGAAAAAATGCCAACAAAATGTCGTTTTTCTCAAAAACACGATTTCCTGGAGTAATTGGATGTATAGATGGTACACACGTACGAATTGTAGCGCCTCCAAAGGAATTGCAACATTTGTATTTGAACAGGAAAGGATATTACAGCCTGAATGTCATGATTGTGAGGAAAATTGTCATTCTTCAATTCAAGTTAACTTATTAATAAATAAATATTTTTTACTATAATAGGTGTGCGACTTCGAAATGAATATTCGCTATGTAGATGCGCGAAACACCGGCTCAAATCATTACTTCTTTGTATGGAATATAAGCGACTTCAAGCAATATTTCCATTTGTTTTTTATTTGTAATTTTGCTAAGAAATATTTATAATTAATTATTTTTTACAGTTATGTATATTTTGCAAAGAATATTTTATATGCATACTTACAAATTTTTCTCAATTTTCGTTTTTTAACTTGTAACGTTCATAACACAACACCAAATAAGCAGTTGTAAGTTTTTGACAGTGCTGACAACACATAAATACACATGTTGTAAACGATAATCGATGTTACAGAACATAGACAACTCTAAATACAACAGTGCTGACAACAGTTGTAAATCGTGATCGCATTTTAAAAAATACGACACTAAAATAACTGTTGTAAACGGTAATCGGGGCTTTTATTTCTCCTCGTTTCATATACTTTTATTATTTCCAGTGTACTATCACCTAGAATCTGATTCTGTTTTTTAAGTTTTGCAATAATCTCGTTATCTCCATATTTAAATGCCATGTCCGTTAGAATTATTGACAATTTAATCTTATTTGGAACCGTACTCTTCACTCATTTCACTTTCAATTGCATTCTTTATTTTCTCTCTCATCAACATTCTCACTTTGTAAGACTAAAGTTCCGTTTTTTTATTTGCAATGTTTAGTATTTTAAAGTTTATTGGGTCCACTTTTTTGTTTAACTCTTCTTTTGTTTTTTCAATTTGTTGTTTCACTTTCGGTTTTATTACTAATGGCACTTGATTTTTTAATTCTGGCAACCCAATTGAATGACGTAAGTGTTGCTCCACCAAGCTCTTATTTCATTTCTTGTGATAAAGTTGCTGGTATTTAAAAATAAAAAATCCCCCGGTGCTGATGAAATTAATAATAAATGCTTAAAACACCTGCCAAAGGTGGATTTATGTTTTATCATCACCACATATAATGCTTGTCTAAACCTATGCTACTTTCCCTCTGCTTATAAGATCTCGAAAACAATTTCGATACTTAAACCTAACAAACCTTCTGAGTCTCCGCTGTCGGACAGGCCAATTAGTCTGCTGTCATCATTAAGTAAAATTTTAGGAAAAATTCTGAAAGATTTCATTGTCAGAAATAATATCCTACCACCTCAACAATTTGTATTTAGATAATTTGTATTTGGATAAGAATAATTTTAATGTTGGTAAATCCATAGGTATGGTACTTCTAGACATAAAAGCTGCTTTCGATTCAGTTTAGCATAATGGATTGATATTCAAATTAAAAAAATTCAATTTCCTTACAGAAATCGTAAAAATTAAACAAAACTTCTTACATAATTGATTTTTTAACGTCTTCTTAGGTAAATCTTGTACTCTTGTACTCAAATGATATCACTGCTGGTTGTCCTCAAGGATCATGTCTGTCACCTATTTTATACAACATTTTTACTGCTGATTCCTGAATGTACAAACTGCAAAATTTAAATTTTTGCAGACGATATATCGATTCTTTGTTCTGACAACAAATCTACAGTTCGCCTACTGAATTGAAAAAATTTTTCAATAAATGGAATATTTTGATTAATCCCCAAAAAGCTCAAGCTATCTATTTTACCAGAAAGCGAAAAGACTGCTTCATACCTCAAGTACATACCATGGGAAAATAATGTAAAATATTTATCCTAGATGAAAAAGTCAACTTTAATTGTCACATTCCATATGTGATAAACATAATAAACAAGCTAATAAGAAATCTTTATCTTGTTATTAATAGGAGATCTAAACATTTCCAATAAAAAACTTATCATAAAATCAATATTTCAACCTGTAATATTCTACTGTGCTGCAGTTTGGTTCTCATCTGTGAAATGTCATGTAAATAAGCTCCAGGTTGCTCCAAATAAACTATTTAAGATGGTATTTAATCTACCTTGGCATTATTCTACTCGTCGTTTAAGTGATCTCTCTGGTTTCGAACCTGTACATGATATACTAGAAAGATTGACTTTAAACTTTAGCACAAGATGCTTATCTTCACCATACCCTCATGTTAATGAACTTATTTCAACGTAATTTTACCCGTAGTTTATTCTGTTTTTTATCTTAACTGCTTTAAATAGGTTTTCGTAAATTTTTTCCTTCATAACAAATAATAAATCTAATTGTATATATGTACATATTAAAACTATATATATATAGTTAATGATATTTAAAATTTTGTTGTTTTTTAAATTATTTCTTTAAATAGTTTTGTCTTTTCTTTCTTTTCTTTTTAATTTTATAACTACTAATTTTATAACTACTAACAATCTTTTCATCTGTAATAGGGGCAATATGCCCACTTTCAGAAAAAAAGATAGGGAGGCAGTTATAGATATAACACTGACAAACTTTAGGAGCGATTACGTTACGCACTGGAGGGTAGATAGTGAATGTTCCTTTTCGGATCATATCAGGATATCCTTCAGTTTAAATTTCGCGGGGTCAAAAGGAGAACCATATAGGAACTCCAGGAGAACCGACTGGAACTCCAGGAGAACCGACTGGAACTCCAGGAGAACCGACTGGAACTCCAGGAGAACCGACTGGAACTCCTTTAGGGCAATTACGGATAGGGAACTAAACGCCGCTCCAGGATGGCATTTGTCATCAGACGGAGTCTTGCTCTGAGTCTCTGAGTTTACTTATGGAAACCCATTTTCCAGGCTGTATTAACTTAGAAGTAGATACACAGACAAGATACTTCATCTCTTACCCATTGAAGAGTTTGTGAAGGGTATGGCAGCAAGGAGTCTGCTGAGACTTAAGGAATTAGGACTATTAGGTTCATCAAGAGCAGATCACTCCAGGGTCAGTGAGGTTAATCTGAACTCCATGGGGGCATCAGATTACATGGCCGCTGAATCAGACTTGGGGGTAAATCCTGTCGTGGTGATACCTGATAGGGAGATCTGGTCCGGCACTGAGAGACTATATGAAGGTTGTGCAGTGTTCACGGACGGATCGAAGATGAACATAGATACTGGTGCGGGAGTCTATATTATGGGCACGGATCTGAAAGGCTCTTTTAGACTCCCTGATGAGTGCAGCGTTTTTCAGGCTGAGATTATCGGCATCCTGAAAGCCGCAGAATTAATCAGGCAGAACGTTGTGAGGGGTACTGAAGTTACTCTCTATGTGGACAGTCAGTCGGCTATGAAGGCCTTGGGGACACATCTGGTGAAATCCAGGCTAGTTGCTGCCTGTAAGAAGTCACTGAGAGAGCTGATGGAAAACTACATGGTGAGACTCTGCTGGGTGCCTGGCCACTGCAATATATCAGGCAACGAACTGGCAAGGCAAGGCGCAGCAAAGGATGTCTCGGAGAGGGAAACCTATGTGAAACCACCACTGAGTTTCTTCTATGGGAAGATCAATGATTGCATCTTGGTCAGAACCAATTCGGCTTGGGAGAGTAGAGAGGACTGTAAGGTGTCGAGGGCGATATGGCCAGCACTAGACAAAGCAGGCACTAGCACTCTTCTGGCCTTGAATAGGAGAACCTTAAGAATCATGATAGGGGCCATAAAGAGTCACTGTTTGATAGGGAAGATGAGGTCTAGATGGGACGCTGGCAATTCCGATTTTTGTAGAATGTGTGGAGACGTCGACGAGAAAGAGTCTATTGAGCACATTATATGAAATGGCTGGGCAGCCAATTCCTCGGCGGGCTAAGTGACGTTCGGGACGTAGAACTTGTAGACGTCATAGGCTTCGTTATGGGAATCTACTGTTTAAGGGAGAATCAGGGGTACAACCCTAGGGGATTGGTAACATTGCTAATCCTCCTATATGATTCGTTTTCATTCCTATCGTTTTCTTTTCTATCCCTATTCTCCTTTTTTCTGTCTTTTCCACAGCTTTACAATGAAGGGACTCACAATGGACCGAGATCGGTCTCTGGGTGGAGATGTGGTACTTTTTGGTATCACGTCAACCTTCTCTCTATCTATCTACACAGACAAGACGAATGATAGGGAAATTGGTGAAGTAGTCGGTGTCATAGTCTCGATGGATAAAGTAGCATGGGCGGTGAACACCTTTGAACCTTACAAGTCACCTGGTCCAGACTGTGTTTTTTCAGCCATGCTACAGAACATCAGCGAGACGGCACTAACACTTCTTACGGAGCTTTTTAGTGAATGTCTTATTAGGAGATATATTCCAAGGAAACCTAAAGATTTCAGAATGATCAGCCTATCGCCTTTTCTATCTTTATCTGAGGATGACAACTGACAACCATATCATCAGTGGCGCTCAGCATGCTTATCTAAAGGCTAAATCTGTTGAGAGTGCGCTGCATGATGTGGTGAGTTACATTGAACTACATTATAGGGAGTATACCTTGGCAGCGTTTCTTGATATAGAAGGAGTTTTTAAAAATATTAAGATTGAGGCTATTAGAGAATCACTAAAACCACTATGCATTCAAAACTTCCTGATCGAATGGATTGTTTTGATGCTGAATAGCAGAATAATTAATTCAAACTTGGGAGATGCATGCATAAGGAAGATAGTTACTAGAGGAACTCCGCAAGGAGGAGTTCTCTCGCCCTTGCTATGGCTCTTAGCCGTCAATATCATTCTAAGACAATTTGACGCAAGAGGGCGGAAAATCGCTGCTTATGCTGATGACGTTGTAATACTGATCACAGGAAATTTCTTTCCACGATCAGCGACGTCATGCAGTCTGAACTTAACGAACTATCCTCATGGGCTATTAGTAAGGGTTTAGGGGTTAACCCGGAGAAAACAGAGCTAGTTCTTTTCACCAGAAGTTACAAGATTGAGCAGTTTAGGCTTCCGGTACTAGGGGGAATTGAACTTAGTCTGGCAAAAGAAGCAAAATATCTTGGAGTGATTCTTGATAGTAAACTATCTTGGAAGAGGAACACACAAGAAAGGCTTAAAGGAGGTTTCAACGCCTACTACACATGCAGGAACTCCATAGGTAAGAATTTGGGCCTCAAACCGATGGTAGTAAATTGGATTTACATCTCGGTAGTGAGACGTATGGATGTCTAGTCTGGTGGGAGGCAATGAAAATAGGAAGTCGTAGGAATCTGTTGTTTAAGGCCCAGAGATGTGCTTCTTATGGCACCTGTGATGCCAATCGAAGCACATCTCTGGGCCTTAAACAACAGATTCCTACGACTTCCTATTTTCATTGCCTCCCACCAGACTAGACATCCATACGTCTCACTACCGAGATGTAAATCCAATTTACTACCATCGGTTTGAGGCCCAAATTCTTACCTATGGAGTTCCTGCATGTGTAGTAGGCGTTGAAACCTCCTTTAAGCCTTTCTTGTGTGTTCCTCTTCCAAGATAGTTTACTATCAAGAATCACTCCAAGATATTTTGCTTCTTTTGCCAGACTAAGTTCAATTCCCCCTAGTACCGGAAGCCTAAACTGCTCAATCTTGTAACTTCTGGTGAAAAGAACTAGCTCTGTTTTCTCCGGGTTAACCCCTAAACCCTTACTAATAGCCCATGAGGATAGTTCGTTAAGTTCAGACTGCATGACGTCGCTGATCATGGAAAGAAATTTCCTGTGATCAGTATTACAACGTCATCAGCATAAGCAGCGATTTTCCGCCCTCTTGCGTCAAATTGTCTTAGAATGATATTGACGGCTAAGAGCCATAGCAAGGGCGAGAGAACTCCTCCTTGCGGAGTTCCTCTAGTAACTATCTTCCTTATGCATGCATCTCCCAAGTTTGAATTAATTATTCTGCTATTCAGCATCAAAACAATCCATTCGATCAGGAAGTTTTGAATGCATAGTGGTTTTAGTGATTCTCTAATAGCCTCAATCTTAATATTTTTAAAAACTCCTTCTATATCAAGAAACGCTGCCAAGGTATACTCCCTATAATGTAGTTCAATGTAACTCACCACATCATGCAGCGCACTCTCAACAGATTTAGCCTTTAGATAAGCATGCTGAGCGCCACTGATGATATGGTTGTCAGTTGTCATCCTCAGATAAAGATAGAAAAGGCGATAGGCTGATCATTCTGAAATCTTTAGGTTTCCTTGGAATATATCTCCTAATAAGACATTCACTAAAAAGCTCCGTAAGAAGTGTTAGTGCCGTCTCGCTGATGTTCTGTAGCATGGCTGAAAAAACACAGTCTGGACCAGGTGACTTGTAAGGTTCAAAGGTGTTCACCGCCCATGCTACTTTATCCATCGAGACTATGACACCGACTACTTCACCAATTTCCCTATCATTCGTCTTGTCTGTGTAGATAGATAGAGAGAAGGTTGACGTGATACCAAAAAGTACCACATCTCCACCCAGAGACCGATCTCGGTCCATTGTGAGTCCCTTCATTGTAAAGCTGTGGAAAAGACAGAAAAAAGGAGAATAGGGATAGAAAAGAAAACGATAGGAATGAAAACGAATCATATAGGAGGATTAGCAATGTTACCAATCCCCTAGGGTTGTACCCCTGATTCTCCCTTAAACAGTAGATTCCCATAACGAAGCCTATGACGTCTACAAGTTCTACGTCCCGAACGTCACTTAGCCCGCCGAGGAATTGGCTGCCCAGCCATTTCATATAATGTGCTCAATAGACTCTTTCTCGTCGACGTCTCCACACATTCTACAAAAATCGGAATTGCCAGCGTCCCATCTAGACCTCATCTTCCCTATCAAACAGTGACTCTTTATGGCCCCTATCATGATTCTTAAGGTTCTCCTATTCAAGGCCAGAAGAGTGCTAGTGCCTGCTTTGTCTAGTGCTGGCCATATCGCCCTCGACACCTTACAGTCCTCTCTACTCTCCCAAGCCGAATTGGTTCTGACCAAGATGCAATCATTGATCTTCCCATAGAAGAAACTCAGTGGTGGTTTCACATAGGTTTCCCTCTCCGAGACATCCTTTGCTGCGCCTTGCCTTGCCAGTTCGTTGCCTGATATATTGCAGTGGCCAGGCACCCAGCAGAGTCTCACCATGTAGTTTTCCATCAGCTCTCTCAGTGACTTCTTACAGGCAGCAACTAGCCTGGATTTCACCAGATGTGTCCCCAAGGCCTTCATAGCCGACTGACTGTCCACATAGAGAGTAACTTCAGTACCCCTCACAACGTTCTGCCTGATTAATTCTGCGGCTTTCAGGATGCCGATAATCTCAGCCTGAAAAACGCTGCACTCATCAGGGAGTCTAAAAGAGCCTTTCAGATCCGTGCCCATAATATAGACTCCCGCACCAGTATCTATGTTCATCTTCGATCCGTCCGTGAACACTGCACAACCTTCATATAGTCTCTCAGTGCCGGACCAGATCTCCCTATCAGGTATCACCACGACAGGATTTACCCCCAAGTCTGATTCAGCGGCCATGTAATCTGATGCCCCCATGGAGTTCAGATTAACCTCACTGACCCTGGAGTGATCTGCTCTTGATGAACCTAATAGTCCTAATTCCTTAAGTCTCAGCAGACTCCTTGCTGCCATACCCTTCACAAACTCTTCAATGGGTAAGAGATGAAGTATCTTGTCTGTGTATCTACTTCTAAGTTAATACAGCCTGGAAAATGGGTTTCCATAAGTAAACTCAGAGACTCAGAGCAAGACTCCGTCTGATGACAAATGCCATCCTGGAGCGGCGTTTAGTTCCCTATCCGTAATTGCCCTAAAGGAGTTCCAGTCGGTTCTCCTGGAGTTCCAGTCGGTTCTCCTGGAGTTCCAGTCGGTTCTCCTGGAGTTCCAGTCGGTTCTCCTGGAGTTCCTATATGGTTCTCCTTTTGACCCCGCGAAATTTAAACTGAAGGATATCCTGATATGATCCGAAAAGGAACATTCACTATCTACCCTCCAGTGCGTAACGTAATCGCTCCTAAAGTTTGTCAGTGTTATATCTATAACTGCCTCCCTATCTTTTTTTCTGAAAGTGGGCATATTGCCCCTATTACAGATGAAAAGATTGTTAGTAGTTATAAAATTAGTAGTTATAAAATTAAAAAGAAAAGAAAGAAAAGACAAAACTATTTAAAGAAATAATTTAAAAAACAACAAAATTTTAAATATCATTAACTATATATATATAGTTTTAATATGTACATATATACAATTAGATTTATTATTTGTTATGAAGGAAAAAATTTACGAAAACCTATTTAAAGCAGTTAAGATAAAAAACAGAATAAACTACGGGTAAAATTACGTTGAAATAAGTTCATTAACATGAGGGTATGGTGAAGATAAGCATCTTGTGCTAAAGTTTAAAGTCAATCTTTCTAGTATATCATGTACAGGTTCGAAACCAGAGAGATCACTTAAACGACGAGTAGAATAATGCCAAGGTAGATTAAATACCATCTTAAATAGTTTATTTGGAGCAACCTGGAGCTTATTTACATGACATTTCACAGATGAGAACCAAACTGCAGCACAGTAGAATATTACAGGTTGAAATATTGATTTTATGATAAGTTTTTTATTGGAAATGTTTAGATCTCCTATTAATAACAAGATAAAGATTTCTTATTAGCTTGTTTATTATGTTTATCACATATGGAATGTGACAATTAAAGTTGACTTTTTCATCTAGGATAAATATTTTACATTATTTTCCCATGGTATGTACTTGAGGTATGAAGCAGTCTTTTCGCTTTCTGGTAAAATAGATAGCTTGAGCTTTTTGGGGATTAATCAAAATATTCCATTTATTGAAAAATTTTTTCAATTCAGTAGGCGAACTGTAGATTTGTTGTCAGAACAAAGAATCGATATATCGTCTGCAAAAATTTAAATTTTGCAGTTTGTACATTCAGGAATCAGCAGTAAAAATGTTGTATAAAATAGGTGACAGACATGATCCTTGAGGACAACCAGCAGTGATATCATTTGAGTACAAGAGTACAAGATTTACCTAAGAAGACGTTAAAAAATCAATTATGTAAGAAGTTTTGTTTAATTTTTACGATTTCTGTAAGGAAATTGAATTTTTTTAATTTGAATATCAATCCATTATGCTAAACTGAATCGAAAGCAGCTTTTATGTCTAGAAGTACCATACCTATGGATTTACCAACATTAAAATTATTCTTATCCAAATACAAATTATCTAAATACAAATTGTTGAGGTGGTAGGATATTATTTCTGACAATGAAATCTTTCAGAATTTTTCCTAAAATTTTACTTAATGATGACAGCAGACTAATTGGCCTGTCCGACAGCGGAGACTCAGAAGGTTTGTTAGGTTTAAGTATCGAAATTGTTTTCGAGATCTTATAAGCAGAGGGAAAGTAGCATAGGTTTAGACAAGCATTATATGTGGTGATGATAAAACATAAATCCACCTTTGGCAGGTGTTTTAAGCATTTATTATTAATTTCATCAGCACCGGGGGATTTTTTATTTTTAAATACCAGCAACTTTATCACAAGAAATGAAATAAGAGCTTGGTGGAGCAACACTTACGTCATTCAATTGGGTTGCCAGAATTAAAAAATCAAGTGCCATTAGTAATAAAACCGAAAGTGAAACAACAAATTGAAAAAACAAAAGAAGAGTTAAACAAAAAAGTGGACCCAATAAACTTTAAAATACTAAACATTGCAAATAAAAAAACGGAACTTTAGTCTTACAAAGTGAGAATGTTGATGAGAGAGAAAATAAAGAATGCAATTGAAAGTGAAATGAGTGAAGAGTACGGTTCCAAATAAGATTAAATTGTCAATAATTCTAACGGACATGGCATTTAAATATGGAGATAACGAGATTATTGCAAAACTTAAAAAACAGAATCAGATTCTAGGTGATAGTACACTGGAAATAATAAAAGTATATGAAACGAGGAGAAATAAAAGCCCCGATTACCGTTTACAACAGTTATTTTAGTGTCGTATTTTTTAAAATGCGATCACGATTTACAACTGTTGTCAGCACTGTTGTATTTAGAGTTGTCTATGTTCTGTAACATCGATTATCGTTTACAACATGTGTATTTATGTGTTGTCAGCACTGTCAAAAACTTACAACTGCTTATTTGGTGTTGTGTTATGAACGTTACAAGTTAAAAAACGAAAATTGAGAAAAATTTGTAAGTATGCATATAAAATATTCTTTGCAAAATATACATAACTGTAAAAAATAATTAATTATAAATATTTCTTAGCAAAATTACAAATAAAAAACAAATGGAAATATTGCTTGAAGTCGCTTATATTCCATACAAAGAAGTAATGATTTGAGCCGGTGTTTCGCGCATCTACATAGCGAATATTCATTTCGAAGTCGCACACCTATTATAGTAAAAAATATTTATTTATTAATAAGTTAACTTGAATTGAAGAATGACAATTTTCCTCACAATCATGACATTCAGGCTGTAATATCCTTTCCTGTTCAAATACAAATGTTGCAATTCCTTTGGAGGCGCTACAATTCGTACGTGTGTACCATCTATACATCCAACTACTCCAGGAAATCGTGTTTTTGAGAAAAACGACATTTTGTTGGCATTTTTTCTTGTTCAGTCATCCGGGCATTTATCCATTTTTTGCACATTTTTTTTCAAAGAATTCTATAATTTCTTTCAAAATTAAGCAGACTGTTGGTTGTGAAACTCCAATGTTAAAGTCGTTACCGCTGCTTCACAACACAACACAATTTAAGAATCGGTGGAATGGCCGAACACCGTGTTGACGGTTTTAAAAGTCGCTTAGTTTTGGCAGCAAATACAAAAATTTATCTTTATTTATGCGAAAAAATTTTATAAAACTAAAATACATTATGTGTTAATATAATTAATGACTTCTCAGCATTTGGTAGCTCCAAGGAGTTGGAACTATCCCGAATTCTCTTCCGTATACGAGCCATATGTGTTTTCTTCCTACTATCATCGTCATCATCAAAAAATAATTCGGTGTTAATTTAAACAAAATCGCACGTATATAAATATTCTTGAAACTTTTTTTCAAACTTGGCAGTTTTTCATACGCAGGGATGTAAATTTACGGATATTAAGCACTAAAATTAAATGCAACCATGTGACATACACAACACCTAGATGTTGTAAACCAAAATCGGTAACAAATTAGGTGTGTTTACGTGTTGTAAACGATAATCGGGGCTAAAAGATCAATATTTAATGCGAAGTTAAAAATTGATAATGAATCATATGCAAGAGTAATTTCGGCTCTGAAATTAAATATCGGTTGGGAGAAATGTCGAGTATTTGATGGTACACAAATATTACGTTGCCATAAATGTGAAGGTTTTAATCATAAATCAGTAGATTGCAAAAGTGAAGAAATATGTTTGAAATGCCACGGAAAACATTATACAAACCAATGTAATAAGGATATTATAAATAAATGTATTAATTGCATTGGGACAAACAAGAAACTAAATTTGGGCCTTGATGAGAACCATATGACGACAGATAGAGAGTGTCCAATTTATAAAAATAAATGGGATTAAACGAATAACAATTAGAAATCATACAAGGAATATACACAAATATACAAGGACTTACACACAACTTTAATCAAATCGAAGCAATTGCTAATATTGATAAGAAAAAGTTCATAATATTATCGAAGACACATTTGACAGAATTGATGAATTTGGAATACTATTAGAAGAATAGTATTCCAGAGGAGTAATATTATATGATAATAAGAACTGGCATGTAAACATATTAATCGAAAAAGTGTGTGATTTCAAATATTGGATAAGTGTATATATTGTTAAATACAACAACTCGTCAATTATAATAGCAGCAGTTTACCGATCACCAAGTAGTTAAGAAGCAGAATTTTATGAAGTATTTGAAGAAATCGTAGAAGAAATAAGTGAAAGAAATACAGATATAATTATTGCTGGTGATTTTAATATAGATTGGACAAAAGAAAGTACATATAAGAGGAAAATATAATCCATAATCAATGATAATGGATTACAACAAGTGATGCCTAATTTTACAAGAGTTACCAAAAATTCAAGAACAATTTCAGACTTTATTATAACAAATAGTACGAATATTAGTGCAAACATAAGTAATAGAAATAAAATATCGGATCATGAAGTAATAGAAATTAAAATAGACAATATATATGATGAAATCGCAACGAAAAATGAAAGTGAAATAAAAATCTTTAACTATAAAAAATACCGTTTCAAAGGGAAATTAGTGCATTAATCACCTTCAATGAAAGTCAAAACGTGAATTATAACGTAAATTGTTTTGATATAGCTATAGAAAGAACAATTGAAATTCTCTCAATAAAAAAGAAAATAAATGAAAAAAATATTGTAAATAAATGGTTTAACAGGCACTTGCAAGTTCTAAAAAGAGACAAAATATTAAAATATAATATAGCGAAAACAACAAATAACTATGCAAAATGGAATGATTATAAAAAAGCCATAAATTTATATATAAAAATATTTAAAAGTGAAAAAGTACATATATTAATAGAACAATAAGTAATACCAAAGATCAAAACCAAATGTGGAATAGCATCAAAGACTTAGTACTAAAGAAAACAAAAAATGTGATAAAATCTGTGATATTTACAAGTATAGAATATAAGGATAGTAATGAAATAGCGAATCAATTTAATAAATATTTTGTAAATAGTATAAAAGAAATTATAGTTAATATAGAATATGTACAATATATAAATCAAATAAATGTGATAAACTGTAGATTTAAATTCCGAGAAATACAGTACAGAATTTAAAATTAATGACAAAATAATAGATAAAGTAGACAAAATAAATTATTTTGGGTTTATAATCGAAAAAAACATGAATTTTAATCATCATATAGAATACATATGTAAAAAAAAATCGGAAAAAAGATAGGCTTTTTTAGAAGGTTTAAAGACAAAACATCAATAATCACTGCAATAAATATATATAATACAATAATTAAACCACATTTTGAATTCGGGTCAACCGTGCTATACACTTGCTGCACAAATATACAATTAGAAAGGTTACAAAAACTATAAAATAAAGCTATGCGATCGATTTTAAAGTGTTGTAGATATACTTCGATACATTATATGCTTGACATGGATAACTATCAGACAAAGACTCCAGATTAACACATGTATTTTTATCTTCAAAATGAAGATGGGATATGCGCCAGAATACTTAACTCAAGTATTAGCATATGTGAATGAAAGTCAGCCATATAACTTGAGGAATGGAAATGATTTCCGAATACATACAGTAGCAACTAACAAAATGAAGAGATGTTTGTTGTACAAAGGACTGCAATTATTTAACCAACTCCCAAATTATATTAAAAATGAAACAAATATTAATGATTTTAAAAGAAATTGTGTAATAATACACATAAAAAATAATCTTTATTTAAATTTAAAAAATATAAATTTGGATAAGAAATTTAATGTATTATAGACGTAAGAAAGTATTTAAAATAAATAAATAAACATTATTTACCTCACTAAGGTTAGCTGAAGAACAGTGATTCAAATTAAAAGTTTGAGCCATAAGTTCAGCCTTCTCTAGTTGGGTGTAACAAATTATATTATGTTTTAGAATTGGAATGTTACAAGATTTCTTTCTTAAAATTTTAGAAACTTTCCAAAATGAAGGAAATGATCAACTGGGGTGGGCAGATTATCTTTTATATATTTTGAACATTTTGACCACTTTACCTTATTAAAATTATATATGTTTTCAACCTCCTTATGCTTTAGATTAATATTATTCATAATTAGTAAATGATCAGATCCCAAATCATTAATAACTTTGACAGCTAACAAGTGTGCTGAGATGTTTGTTACAAAGAAATCCAGAGTAAATGGTTGTTTATTTGGATCGGCAGGTATATAAATGGGTTCTTGAGGAAACGCTAATTCTGTTTGATTTAGTTGTATTTTCTCATATAAGACATTTCCCCAAGAATTATTTAATTTACGAAGATCAGACCTAAATTTATTTATATTTTTTTTTTTTTTTTTTAGTTTTGAATCACCTGATCCTCCTGGGAAGTAACAGAAATAGATGTCTATGACATCATTACCACAATTTACTCTGATTCCAACATTTTCAATAACAATTGATGATGTATATTTTTTTAATAAAAATGGCAACTCCAACTCCTGTTGGACGGTCGCATCTATAGCAGTAGAAAGTCTTATTTTTAATTGACAATTTATAGTTTAACCACGTTTCGAAAATTAAACAAATATCAACATTATGTTTTTCCGGGAAGTGAAACTTGCAACTTTCAAGGTTTGCAATTAGGTCAAACGAGAGATTTTTCAAATCTTCAAATGAAAATAAATTAATGTTAATATTTCCATTTTCAATTCTTCACATGAAAAAAAATTATTGTTAATATTGCTATCAACCTGATTGAAAGGTTGATTATAATTCCACCTTGACATATTTATGTCAAACCAAAGTGGTGTCCACTTTGGTTGTAGTTAAATCTGTTATTAAATTCTGATTTCCGTCTGGGACTCTCCGAGACATCCTTCGCTGCGCCTTGCCTTGCCAATTCATTACCAGATATATTGCAATGGCCAGGTACCCAGCAGAGTCTCACAATGTAGTGTTCTGCTAGCTACTAGCCTGGATTTCACCAGATGTGCCTCCAAGGCCTTCAGAGCCGCCTGACTGTCCACATAGAGAGTAACTTCAGAATTACTCGCAACGTTCTGTCTGATTTGTTCCGCAAACTTCAAGATGACGAGAATCTCATCTTGAAAAGCGCTACACTCATCCGGAAGTCTAAATGAACTTTTCTAATCCACGCCCATAATATAGACTCCCGTACCAGTACCAATGTCCATCTTTAATCCGTCCGTAAATACTGCACAGCCTTCGTACAGTATCTCGGTGCCGGAAAACCTCCCTATCAGGTATCACCACAGCAGAATTTACCCCAAAGTCCAATTCAGTGACCATGTAATCTGATGCCCCCGTGGAGCCCAGATTAACCTCACCGTAACTGAACTCGTATACGAGCCTGAAGTGTCTTGTTCTAGATGAACCTAGTAATCCTAATTCCTTAAGTCTCAGCAGACTCCTTGCAGCCATACCCCTCACAAACTCCTCAATTGGTAAGAGATGAAGTATGACGTCCAGAGCCGGCTGTAATGGCAATTGAAGCATACCTCTGTGCCTTCAACAAAAGGTTCCTATTACTCTTCCGTTCCAGTGTCTGCCACCATACAGAACAACCAAATGTTCACTACCCTCGGTTTGAGTCCTCAGTTCTTACCTATGGAGTTTCTACATGTATAGTAGGCATTAAGGCCACGTTTAAGTCTCTATTCCCTATTTCTATTTCTCTATTTGACACTTTAGAATAGTGATTGGAGGCATGACAACCTGAATAGCTGTTTCGACGATAACTTCATCGTTAAATGATAGTGCAACACTGTGATAGTTTTTGCAAAGTTTATATTATTAAAATAACAATGACTTTCACTTGTATTACCAAAACCTTAAAAAAATTGAATAATTAAAAACAAAATTATAAAACTTTTTTTAAGCATAAAATTTACAACAAAACTAATTTCATAAAATTGTTAACATATTTGGGTATTAATAAAAATGTGTACTTTTAGAGATGTGAATTTCTTCTTTTTGCAAAAACAAGAAAAATACCGTGTGATCTCTATATGAAAGCGTGCTCATCAAAAGCAACAAAATTTCCAAATTTGTTTTAATAAAAATTATGATTTGTGATAATAAACAAAAAAAAAGAGAAAAAAACTGCTATCTGTTAACGTAAATAACGTTTCAAACACAATAAAATAAAATTGAAAATATAATTAAAATTTAATAAACCACAATCTCTACAACTACCAGCTAATATCTTCAACAGCATCAACCACAGCAACAACATAACCAACAACCTCCTTATCAGCAACATCAGCCGCAGAACTCAACACACCTGCAACGCAAAGAACAACTCTTTTTTATGGTAATATGAAAAATAATAACAAACAAACATTATTACTGTATTCCTTATTATTTTCCCTAGTACTTAAGTTTAATTATAAGTATTTTTCTTTATTTTATTTACAATAAAAAAACATAAAAAATCTGAATAATCCGAACTAAATTTTTGTACTGGATGCTAGGATGATGAATATTGAACGTCGTCGTAGGCTTAAGGGTGGGATAAGTGTACCAATGTATGATGAACATCTATTCATACACCCCACAAATATCTAAGGTTTCTCTTTTGCAGATAGCTTACTAATTTTACATTTCTTTTACCAGACTCTTAGGTTGTAGTGTCATGGAAAGTTCAGTTATATGATTACACGGCAAAAATACGGGTCAAAGAACTTACCAACTGATGAAGCTTGCCAGCGGTGTAAATTTTTATACCATATGATTCTGGCATAGTGGGAATAAAAATTTCCACTGTAATGAGTCGTGTAACAAAGAAATAGCAAACAACATTAATCATATTGAAGCAATTGCTAATATTGATAAGCTAAAGTCCATCATATTATCGGAGGCATATTTGACTAACAGAATTGATGAATCTTAAATACTATTAGAAGAATATTGTCAATTTTGAACTCCATTTTCAACTTCTCGTACAACCGGAGTAGTAATATTATATGTTAGTAAGAACTGGCATGTAAACATATTAATCGAAAAAGTGTGTGATTTCAAATATTGGATAAGTGCATATAATGTTAAATACAACTCATCAATTATAATAGGAGCAGTTTACCTATCACCTAGCAGTCAAGAAGCAGAATTTTATGAAGTATTTGAAGAAATTGTAGAAGAAATAAGTAAAAGAAATACAGATATAATTATTGCAGTTGATTTTAATATAGATTGAACAAATGATGACTAATTTTACAAGAGTTACAAATAATTAAAGAACAATAATTATAATTATAATTATAATTATTATAACAAACATTAAGAATATTAGTGCAAACATAAGCAATAAACTCACAAAAATTAGAAAAAAATAAAAGTTTTGAAAAAAATGTTAAAATACAAATAGAAAATTATCTCGAACCAAACAATATTTTATCGAAATATCAATCTGGATTCCGGAAAAGATTTTGATGAAACTACATACAAATTACATAAATACAAAAAATTCGAGAACAAAAATAGATTTCATTATAACAAACAGTAAGAATATTAGTGCAAACATAAGCAATAAACTAACTATTATTAAAAAAATAAAATTCTTGAAAAAACTGTTAAAATACAACTAGAAAATTATCTCGAATCGAAATATCAATCTGGATTCCGGAAAAGATTTTGATGTGAAACTACAGTAAATTACGTCACAAATAGATGGGAAAAAAAATTATGGCAAATTTTCTCGATTTTAAAAGAGCGTTTGAAATAATAGACAGAAAAATATTACTACAAAAAATATACTACTACGGAATACAGGATAAAGAATTAAATTGGTTTGAATTATACCTAACAAACAGAAAACAAATAACTAAAGTGAATTGCAAAAATAATGAATATTTATAATTTATATAAATGATATGAGAATTGTAATAAATATAAATGAATTAGTAGTCAATTTTGAAAGTATTTATTTTTTATTTTTTTATTTTTTATTTCTATTTCTATTATTATTATTATTATTATTATTATTAATGTGTGTGAAGATAAATATGCGAGTTAAATATGTTTTTGACGTAACGACTTACGTAATGATATATGTGATGACGTAACGGCATATTTAAATATGACTATTTGGTAGCAAAAAAAAGTAATGAACCGAATTTTGACAAAATTTAATGAAATATTAAAAGCTAATAAATTTATAATAATATAATATAATATAATATAATATAATAATAAAAATTTTTAAATTTTTATTCTGAGAAAATATTCCAAAATTCAAGTTTGTGTATGTAAAACCTCTCAGAGGTTCGTCAACCATTTTGGACACTGAAAAAAATGAATAATGGAATCAAGGATAAATAATATTCTTGAATATAACCAGGCTTCCTGAATTATATATATAATATATATAATTATATATATAATATATATAATATATAAGCAGAATTCCTGAATTGTATTTGTGAATTTTTTTAAAAATTTTCAAAATGTCAACTTTGCCAATATAGAGTCTATCAGAGGTCTGTCAAGGGTTTTGACCACTGTGGCCAAACGGCGAGTTGGCATGCATAACCACTACATGCAGAGTGGAGCCAAGGATGAGTACTGTCCGTGGATATAAGCAGAATTCCTGAATTGTATTTGTGAATTTTTTAAAAAATTTTGAAAATGTCAACTTTGTCAATATAGAGTCTATCAGAGGTCTGTCAAGGATTTTGACCCCCTGTGGCCAAACGGAGAGTTGGCATGCATAACCACTATATGCCGAGTGGAGCCAAGGATGAGTACTGTCCGTGGATATAAGAAGAATTCCTGAATTGTATTTGTGAATTTTTTAAAAAATTTTGAAAATGTCAACTTCGTCAATATAGAGTCTATCAGAGGTCTGTCAAGGATTTTGACCCTTTGTGGCCAAACGGAGAGTTGGCATGCATAACCACCATATGCCGAGTGGAGCCAAGGATGAGTACTGTCCGTGGATATAAGCAGAATTCCTAAGTTGTATTTGTGAATTTTTTAAAAAATTTTGAAAATGTCAACTTTGTCAATATAGAGTCTATCAGAGGTCTGGCAAGGATTTTGACCCCCTGTGGCCAAACGGCGAGTTGGCATGCATAACCACTATATGCCGAGTGGAGCCAAGGATGAGTACTATCCGTGGATATAAGCAGAATTCCTAAATTGTATTTGTGAATTTTTTAAAAAATTTTGAAAATGTCAACTTTGCCAATATAGAGTCTATCAGAGGTCTGTCAAGGATTTTGACCCCCTGTGGCCAAACGGAGAGTTGGCATGCATAACCACTATATGCCGAGTGGAGCCAAGGATGAGTACTATCCGTGGATATAAGCAGAATTCCTGAATTGTATTTGTGAATTTTTTAAAAAATTTTGAAAATGTCAACTTTGTCAATATAGAGTCTATCAGAGGTCTGGCAAGGATTTTGACCCCCTGTGGCCAAACGGAGAGTTGGCATGCATAACCACTATATGCAGAGTGGAGCCAAGGATGAGTACTGTCCGTGGATATAAGCAGAATTCCTGAATTGTATTTGTGAATTTTTTAAAAAATTTTGAAAATGTCAACTTTGTCAATATAGAGTCTATCAGAGGTCTGGCAAGGATTTTGACCCCCTGTGGCCAAACGGCTAGTTGGCATGCATAACCACCATATGCAGAATGGAGCCAAGGATGAGTACTGTCCGTGGATATAAGCAGAATTCCTGAATTGTATTTGTGAATTTTTTTAAAAAATTTTCAAAATGTCAACTTTGCCAATATAGAGTCTATCAGAGGTCTGTCAAGGATTTTGACCCCCTGTGGCCAAACGGAGAGTTGGCATGCATAACCACTATATGCCGAGTGGAGCCAAGGATGAGTACTATCCGGGGATATAAGCAGAATTCCTGAATTGTATTTGTGAATTTTTTAAAAAATTTTGGAAATGTCAACTTTGTCAATATAGAGTCTATCAGAGGTCTGGCAAGGATTTTGACCCCCTGTGGCCAAACGGAGAGTTGGCATGCATAACCACTATATGCAGAGTGGAGCCAAGGATGAGTACTGTCCGTGGATATAAGCAGAATTCCTGAATTGTATTTGTGAATTTTTTTTTTAAATTTTCAAAATGTCAACTTTGGCAATATAGAGTCTATCAGAGGTCTGTCAAGGATTTTGCCCACTGTGGCTAAATGGCGCGTTGGCATGCATAACCACCATATGCCGAGTGGAGCCAAGGATGAGTACTGTCCGTGGATATAAGCAGAATTCCTAAGTTGTATTTGTGAATTTTTTAAAAAATTTTGAAAATGTCAACTTTGTCAATATAGAGTCTATCAGAGGTCTGGCAAGGATTTTGACCCCCTGTGGCCAAACGGCGAGTTGGCATGCATAACCACTATATGCCGAGTGGAGCCAAGGATGAGTACTATCCGTGGATATAAGCAGAATTCCTAAATTGTATGTGAATTTTTTAAAAAATTTTGAAAATGTCAACTTTGTCAATATAGAGTCTATCAGAGGTCTGTCAAGGATTTTGACCCCCTGTGGCCAAACGGAGAGTTGGCATGCATAACCACTATATGCCGAGTGGAGCCAAGGATGAGTACTATCCGTGGATATAAGCAGAATTCCTGAATTGTATTTGTGAATTTTTTAAAAAATTTTGAAAATGTCAACTTTGTCAATATAGAGTCTATCAGAGGTCTGGCAAGGATTTTGACCCCCTGTGGCCAAACGGAGAGTTGGCATGCATAACCACTATATGCAGAGTGGAGCCAAGGATGAGTACTGTCCGTGGATATAAGCAGAATTCCTGAATTGTATTTGTGAATTTTTTAAAAAATTTTGAAAATGTCAACTTTGTCAATATAGAGTCTATCAGAGGTCTGGCAAGGATTTTGACCCCCTGTGGCCAAACGGCGAGTTGGCATGCATAACCACCATATGCAGAATGGAGCCAAGGATGAGTACTGTCCGTGGATATAAGCAGAATTCCTGAATTGTATTTGTGAATTTTTTTAAAAAATTTTCAAAATGTCAACTTTGCCAATATAGAGTCTATCAGAGGTCTGTCAAGGATTTTGACCCCCTGTGGCCAAACGGAGAGTTGGCATGCATAACCACTATATGCCGAGTGGAGCCAAGGATGAGTACTATCCGGGGATATAAGCAGAATTCCTGAATTGTATTTGTGAATTTTTTAAAAAATTTTGGAAATGTCAACTTTGTCAATATAGAGTCTATCAGAGGTCTGGCAAGGATTTTGACCCCCTGTGGCCAAACGGAGAGTTGGCATGCATAACCACTATATGCAGAGTGGAGCCAAGGATGAGTACTGTCCGTGGATATAAGCAGAATTCCTGAATTGTATTTGTGAATTTTTTTTTTAAATTTTCAAAATTTCAACTTTGGCAATATAGAGTCTATCAGAGGTCTGTCAAGGATTTTGCCCACTGTGGCTAAATGGCGCGTTGGCATGCATAACCACCATATGCAGAGTGGAGCCAAGGATGAGTACTGTCCGTGGATATAAGCAGAATTCCTGAATTGTATTTGTGAATTTTTTAAAAAATTTTGAAAATGTCAACTTCGTCAATATAGAGTCTATCAGAGGTCTGTCAAGGATTTTGACCCTTTGTGGCCAAATGGAGAGTTGGCATGCATAACCACCATATGCCGAGTGGAGCCAAGGATGAGTACTGTCCGTGGATATAAGCAGAATTCCTAAGTTGTATTTGTGAATTTTTTAAAAAATTTTGAAAATGTCAACTTTGTCAATATAGAGTCTATCAGAGGTCTGGCAAGGATTTTGACCCCCTGTGGCCAAACGGCAAGTTGGCATGCATAACCACTATATGCCGAGTGGAGCCAAGGATGAGTACTATCCGTGGATATAAGCAGAATTCCTAAATTGTATTTGTGAATTTTTTAAAAAATTTTGAAAATGTCAACTTTGTCAATATAGAGTCTATCAGAGGTCTGTCAAGGATTTTGACCCCCTGTGGCAAAACGGAGAGTTGGCATGCATAACCACTATATGCAGAGTGGAGCCAAGGATGAGTACTGTCCGTGGATATAAGCAGAATTCCTGAATTGTATTTGTGAATTTTTTAAAAAATTTTCAAAATGTCAACTTTGCCAATATAGAGTCTATCAGAGGTCTGGCAAGGATTTTGACCCCCTGTGGCCAAACGGCAAGTTGGCATGCATAACCACTATATGCCGAGTGGAGCCAAGGATGAGTACTATCCGTGAATATAAGCAGAATTCCTAAGTTGTATTTGTGAATTTTTTAAAAAATTTTGAAAATGTCAACTTTGTCAATATAGAGTCTATCAGAGGTCTGGCAAGGATTTTGACCCCCTGTGGCCAAACGGCGAGTTGGCATGCATAACCACTATATGCCGAGTGGAGCCAAGGATGAGTACTATCCGTGGATATAAGCAGAATTCCTAAATTGTATTTGTGAATTTTTTAAAAAATTTTGAAAATGTCAACTTTGTCAATATAGAGTCTATCAGAGGTCTGTCAAGGATTTTGACCCCCTGTGGCCAAACGGAGAGTTGGCATGCATAACCACTATATGCCGAGTGGAGCCAAGGATGAGTACTATCCGTGGATATAAGCAGAATTCCTGAATTGTATTTGTGAATTTTTTAAAAAATTTTGAAAATGTCAACTTTGTCAATATAGAGTCTATCAGAGGTCTGGCAAG
The DNA here is from genome assembly GCA_932274085.1 of Protocalliphora azurea. Taxonomy (NCBI): domain Eukaryota; kingdom Metazoa; phylum Arthropoda; class Insecta; order Diptera; family Calliphoridae; genus Protocalliphora; species Protocalliphora azurea. The sequence goes on along the minus strand of OW026519.1, from coordinate 90,853,307 downwards.
GATTTTGACCCCCTGTGGCCAAACGGAGAGTTGGCATGCATAACCACTATATGCAGAGTGGAGCCAAGGATGAGTACTGTCCGTGGATATAAGCAGAATTCCTGAATTGTATTTGTGAATTTTTTAAAAAATTTTGAAAATGTCAACTTTGTCAATATAGAGTCTATCAGAGGTCTGGCAAGGATTTTGACCCCCTGTGGCCAAACGGCTAGTTGGCATGCATAACCACCATATGCAGAATGGAGCCAAGGATGAGTACTGTCCGTGGATATAAGCAGAATTCCTGAATTGTATTTGTGAATTTTTTTAAAAAATTTTCAAAATGTCAACTTTGCCAATATAGAGTCTATCAGAGGTCTGTCAAGGATTTTGACCCCCTGTGGCCAAACGGAGAGTTGGCATGCATAACCACTATATGCCGAGTGGAGCCAAGGATGAGTACTATCCGGGGATATAAGCAGAATTCCTGAATTGTATTTGTGAATTTTTTAAAAAATTTTGGAAATGTCAACTTTGTCAATATAGAGTCTATCAGAGGTCTGGCAAGGATTTTGACCCCCTGTGGCCAAACGGAGAGTTGGCATGCATAACCACTATATGCAGAGTGGAGCCAAGGATGAGTACTGTCCGTGGATATAAGCAGAATTCCTGAATTGTATTTGTGAATTTTTTTTAAAAATTTTCAAAATGTCAACTTTGGCAATATAGAGTCTATCAGAGGTCTGTCAAGGATTTTGCCCACTGTGGCTAAATGGCGCGTTGGCATGCATAACCACCATATGCCGAGTGGAGCCAAGGATGAGTACTGTCCGTGGATATAAGCAGAATTCCTAAGTTGTATTTGTGAATTTTTTAAAAAATTTTGAAAATGTCAACTTTGTCAATATAGAGTCTATCAGAGGTCTGGCAAGGATTTTGACCCCCTGTGGCCAAACGGCGAGTTGGCATGCATAACCACTATATGCCGAGTGGAGCCAAGGATGAGTACTATCCGTGGATATAAGCAGAATTCCTAAATTGTATGTGAATTTTTTAAAAAATTTTGAAAATGTCAACTTTGTCAATATAGAGTCTATCAGAGGTCTGTCAAGGATTTTGACCCCCTGTGGCCAAACGGAGAGTTGGCATGCATAACCACTATATGCCGAGTGGAGCCAAGGATGAGTACTATCCGTGGATATAAGCAGAATTCCTGAATTGTATTTGTGAATTTTTTAAAAAATTTTGAAAATGTCAACTTTGTCAATATAGTCTATCAGAGGTCTGGCAAGGATTTTGACCCCCTGTGGCCAAACGGAGAGTTGGCATGCATAACCACTATATGCAGAGTGGAGCCAAGGATGAGTACTGTCCGTGGATATAAGCAGAATTCCTGAATTGTATTTGTGAATTTTTTAAAAAATTTTGAAAATGTCAACTTTGTCAATATAGAGTCTATCAGAGGTCTGGCAAGGATTTTGACCCCCTGTGGCCAAACGGCGAGTTGGCATGCATAACCACCATATGCAGAATGGAGCCAAGGATGAGTACTGTCCGTGGATATAAGCAGAATTCCTGAATTGTATTTGTGAATTTTTTTAAAAAATTTTCAAAATGTCAACTTTGCCAATATAGAGTCTATCAGAGGTCTGTCAAGGATTTTGACCCCCTGTGGCCAAACGGAGAGTTGGCATGCATAACCACTATATGCCGAGTGGAGCCAAGGATGAGTACTATCCGGGGATATAAGCAGAATTCCTGAATTGTATTTGTGAATTTTTTAAAAAATTTTGGAAATGTCAACTTTGTCAATATAGAGTCTATCAGAGGTCTGGCAAGGATTTTGACCCCCTGTGGCCAAACGGAGAGTTGGCATGCATAACCACTATATGCAGAGTGGAGCCAAGGATGAGTACTGTCCGTGGATATAAGCAGAATTCCTGAATTGTATTTGTGAATTTTTTTTTTAAATTTTCAAAATTTCAACTTTGGCAATATAGAGTCTATCAGAGGTCTGTCAAGGATTTTGCCCACTGTGGCTAAATGGCGCGTTGGCATGCATAACCACCATATGCAGAGTGGAGCCAAGGATGAGTACTGTCCGTGGATATAAGCAGAATTCCTGAATTGTATTTGTGAATTTTTTAAAAAATTTTGAAAATGTCAACTTCGTCAATATAGAGTCTATCAGAGGTCTGTCAAGGATTTTGACCCTTTGTGGCCAAATGGAGAGTTGGCATGCATAACCACCATATGCCGAGTGGAGCCAAGGATGAGTACTGTCCGTGGATATAAGCAGAATTCCTAAGTTGTATTTGTGAATTTTTTAAAAAATTTTGAAAATGTCAACTTTGTCAATATAGAGTCTATCAGAGGTCTGGCAAGGATTTTGACCCCCTGTGGCCAAACGGCAAGTTGGCATGCATAACCACTATATGCCGAGTGGAGCCAAGGATGAGTACTATCCGTGGATATAAGCAGAATTCCTAAATTGTATTTGTGAATTTTTTAAAAAATTTTGAAAATGTCAACTTTGTCAATATAGAGTCTATCAGAGGTCTGTCAAGGATTTTGACCCCCTGTGGCAAAACGGAGAGTTGGCATGCATAACCACTATATGCAGAGTGGAGCCAAGGATGAGTACTGTCCGTGGATATAAGCAGAATTCCTGAATTGTATTTGTGAATTTTTTAAAAAATTTTCAAAATGTCAACTTTGCCAATATAGAGTCTATCAGAGGTCTGTCAAGGATTTTGCCCACTGTGGCCAAACGGCGAGTTGGCATGCATAACCACCATATGCAGAGTGGAGCCAAGGATGAGTACTGCCCGTGGATATAAGCAGAATTCTTGAATTGTATTTGTGAATTTTTTAAAAAAATTTCAAAATGTCAACTTTGCCAATATAGAGTCTATCAGAGGTTTGTCAAGGATTTTGCCCACTGTGATCAAACGGAGAGTTGGCATGCATAACCACCATATGCAGAGTGGAGCCAAGGATGAGTACTGTCCGTGGATATAAGCAGAATTCCTGAATTGTATTTGTGAATTTTTTAAAAAAATTTCAAAATGTCAACTTTGCCAATATAGAGTCTATCAGAGGTCTGTCAAGGATTTTGCCCACTGTGGCTAAATGGCGCGTTGGCATGCATAACCACCATATGCAGAGTGGAGCCAAGGATGAGTACTGTCCGTGGATATAAGCAGAATTCCTGAATTGTATTTGTGAATTTTTTTAAAAAATTTTCAAAATGTCAACTTTGCCAATATAGAGTCTATCATAGGTCTGTCAAGGATTTTGCCCACTGTGGCTAAATGGCGCGTTGGCATGCATAACCACCATATGCAGAATGGAGCCAAGGATGAGTAATATCCGTGGATATAAGCAGAATTCCTGAATTGTATTTGTGAATTTTTTAAAAAATTTTGAAAATGTCAACTTCGTCAATATAGAGTCTATCAGAGGTCTGTCAAGGATTTTGACCCTCTGTGGCCAAACGGAGAGTTGGCATGCATAACCACTATATGCCGAGTGGAGCCAAGGATGAGTACTGTCCGTGGATATAAGCAGAATTCCTGAATTGTATTTGTGAATTTTTTTAAAAAATTTTCAAAATGTCAACTTTGCCAATATAGAGTCTATCAGAGGTCTGTCAAGGATTTTGCCCACTGTGGCTAAATGGCGAGTTGGCATGCATAACCACCATATGCAGAATGGAGCCAAGGATGAGTACTATCCGTGGATATAAGCAGAATTCCTGAATTGTATTTGTGAATTTTTTAAAAAATTTTGAAAATGTCAACTTCGTCAATATAGAGTCTATCAGAGGTCTGTCAAGGATTTTGACCCTCTGTGGCCAAACGGAGAGTTGGCATGCATAACCACTATATGCCGAGTGGATCCAAGGATGAGTACTGTCCGTGGATATAAGCAGAATTCCTGAATTGTATTTGTGAATTTTTTTAAAAAATTTTCAAAATGTCAACTTTGCCAATATAGAGTCTATCAGAGGTCTGTCAAGGATTTTGCCCACTGTGGCTAAATGGCGCGTTGGCATGCATAACCACCATATGCAGAATGGAGACAAGGATGAGTACTGTCCGTGGATATAAGCAGAATTCCTGAATTGTATTTGTGAATTTTTTAAAAAATTTTCAAAATGTCAACTTTGCCAATATAGAGTCTATCAGAGGTCTGTCAAGGATTTTGCCCACTGTGGCCAAACGGAGAGTTGGCATGCATAACCACTATATGCAGAGTGGAGCCAAGGATGAGTACTGTCCGTGGATATAAGCAGAATTCCTGAATTGTATTTGTGAATTTTTTAAAAAATTTTCAAAATGTCAACTTTGTCAATATAGAGTCTATCAGAGGTCTGGCAAGGATTTTGACCCCCTGTGGCCAAACGGCGAGTTGGCATGCATAACCACCATATGCAGAATGGAGCCAAGGATGAGTACTGTCCGTGGATATAAGCAGAATTCCTGAATTGTATTTGTGAATTTTTTTAAAAAATTTTCAAAATGTCAACTTTGCCAATATAGAGTCTATCAGAGGTCTGTCAAGGATTTTGCCCACTGTGGCCAAACGGCAAGTTGGCATGCATAACCACTGCATGCAGAGTGGAGCCAAGGATGAGTACTGTCCGTGGATATAAGCAGAATTCCTGAATTGTATTTGTGAATTTTTTAAAAAATTTTGAAAATGTCAACTTTGTCAATATAGAGTCTATCAGAGGTCTGTCAAGGATTTTGACCCCCTGTGGCTAAATGGCGCGTTGGCATGCATAACCACCATATGCAGAGTGGAGCCAAGGGTAAATACCGTTCGTAGATATAAGTAGAATTTCTGAATTGTATTTGAGAAATTTTTAAAAAGTGTCAACATTACGAATATCTAAGTTATATGATAGAATAAAATATGGTTTTAAAAATAAAAATTTTTAAAGTTACAAAAATCCAAAAGCAATGGTAAGGAATGATAAGAAGGATTAAATAGTATTTCGTCATTAAGGTTTTTAAAGAATACGGAATAGTTACAAAGTCATGTAATCTTTAATTGAAGGAAACCCTAAAACAAAACATTTTTAAGATAAATTAGAAAAAATTTTGATTAAATCTGAATATAGCTTAATTTGCAAATTTCTCTGAAATTACCCAGCTTGACAAAATGAAAATTTTTTTCTTTCGCACTGGATATCTTAATCAATTCAGGTATATATTATTATAAAGTGCAATGCCAACAAAACACTTTTTTTCTTTTATTGAATCAAATCAAACAAGTCGTTTTCGGAATATGCTCTAATATATTGTGTAACCCCTTTAATGTTTCAAATAGTGATTTATAGCGAGAACCAGAGTCAGTTCAAAAAAAGGGATTCATAGGCTTAGTACTTCACAATAACATGTATCGGAATTAAATTCCGTGCCGCAGAATCAGTGTAACTCTTATTATTAAAAGCGTCATTAAATAATTGCAAATATTTTATAATAAATTTTCGTTACTTCTCTTCAAAATATTTCTATCCTCATATACGGTTTTCTTTTAATAAAAGATTGAATTTTTTCAAATAGTTCCTTTATTTTTCACAATCCGTTATAAGTCTGCTATTAAAGGTTTTATTATAATTTTCAGTACTATTTTTGGATTTTTGCGAAAAATTATAGTTGAGTTTGCAATAATTAAATTGTGTACTACATTAATGTGAAGATTTCGCCTTGATTTTGTTTTGAAACGTACGTAAGAACTTTTCGTTTTATATTAGGAACAAATAAATTATTTGGCTGAAATTACAATAATTAAAACATTATTTCTTAAGATAGTATCACAAGAACAACATTTTTAAAATTTTAAAGTAAGGATTAAAAATTATAGTGTGTAAATAAATATTACAACTGTATTTTGTTTTAACAAATAAGTATTTATGTCAGTGCAACAACACAAAAAAAAAAAAAACTATGAATTATTAAAATCAAATTTTTAATGCAATTACCAGTACAAAACCAGCCTTATTTACATTGGTAAAAATTAATATATGTAAGAATAATTTAAAATATAGAAGCAAATGTAGTCATGTACATATGTATATTAGAAAAAAAAGGAATAAAATATTACTGGTATTTGAAAAAAATCTTTGATTTTCCATCGATCGTTCGATCGTTCGTCAATAACATGAACAATTCTATTTTTGTATTCAATAAACATTTGATTTCAAATTTAATAGAATGGATATTTTATTGAGGAAAAACTGTGAAAAACGTAAAAATTCAATTCTGTAAAACGTTAAACATAAAACTTTGACTTTTTTTCTTTAAATTATTACTTAAATATTCGATTTGATATATTATTTTATATATATATATATATATATATATATATATATATATATATATATATATATATATATATATTAATTAAAGCCTTTACTAATTAATCCGCATTTTCGCTATCGTTCAACTTACTGTGCGTCGAACCCACAGTTCTACCAGATCAAATATCGTTACCATCCGATACATACACAAACAAACACCAACAAGTAAACCTTGCAAGCATTTAGTGAATTCTTTTTCGAAATAGCTCACTTCTTCGCCACTCTTAGAAGTGCAATAGAAGATTTCTCTGAATTTTCCAACAACAAAATGTATTAGTATACGAATTTAATCTTCTAAACGTAACTTCTTTAATCACTATTAGAAGTTGTTTGGATAACAGTTACAATTATCCAAAAACGAAAACACTATTTTTCAACACCTTTGCTAGCATTTGGAAGATTGTTTTTTAACAATCCACATAATCTGTCGAATTTGGCACTCTAAGATTATTAATAGTAGAACGTGCAAAACTTTACAAAAACATCACACATTAGATTCGAAATTTTATCATAAAATCATGATTTTGACGATTGTTTACATTTCATAATGGGAAAAAGAACAAGAAGAAACAATGTAATTTTGCTTAGTAAAAAAATATAAGTTTTGAAGCGATTAGAGGAAAAAATATTGACATTAACTAAAATTATTTATGTAAGCTGATAGTGAAACAAAAAATTCATAAGTTTTACTCATAAAAGAATAATTAAGAAAATAAGGTAAGCGTTTATCAAAATTAAAAAGAAATTATTAATATTTCAACTAGTTCTAGGCAAGCGAATAAATTTAGGAAAACTTTTTCTATAAAATTAAAATATGTTATTAACAATTTGAGGGCCAGAACATGGACAGAAAATTTTGTTTTATATAAAATTCTTGATAACTTTACCTGTCTTTACCTGTTTACTTCCATCGGACGCGTCCCCAGGTGGCGGATAGGGGGGATTGGGCGAGAGACACTGGATGCACTAATGTACGGTGCTGGAGCCCTCTTCCCTTGCCGACATTAATGCATCCTTTGTATCACACCCAGTCCTGAAAACGGTAGGCTTGCTGGATTGGATGCGATGCATTGATGTATTCTATTTGGTGTTTCCGCCGAAATGAACACATCTCTGACACTGGGTACGGTCTTGGGTCATACGTTTTCCGTGGACCAAATAAATGGGTATTATGCACTTTTAAGATCAAGGTGGTTGGTAGCAGTGCCGAGGATCTGAATGATTAGTTAGTGCTAAAAGAAACTAATAGTGAACAGCTCCCCTCTGATGCTGATGGCAAGGATCAGTTGTATTACAGCCTAGTCCGCGTACGCCGTCACTGCGCGAGATGGTCTATTTTTTTACGAGCATACTCGTGGGACCAAATAGAAAAGTAAAAATGGAAACTGATAGGTTAAGTAATGAACGGGACAAAGGGACAACGGACAAAGAAATCAACACTAGGGTAGTAGAAGGGACGGAAGCTGACTTACGAGTTAGGGATAGGGTCAAGGTAGGGGAAAACAAGGACGACGTCGGGAAAGGGGGGAAAGATGAGGATGGGGACGATGACATGGACTTAATAAGACTGCATACGGACATCCTCATTCAACACGGACAACTAATGACCCAACTAACGGAGGAGGACAGCCTGCTGGACTCGGCGGAGGACCCTGTAGGATCTGGAGCGACGGAGGGACTGGAGGACCTGTCTCTTTTATCCGATGAAGAGCATGAGACAACAGTGGTCTCTGCTCTTGACCGGGGAAAAGAGATCGGAACTGCAGTCACTGCGTCAACTCCGGGTAGGAAGCAGGTGAGCTCGACGGGGGCATCAGACATGCCAAGGCCTACGGCCAAACCTATTGTTCGGCAGGTAGCGGTAGCATATCCAATGGATGAGCAAGCCGCAACCGACAGCCGAACGAATTTTGAAAAGGCGAAAAACGGTGTTAGGGCCTCTATAGCTGCACTAAATAAGTTGGCTAAAAAGGACCCATCGCTGTTAGACGGGCGGGATAGGCATGTTCGCAGGAAACACCGAAAGAGCATCTACAGGTTTGAACGGACCTATGGCTCCATCGGTGACATCCTGGGATTGTCTTATCCCGATGGTTTTAAAGTGGAAGTAGAGGAAGGTCCGCAAATTGCTCGCAAGGGTAAAGAGTCCGTGTCTACCAACACTTTGGAACCAAAAGTCGACGCTGTTACACATTGTGATACTCACAAGCCATCCAGCAGTCCTGTAGCTTCTCTCAAGGGAAGCGACAGGTCAGCAAGGATTGGTAGTGAGAAAAAACTCATTGAGAAGAGAGTAGAAAGGGTAAATCAAGCTCTTGCGAGCCCCGCTAAAGGATCTCAAATAAGGTCAATTAGGGGAGCTCTGCCTGGAGATGAGATACCCTCTACCTCTAAGAAAGCAGGTCATATTCCGCATGACTCTTTTAAAGGTCCCCCTACGGGGACCATAAAAAGAGTGAGGTCGGGGGATGACCAGCAGATTCCGTCTGCGAAGAAGGTTGGTAATGCACCAAGTGGCCCGCTTAAAAACTCTCATAAGGGAGTAGTGAAGCGGGTAGTATCTGGTGTCGTGCAACCTTCATCGTCCAAAAAGGGGAAGGATTCGTCCAAGTCGGACATTCTTCAAGCAGCAGTCATTGACCGTGCTGATCCAGATGGGAGAATCAGTACGGAAATGTGGCGGCTGATTGAGGACAGACTTATGGACGAAATCTTCCAGGCAAGGCACAGGCCGGGTGAAATAGCCTTCATGGGTGCAGACTGGACAAGGGGCGTCAAGACTGTTGGTTGCGGTAACAAAGGAACTATTGAATTCCTGAAAGCCGCGATCAACAGATGTGGCAACCTTAGTCCAGATGCGCAACTGGAGGTTATACCAGCGTCGGAATTGCCTCTGCGACCAATAGTCACGGTATGGATTCCACCACCCATTAAGCCGGTGGAAGTCATACTGGGAATATTGGAAGGACAAAATAGGGGGATCAATACAAGTCAATGGAAACTTGTCTCTTCATTGACTTGTAAAGAGAACCAGGGTAAAGATTTCCGATTCGCAGTGGATCGGGAATCTATTAGGAAATTGGACTCATTGGGGGGGGTTGTTACGTTCGGGCTTGGCTACATCAAATTTCGCTACGCGAAAAATGATAAAGCCAAAGAGGTTGCGGATGGTGCAGATAAATCTGCATCATTGTGAAGCGGCCTCGACCGAATTGATAACCTACCTCAGTGAGACCAATGTGGACGTGGCCCTAATCCAGGAGCCTTGGCTAAATGATAACCAGGTCTGTGGTTTAAGGGCCAAAGGATACAAATTGTTCAAGCCGTCCACTGAGGATAAGGTGAGAACTTGTATTTTGGTGAAGAATGATCTTCAGGTAATTCTTCTTAACTCTTTCAGTTATGGTGATCTAACGGTCGTCCAAGGAGAGGCATTGGGAGGCGGTAAACTGGCCTTGGCCTCGGTGTACATGCCCTATGAGGAGTTGGAACCACCAGATGACAGGGTGTGGGCCTTAGCCGAGTACGCAAGACGGAATGGAGTACGTCTATTGCTCGGTTGCGATGCTAATGCACACCACAGTCAATGGGGTAGCAGGGATACTAATAAGAGAGGTGAGTCAACTTTTGATTTTATTATTGCAAATGATCTTTTAATCTGTAATAGGGGTAATACTCCTACGTTCAGAACGAAGGATAGGAATTCAGTAATAGACATCACACTGACCAACTCGAGAGACCTAGTTGAAGACTGGAGGGTAGCCATGGGATGTACTTTCTCTGACCATGGTAGGATAACCTTTAGTCTGAACTTCCGAGGTTCTGAGGGGAAACCTTTCAGGAATCCTAGGAGGACAGATTGGGACGCCTTCGGGCGGGATCTGGGGTCAAGATTGACTGGAACTCCGATGGAGATCTTGTCGAGGGAAAATCTTGACGAAATAGTGGGGAGGGTAACAGGGTCCATTAACAGAAGATATGAGCTTAACTGCCCGGTGAGCTATCCGGGTAAAAGGAAACAGCCAGTCTGGTGGTCGGAGGAGTTGAAGGCTCAACGGACCACAGTTGGAAGGCTGTACAACAAGGCCCATAGATCTGGTAGGGACGAGGATTGGGGCACCTATAGAGTGTGTTTCAATAAGTACAAAAAGGACATTAGAAGAGCTAAAAGAGCCTCGTGGATTAGGTTCAGCGAGGCCATTGACTCGGTCAATGAATTTTCCAGATTCAGGAAGATACTGTCAAAGGACCCTAGTGTTCCTGGGAGTATCCAGAGATCAGATGGTTCATGGACGGAGTCTAGTTCTGAGTCACTTAATGTACTTTTGGAAACCCATTTTCCGGGTTGCAGGGATCCATTGGTGGAGGAATCAGGTGAGGGAGAACACTTCTTCACGGAGTCCACCAGTGGGAGAATTGGAACAGTGGTAAGAGACCTAATAACGGTGGAGAAGGTCACATGGGCGGTGAATTCATTCGAGCCTTATAAGTCACCAGGCCCGGATGGTATTTTTCCGGCCATGTTGCAGAATGCACCGTTGGTGGTCCGTAAACTACTGGCTGGGATTTTTAAGGGGTGTTTAATACATGGACATATTCCAAGGGGGTGGAGAGAGGTTAGGGTTATATTCATACCGAAAGGTGGAAGGACCTGTCACTCGAAACCCAAGGCTTATAGACCTATCAGCCTATCGTCTTTCCTCTTGAAGACTTTAGAGAGACTGATAGATCTATATTTAAGATCGTCTGGTAGCTCCAGCATCATGAGTAGTGCTCAACATGCTTACCTGAAAGGTAAATCTGTGGAGAGTGCGCTAAGTGATGTGGTGGGTTATATAGAACAAGGGCTTCGGTATAAGGAGTATACCATGGCCGCGTTCTTGGATATTGAGGGAGCGTTCAATAATATTGAGATTGACGCTATCAAGCAGGCGCTGGTGAATCTTAAGGTACATGACTTCTTGATCGAATGGATAATCCTCATGCTGAGCAGCAGGATTATCAATTCAAGCTTGGGTGGAGTATGCTTAAGAAAACTAGTGACTAGGGGAACTCCGCAAGGGGGAGTGCTCTCACCCCTGCTGTGGCTAATGGCTGTCGATGTGATTTTGCGTCAATTCGACAGTAGAGAGCGGAAGATCGTGGCTTATGCTGATGATGTGGTCATACTGGTAAAGGGAAAATTTCTTCCCACAATCAGTGAGATCATGCAGTCAGCACTGGGTGAGCTGTCCTCGTGGGCTGCTGATAAGGGGTTGGGAGTGAACCCGGAGAAGACAGAGTTGGTTCTGTTTACTAGGAGGTACAAGGTAGAGAAATTCAGACTACCGGTACTATGTGGGACTGAACTGAAGCTTTCAGACTCAGCGAAATATCTGGGGGTGTTCCTTGATAGCAAACTGACCTGGAAGAGGAATGTTCAGGAAAGACTCAAGCGTGGCCTCAATGCCTACTACACCTGTAGAAACTCCATAGGTAGGAGTTGGGGACTCAAACCGAAAGTTGTATATTGGATTTACACTTCGGTGGTGAGACCAATCCTTTCATATGGTTGTTCTGTCTGGTGGCAGGCACTGGAACGCAAGAGCAATAGGAGACTTTTGTCGAAGGCGCAAAGGTGTGCTTCGATTGGCATTACAGGTGCAATGAGAAGCACACCACAAGCGGCTCTGGATGTCATACTTCATCTCTTACCTATTGAAGAGTTTGTGAGGGGTATGGCAGCAAAGAGTCTACTGAGACTTAGGGAATTGGGACTATTAGGCTCATCAAGAGCAGGTCACTCCAAGGTCATTTACGAGATCAGTTACGGTGAGGTTAATCTGAGCTCTGCGAGGGCATCAGATTACATGGCCACTGAATCGGACTTTGGAGTAGGTCCTGTCGTGGTGATACCTGATAGGGAGGTCTGGTCCTGCACTGAGAGACTATATGAAGTTTGCGCAGTGTTCACGGACGGATCAAAGATGGTCGAAGGTACCGGGGCGGTGGTCTATATTATGGGCACGAATTTGAAGGGCTCTTTTAGACTCCCTGATGAGTGCAGTGTTTTTCAGGCTGAGATTCTCGGCATCCTGAGGGCCGCGGAGATGATCAGGCAAAACATTGCGAGAGGTACCGAGGTCACTCTCTATGTGGACAGTCAGGCGGCTCTAAAGGCCTTGGGGACACATTTGGTGAGATCCAGGCTAGTAGCTGCCTGTAGGAAGACACTGAGAGAGTTGATGGAGGACTACATGGTGAGACTCTGCTGGGTGCCTGGCCATTGCAATATTTCAGGCAACGAATTGGCTGATGAACTGGCAAGGCAAGGTGCGGCAGGGAACGTCTCGGAGAGAGAGACATATGTGAAACCACCACTAAGTTTCTTCTATGGGAAGATCAATGATTGGATCTTGGTCAGAACTAATTCGGCTTGGGAAAGTAGGGAGGACTGCAAAGTGTCGAGGGCGATATGGCCGGTATTGGACAAGGCAGGCACTACCACTCTCCTGGGCATGAATAGGAAGAGCTTAAAGGTCATGATAGGGGCCATAACGGGTCACTATCTGATAGGGAAGATGAGGTCTAGAATGGACGCTAACAGTTCTGATTTTTGCAGACTGTGTGAGGACATCGATGAGACCGAGTCTATTGAGCACATTGTGTGCCATTGTCCGCGATTACAGCATCGTAGGATGAAGTGGCTGGGTAGACAGTTCCTCGACGGGCTAGGTGACGTTCGGGACGTAGATCTTGTTGACGTCATAGGCTTCGTCATGGGAATTGGCTGCTTGAGGGAGAATCAAGGGTTTAACCCTAGGGGGATTGGTGGCATTGCTGGTCCCCCTCTGTGATTCGCTACATTTCTATTCCCTTTTTAACTTTCACTTTACTTTTTCTGTACTCTGTATTTTCAATTTTATATATTCTATACTCTTATTTCACAACTATTCTGTTGAAGGGACTCACAATGGACCGGGATCGGTCTCTGGGTGGAGATGTGGTACTATCTGGTATCACATCTACCTTCTCTATCTATCTATCTATCTATCTATCTAAACAACATTTTTTAAGTGTGGAAGTTTGACTAATGTATGACATGCCCGCAGCAAAAGTCGCTAATTTTCAGAATAATTTTCTACAGAACAAAAAATTGAGAATATAATAAAAAATCGATTTTACAAGTCTATTCTGTGGAAGATTAAAATTTGTACATGCAGCAATCAAAATTTTGAGAATGCATTGCATTAGAGTATCCGAGAAATATTTTAGCAGAGCTGAATTTTTACACTTTAAATTTGAATTTTCAAAATTTTAAATTAATTTTTTTTTTTTTTAAAGTTTAAAAAGAATTCAAACATTGTTCTTGTTATTAAATATTTTGAAGAAATTGTTTTGTTGTTGTAATGCTTGAAATGTGTAGAGTAGATTGTGGTAATTTTTGGATAAGTAGTGGTATTTATTTCTAAGTTTCAAAAATCTTAAATATTGACAAAAACGATTGAAAAAACATTCATGGCCAAGATGAGATTTAAATAATGATTTAAAATGGTACATCATTAAAATTTGTAATAGAGAATGGAAATGGTTAAAATATCATATAATCTTTAATAAAGAGAATCCCCTTTATAAAAATAGAAACATTTGAAAGAGAAATTAGAGAAAATTTGTTATAAATATTTTTTCAAATATTTCCTAAATTCTTAATAGTCAGCTATTTGTTCAGCGAGAAAGTATGATTTTAGAAAAGTATATAGTTTTCGCTTTATAAAAAGTGTATTACATTTGTTCTTTAATTATTTTAGAAAAACTGGCGATTTTAGAAAAAAATTAACCAAAAAATTTTTAATTAAATAGAATATTTTAATTACATAGAAAATTCAATACAAAATTAAAATAAATAATAATGTAGTCTTGTAATATTTAGAAATCGTACATTATATTACTGAAAAACAATTTGGAAATATTGAATTACACATTTTATAATACGAACATCATAACCTTTCTAAAACTCATACATTGTCGCCGAACATACTAATAACTGCACAGAATTTTGCAAATATTCTAATAGATGTTAAATGTTCATTTGAATTCAAAATTTCTTGTGCAATTAATTTCATTGTTTTTTTTATAATAAATACAAGGAAGAGTTTTTTTTTTTTTTGTTATTTAAAAAATAAATTAGATTCAATAATTATTCTTATTTTATTATATATATATATATATATATATATATATATATATATATATATATACCTACTTTATTAAATTTGAAAGAAACAAATATTATTTTCTAATTTTGTACTTAAAATATTTCTTTAGTATTCTTTTTTAATTTAATTTAATTTAATTTAATTTTTTATGTTAATTTGAATTTAAAATGTAAGTATTACTGACATTATTATATTAAAAATTTTATGCAAAATAGTTTTAAAATTCTGCAAATATTTTCTATCGAAAGTTTAACTACATCGGCACACCGGGAAGTTTATTCTGATATAGTTAGAGATAGCATCTTTTGAGAAACTCTTTAGTGGGGATTGGAAGATTCGAATTATGATTTTTTATTACACACTTTTTACTTCGTTATAGTAAATCTTAATACGAGACGTACAAAATTTACTAAAGCGTTATAAATTCTGATCTGCTTAGTAACACCGTTCGGTAAGAAATGTGCCACGAAGAGATAGTTCCTTTTGAGTAACGCTTTAGTGGGGACTTGAAGATTCGAATTAGTGACATTCAATACTGACTAAAGGGTTACTCAAAAGAAACTATCGCTTAGTGGCACAATTCTTCCCGAACGGTGTTACTAAGTAGATCAGAATTCGATCGTAAAAGCGACGCATACCAACTTCCTGGTGTGTCGATATAGTTACGCTTCCGATAGAAAATGTTTGCAGAGAATGGTCACATGAATAAAAATTCCCTTTCCCAACTGTTATTTTTTGTGCTCTTGATATTCAATTGAGTTTTTTATAATTGTATTTTATTTCTGTGCGTACTAATAATGTTGTCTACTTGTAACTGACTTTTGTGTTTTATCGTCTTTTCGAACATTTATTTATGAAAAAACAAACCCAAACAAACAAATTAGTAAACACAACTCCTTTCCTTCTCTCATGAATGTTAATTATTTGTACGAATATGCATATGTTATATGCAACCACAGCATCAAAAATATAAACTAGTTGCTGTTTATAGGAAAAAATCACAAGAAATAAAACGCATTTTAGTCAAAAAGTAGTCGCAAAGTTGATATTTAGAAAATTAAAAAAAAATCACAAATACAATTCAGGAATTCTGCTTATATCCACGGACAGTACTCATCTTTGGCTCCACTCTGCATATGGTGGTTATGCATGCCAACGCGCCATTTAGCCACAGTGGGCAAAATCCTTGACAGACCTCTGATAGACTCTATATTGGCAAAGTTGACATTTTGAAAATTTTTTAAAAAAATTCACAAATACAATTCAGGAATTCTGCTTATATCCACGGACAGTACTCATCCTTGGCTCCACTCTGCATATAGTGGTTATGCATGCCAACTCTCCGTTTGGCCACAGGGGGTCAAAATCCTTGCCAGACCTCTGATAGACTCTATATTGGCAAAGTTGACATTTTGAAAATTTTTTAAAAAATTCACAAATACAATTCAGGAATTCTGCTTATATCCACGGACAGTACTCATCCTTGGCTCCACTCTGCATGTAGTGGTTATGCATGCCAACTCGCCGTTTGGCCACAGTGGGCAAAATCCTTGACAGACCTCTGATAGACTCTATATTGGCAAAGTTGACATTTTGAAAATTTTTTAAAAAAATTCACAAATACAATTCAGGAATTCTGCTTATATCCACGGACAGTACTCATCCTTGGCTCCATTCTGCATATGGTGGTTATGCATGCCAACTCGCCGTTTGGCCACAGGGGGTCAAAATCCTTGCCAGACCTCTGATAGACTCTATATTGGCAAAGTTGACATTTTGAACATTTTTTAAAAAATTCACAAATACAATTCAGGAATTCTGCTTATATCCACGGACAGTACTCATTCTTGGCTCCACTCTGCATATAGTGGTTATGCATGCCAACTCGCCGTTTGGCCGCAGTGGGCAAAATCCTTGACAGACCTCTGATAGACTCTATATTGGCAAAGTTGACATTGTGAAAATTTTTTAAAAAATTCACAAATACAATTCAGGAATTCTGCTTATATCCACGGACAGTACTCATCCTTGGCTCCACTCTGCATATGGTGGTTATGCATGCCAACGCGCCATTTAGCCACAGTGGTCAAAATCCTTGACAGACCTCTGATAGACTCTATATTGGCAAAGTTGACATTTTGAAAATTTTTTAAAAAATTCACAAATACAATTCAGGAATTCTGCTTATATCCACGGACAGTACTCATCCTTGGCTCCACACTGCATGTAGTGGTTATGCATGCCAACGCGCCATTTAGCCATAGGAGTCAAAACCCTTGACAGACCTCTGATAGACTCTATATTGGCAAAGTTGACATTTTGAAAATTTTTTAAAAAATTCACAAATACAATTCAGGAATTCTGCTTATATCCACGGATAGTACTCATCCTTGGCTTCATTCTGCATATGGTGGTTATGCATGCCAACTCGCCGTTTGGCCACAGTGGTCAAAATCCTTGACATTTTGAATATTTTTTAAAAAAATCACAAATACAATTCAGAAATCCTGCTAGTATCCACGGACAGTATATTCGCAAAGTTGACACTTTAAAAAAATTACATATATAATTCAGGAAGCCTGGTTATATTCAAGAATATTATTTATCCTTGTCCACAATGGTTGACGAACCTCTGAGAGGTTTTACATACACAAACTTGAATTTTGGAATATTTTCTCAGAATAAAAATTTAAAAATTTTTATTATTATATTATATTATATTATATTATATTATATTATATTATATTATATTATATTATATTATATTATATTATATTATATTATATTATATTATATTATATTATAAATTTATTAGCTTTTAATATTTCATTAAATTTTGCCAAAATTCGGTTTATTACTTTTTTTTACTACCAAATAGTCATATTTAAATATTTCATATTTAAATATGTCATATTTAAATATGCCATATTTAAATATGTCGTTACGTCATCACATATATCATTACGTAAGTCGTTACGTCAAAAAAGATATTTAACTCGCATATTTATCTTCACACACATTTATTATTATTATTATTATTATTATTATTATTATTATAATTTTTGTATTACTTTATTTTTTTCTTTTTTTTTTGCGTAAATTACGATTGTCGGAATTACTTGATTTTTAAAAAATTTTTATAATGATCCAGTAGTACTTTTATTTGTGATAAGATAATGTAATAATATCATTTAAAAGTACATTAAAATTTCTTTTGGCATAAATCAAGATTACCAGCACACTTGATTTTCAAATAATTTTGATAATGACTCAGTAGCATTTTTATTCATTATTTATTTGTTCTTAGTTTACGAGTTATGGGTATTTGAAGTTATAATATAAAAATGCAATATTCTCCTTCCTGCTATAATGAATATGAAAAATATGGGTATCATAGGAAAGGTCTTGGATATATAAAATGTGCCAAATCACTAACCCATGGTGAGACAGTATATTTTATTACTTTTTATTTCGACTTCTTTACAAAAGCACCGTTATCTCAAAAATATATCGATATAACGGTACTCTCAGATACATCAAATTATTTAGAGAACATTTCAAGCTTTAAATAACAAAAATATAGCACTTTAAAAATTAATATTTAGAAAAATTAATCGATTTTTATTAGTAATATATTTGTTAACATCATAATACATCATAGTACATAGAAAAGAACATTTATTAACATCAAAAAAATATATATTTGAATTCCAAACATTTTTTAAACTTTTTTTATCTATAATTCAAATGAAAATGTGAATTAAATAATATTTACTAAGTATTTTTTTATTTATTTTTATTTTTGAGATTTAAAGACCTTTCCAATTATATCCGTATTATATATATGACTATAGGCTTTTTCTAGACCTTTCTAATGATATGCATATTACATATATAGTCATAAATTATAATATTACGAGTAAAAATCGTTTCATTTCTCTGAATATTAATTTTTAAAATGTTATATTTTTGTTTTGTGGGCCAGGGATGTAATATGAGGATCATATGAAAGCTTGAAATATTATCTAAATGATTGGGTTAATAATTTCACACATTTTATAAATCAATCGAAAGGCCTTCTCAAGACCTCTCCAATGATACCTATATTGTTCATTTTCATTAAAAGAGAAAATTGCATTCTTACATCATAACTTAAAGTACCTATAACTCGAAAAGACACAAAATAGTGCTTTTGCAGAAAAGAAAATTTGTTAAAAATCAACAGTGCCGGTAATCTTGATTTGTTCCCAGATTTATTAAAATATAAGTTGAACCATTAAGGTA
This sequence comes from Protocalliphora azurea, assembly GCA_932274085.1. Classification (NCBI taxonomy): domain Eukaryota; kingdom Metazoa; phylum Arthropoda; class Insecta; order Diptera; family Calliphoridae; genus Protocalliphora; species Protocalliphora azurea. The sequence goes on along the minus strand of OW026519.1, from coordinate 90,834,479 downwards.
AGATGTAAGAACGATTATGAAATAATTGAAAACTGCACATATTTAACCCACAAATATTTTATTGAACTTATATAGAGAACATTCAACTTACTATTCTTTTATTCATACCAGATGGTGCATTTCGAAAACCCTTAATAGCTTGGAATATTCCACCACCAATGCAACCCATTGCAAAGGCACCACCACAATCATCAATAATGCGAAATGGACATGGTTCTCTTGCATATTCCTCCATTATTTATATAATAATCTTAAAGCAAAAGTAATCGACAGACTATTTTATGTTATAAATAAAATAACATTAATTTCGCACACACACTTTCATAACATAAACTAATTTCCACAATACCTAATACCACGTAGGTTACTCTTTGTGTAATATTTAACAAAAAGGTAAGTTAAAACATGTGTGCAAGGCAGATTTAATAAGGTAACAGCTACTCAATTTTTTTATGTAATGAGTTTAGACGTTGCAATAAATGACTAAGAGAGCAATATTTTACAATTTATTTAGAGTTTGACAACTAAACCAATCGAAAGAAACAATAGCATTACCTTATCTGTCTTGCATTACCTTACTGGGTATCTACACGTAACAAAATATGAAAGATTTTTATATCAGAGAGCGTGAAAATTACTCTCTGAGAAAGTTATCTTACGTGTAGACTTAAAATTAGTGTTATATTAGTGTTATAAAAAATTTTATGAGACGGTTGTTATGAGAAATCTTTACACAACAATATTATAAGATCAACTCTCTAATTTGTACAAACATGCATATATACATACATATGTACATATGTATGAAATTTCAAGCAGACGCCATTTAAATTGTCATTTTATAGAGAAAATACGTACAAGTGTTAAATGTGTGTTGTAAAAATTCTTTATTGCGAATTATTAATCTCGAAAATAATAATAATAATAAAAAAAAATAATTAAAATCGGTTTAAGAATATATTTTGTTGTTTTAAATAAATTAACAGAAAATTTATTTTGCAATAAAATTTATCGTAATTATAAAAAACAGAAGTGCTTTAAATTTTCCAAGTGTTCCAGAAAGAAAAGTACTAATTGGAAAATTCTGCAATAATGAATTTGCTTTCCAATTTAAAAAATTTTGCAATAAAATTGTGCTGCATCAAATCCACATTTTTAATAATATTGTTTTAATAAACGGTATGTACACATACAAATTGAACAAATTATATTAATATATTATAAATTCAAGTGTGTGTTTTTTTATTTATTTGTTTGTTTGTGACGCAATCACTCCTAACCGCCGGACCGATTTTAGTGAAATTTTAAATATAGATCAATTTTAAGGTGGAAGGAACTAAAGGATATAAAGTATTTGCATAATAATGAAATGGCCATTATCATTTTTCGATAAAACTGGAAGGCTAAATAGATGAAGTATTACGAGAAACCTTCCATATTCCATGCAACGCAGGAGCATTAATTTAGACATTCTTATTTCTATAATAATATATGTACATACGTATATATATTAATGAATAATCCAAAAGTTTAAGACGAAAGACATTGTTGGAGTGGAAGAAAATACGATGTTCATACAGCAAGCAATTCCAACAGCGTGCAATTTTCACAACAAATGATCTTTCAAAACACAATTTAAAAATTCTCGGAATATACATTTGAGGATTTTTATGTGTCATAAAAAATTTTCTTTTGACTATTTTTTCAACACACCTTTTTTTGGGACTTATCAATGAATTTTTTTTTTTTATTAATTTTCTAATTGAAGGTTTTGGGTTGTAGCAAAATGGACTTTAGTATAGAAGATGTTTTTAAAATCATTAACTTATATCGCCAATTTCCATGTCTTTGGGACATCCGAAATTCTCACTATAAAAGAAACGACATGAAAAGAAATGCTTGGCAGGAAATTGCAAAAAATATGGAAAAAGATGAAGAGGAAGTTAAAAAGAAAATTAAAAATTTACGTTCAGCATATGTATCTGAAAAAAGGAAAGTGGAATCCTCAAAAAAATCCGGATCTTCGGCGGAAGATATGTATCATCCTCATTTATTTTATATGATGAACTAAATTTTTTAAACTCCTCTGTAATGTTTCGGAAAGCAACTAGTAATTTGGAAAAAGTATGTTATAAATAGTAATTACTAAGAACGCAATATTTATAAATAAATTATTTTTGCCTTTGAATTAGGAAAAATCCCCTACTACTACTTTATTGTTTGGTTCGGATAATTTGGTTTTGGAGGAAAACTGCAATTTGGATAGCAGTTTATTGAATCTTGAGGAAACACAAGAAAGTTTTTTGTCGTCCTCCGGTTATGAAACATCTCTAACAAACAAAAATTGGAATAAACCCGCAAAAAGGAAAAAAATTGATAGAAATGAAAAGTTCAACTCCGCCATTGATGCTTTCGTAAGGCAGGCAGACATGTCCTGCAATATGATGTCATCTAATAAAGAAAATGAAGAAAATATGTATTCGACTTTCGGAAAATCGATTTCGTTTCAGTTGGCACAACTTGCAATGTCTTCTGCCGTCGAAGCCATGTCCGAAATTCAACTTATATTGGCCAACAAAATTCAAAATGAGCCCAAAAGAGATATTTTACAAACAGCATTATGTGAATCCGAAATTATTTAAGGCAAAAGTTTGTATACCTTACCATTTTATAAGTTCTGTTGGTTTATGTTCCAAAAATTTTAATTTTGAAACTATAAAATCATAAATTTTGGTATTTTGATAAATAATTAATTATTTAAAATATTTTGGAAGCAAAATAATATGTTATATTTAACATATTAATCGTGAATATAAAAATGTAATTTTAATCTTTTTGTACTATATATTATTGATGAAATTTTTATTTATTATTTTTTTTTTTTTTTCGTTAAATTTAATATACGAAATAATTTATATAAAAGTATATAAATTATATTTGAAATTAAATATCGTTAAATTTAAAGAAATCGTTTTAAAATTAGAAAAAAAAACTGACAAGAAAAACCTTAAGTGCAAAGAAAAAAATGCAGAAAGAAAAATCAATAAAATATGGCAAAAATATTTCTATTTAAAAAATCGTTAAAATTCAAAATCACAAAATTACATTAAAATAAATATTTAAAATAAAAAATAACTAATTTTAATTCAATTTATAAAAAAAAAAATATTCACAATATTCAAAAAATCTTCTTTGTTCTTTTTTTATAACACATTATTAAATTTAATTTTGAAGTTTAATTATTTTGCATTACTTTTAATATTTGTAATTTGGAGATTTTTCTTTCTTAGTATTTTTTTTCCAATGTACACTACTTGGCCGAAAAAGTTCTTAAGTAATAATTTCATTCCTAATTAAAATTTATAAGTTCTTAAAATCTCATATTAGTACAAATATTTTTAACGTTATTTTATTAATTAATTTTATAATAAGAGAAGGAAATGTGATCAAATAAGTATTAATTATTCCTAGTTATAAAAAAAAGGTTGTGGAGTTTGCTATATTTAATTTACATAAAATAAATTTTGTTATAATTTCAATTTATAAACGAACAGAATTTGCATTAAAATAAAATGATGCTAAGCAAGCAATATATGTTGGCAAAAATAGTATTTATAAATAAACTACATTTTAAATACTTTGAAAATAAAGCATGTTTATTTTTCTGTTGTTTACAATTAAAAAGAACTATTATTAAAGAAATCTGTTATCAAAATATTTTATTTAAGAGTTAAATATATTGGCATATGAATTACCTTTACATTATACTATAAAAAAATAAATTTGGGTTCGAAATTGTACATAGTCGAATTTTTATTACAAAATTTTTTAATTTATTATTTATAGTGATTTATACTTGTTATAATTATGCGTATTTTGTGCTATATCCTGCTGATGTGCCCGAAATAGTCAACGCATTAGATAGTCCCAAAGTTTGGAAAACAATATCAAACATTTTTTAAAAGGTAGTTTTTGTTAATAAAAATTAGTTTAATTAAATTAAAAAATATACAAATTTCAGTTCTCAGTACGTCTGGTGCTGCTCAAATCATAAATTAGTAATTAAAAAAACTAATTTTAAAGCTTTATTATTTAAATAAGGTTCCCTGAGCAAATATAAAAAATGGGAAATATGGGTTGCTTTAGTAAAAATATAAAAGAAAGAACATTTTGAATGAATTTTCTATTATATTAAATCTAGAAACATGAAATTAAGTATATGTAGACCAAAGTGGGTGAGAATTCACGAGGGATACTTTATGGTTCCTTTTTTTTTTTTTTTTTTGTTGTTCTAATGGTATTTTTTTAATTTTTTATAATATTGAACCTAAAAACATAAAAAGGAAAAACTACATAATTGACTTTTATTACTTTTCAGGAGACAGTTTTTTTGGTTTTAAATTGAAATTAAATGTCGTAGGTATACAATTTGGAATTATCTAATGTGTAAATACATTTGCAATTCGTACGAAAGTTATTTGGTATATTTTTCAAACCGATACGTGTATTGTAAGCAATGGTTTTGTTTTTTCCTTTATAAAATTAATATTTAGTTTTAATAACATTTTTAGAAATTTGGAAGTGATGATTTCAATAAATTCATATATAATTTTTTTAATATGTTTAATTTCAGTTTAGTGATTCTGCCCTTAATAGTTGTACCATAAATTGGATTAAATTTGAATGTTTTAATAGTTTGTTATTTTACAAAAACAAATCTCTTTAGAAAATTATTTGGTGGCCCTGAAAAGGGCCGTTTACAAAATTTTAAACATTTCACTCAATTCTTACAGATACTGAATTTGCAACTTGCTTTTTAATTTTTTGCCATTGGAGTGGAATATCACCGTTAGTAATAAGGAATTTTTTAACATTATCTCTCATTTCATTGGCAAATCTTACAGTTTCATGTTGTTGAACAGGTAATGGTGTTAAAGTTTATGGTAGTTCTGGCACAATCACATCTTGGTAATGTTTTGAGCGATCAGCTATATTTTTGGAGAGCATATTATGTAAAATACAGCAAACTGTTATTAGAAGATCGCATGTTTCCAATTCAACTTCAATTGGTCTGTGAAATATTCTAAATCTACTTGCCAATCTTCCGAAAGCCATCTCTACAGTCATCCTAGCTCTGCTCAGCCTATAATTAAAAATTTCTTGGGCTGTTGTCAAGTTTGTGTTGCGGTTGTAGGCCTTCAATAAGTTTCTGTCGATTCCAAATATGTCATCACCAATGAAAAAGTATGAAGTTTTAACTTGTTGTCCCGGCAATGCATCGTCTCTCGGAAGATTTAGATTCCCAGTTTTTTAATAGAACTACATCAGAAACTCTTCCGTTACCTCCAACATCTATATATATAAATCTGCTGTAGGCATCTACGATGGCTAAGAGCACAATACTATGATAACCTTCATAATTATAAAAGTCAGATCCAGCATGTGGCGGCCGTTTAACTCTTACATGTTTGCCGTCAATAGCTCCCAACGTATGTGGAAATTGCCACAAATTTTTGAAATCATTTGAAACAGCTTTCCATTCTGCTTGATTGGATGACATCTGAAAAGGAGTTATTAAAATATGTTTATGTACATATACATATAGTTTTAATATTTACTTTTAAGAATTTGTTAGAAAGAGCCTGAATTATTGCGTTAAAAACCTTTGGAACGAATCTGCTAATTGTCTTTCTAGACACTCGAGTAAGAAATTCCAAGGATCTGTATGAATCTCCAGTTGCAATATAGCGTAGTGATATAGCTAAACGCGTTCTTGAAGGTATTGCGTCTCTCATTACAGTATCTTCTTTTTTTATTTTCAAGTCAACCTAATAATATACATATATATGTATGTATGTATATTGTGTTCATAACAATGATGAGGATTATGAGCAGTGCCATTTTTTTAGGCAATAATTATTCAAATTTAAATTACTCACCAATGAAAGTAAGTGTTCAAAATCATCTATATTTAAACGGCAAAAATTTTTGTAGTCGCTGGTGTCCCAAAGAATGTCTTTTAGTATGTGGGCTTCTAACGAGTGGAACTGCCTGTTTTCTAAAAATGGTTTAACCCAGCATATGCGTTCCAGACGGTTTTCTTCATCATCGACCACATCCATTAGGTCTTTTAAATTTTTTAACTTTAACAACATATCAAAGCTTTTTCTTACATCCATTTTATTTTAAAGATTTTGCCAACGTTTACAAAAAAAAACTATAAAATCACAAAAAATTATTATTAATTTTCTTTTTAATTTTAATATAAATACATATGAGCAAAAACACAAAATTTAATTAAATAAAATTTTTCCGACTTTTCTTTTCTTGGCGCATAGAGAGCGCTTTGAACGAACAAAAAGCAATACTCAGCGTTTAAAATTTCAAATTTATTTACATTATAATTGCACACATTCATATTTTGAGTAGCTATCATTATTAATAATTCATTTTTAATAACTAAAATACGATTTTAATTTTTTACTTGATTGCGATAGGTTTTTTATCTTTTCTGGCATTTGTTTTTTTTTTTACTCTTAAATTTGATTTGTAAAGCTAATATGTCAACAAAAAACCTGTTAAAATAGAAACTTTTTAGATCACTGAATAATTTATTTTAAAGATTTTAAAACGTCATCACTTTTAATATTACGAAAATGCAAAGAATCAAATTTTTTAGGGGGTTTTTTATTTTATAGTAATTCCTGAAAATTCTAACTAAACTATCAAAATGTAAATGAAATACATTATGATAATTTTTACGAAGGGATGTGCCCGAGCAAAATGCATTTGATAAAAGTATCTAGTTTTACGTTAAAACTGATTTATTTTGACAGGTTAACACAAAAAAAAAAAAAAGAAACATTAAAATAAACTGCACCAAGTCTCCCACTTATTTACGAGGGTACATTGATGGGATACATCATAATTGAAGCCGAATTACCTTGAAAATAAATTTATGACATCAAATTTCATCTTCATGTAGGAGCGCACATACAGTGTCATGATGGTCCGTTTCAATAACATTTTTCTAATTTTTCAACTTTGAAGAACATTAACTAATAATGATAAAGTCCATGGTTGTGGTCCAATTTATTGTTTATAGTTTTACTAATGCAATGTTATTAGCCATTTTTACATTTTGGCAACATTAACTTAGTTTCTTTTTTAAATTTTTGTATTTTTACCCATATATAATTTTTATTTATTAAACAAAATCATATTAAAAAATAACAATAAAAAACATACACAAAATACAAATAAACACGAAACAATGTATTTATTAAATAAAAAAGAGGTTCACAAATTTATCAAAAAGTAACAAAATATAAATTACAAAGAAACACAAAACACAATGGACGCTAAAAACAAACTTCACTGCACAGTTGCCAGACAATTATGAGATATTATAACACTAATATAAATACGTTGTCGCCTTGTATAACACTAACATTTTCAAAGATAAATTGTTCTCTCTCTTCTGCCGGCGTTATCTCACATATTATATCAGCGTTAATCTCAGTTGTAGACACTATGTTATATCTTGCAAAGATATTTTTATTTAATAACAGCCTATCTACACGTAACAGCATATGTAAGATTTTTCTGGCAGAGGTGTCAAATTCGCTCCCTGAGAGAATCATTTCAAGTGTAGATTCAAATATTGGCATTATTAGAAGTATTATGAGACAGTTGTGATGAGATTTCTCTGCACGGCTATATTATAAGATGAACTGTAAAAAAACATATACGAAAGTTTGTTTGTGTCTGTGCATGTGTTTCTTGGAAATTACTAAAAAGCAATGATTTTTATAAAATTGTTTCCTTTTAATGCTTGTTTTACATTTTATAAAAATTGTGCTAAAAAAGTTCGAATTTCTTAAATAAAATGAACATGTTTATTCTATGACTGATTGAAAATAATGATATTAAAGGATTTATTAGAATACGTGTACCCATTTTTTAAGATATGCGAAATTCATAACAGCACAGAAAATAAACATTGGTTGGGAAAAATGTAGTATTTGATGGAATATATGTTTTAGTGTGTTATAAATGTAAAGGTTTCAATCATAAAGTATATATGATTACAACTTGATTATTGTTATAAATGTCACGGTAATCATAATGGTAAAGAGTGTAGGGAGAAAATTATAAAAAAGAATGTACAAACTCTGTGAGGTGAAATGAAAAATTTAATCTAGGACTTGATGTTAATTATAATACGTATAATAAAGAATGTGCAGTATATAAATTGAATTTAAAAATGAAAAGAATGAGTTTTAATATCTAACAATTAAATAACGTATGCGCAATATACACAATTATGATCACTACCCTACACTATCTAATTCTTCACGAATAAAATAAATTTTGTGAAAAAGTTGCGGATAAAAAATATTGGATGTATGCATATTTAGCGAAAAATAAAAATATTTCACTTGTCATAATGGCAGTGTATAGATCACCAAGCAGTAGAAGTCGAGTTTTATAATACCTTTGATGAAATTGCTGTTTTAGTTTGTGAAAAAAATTATGAGATAATTATCGCACGAGATTTCAACATAGATTGGAGAAAGAATGAAACATAACAAAATAGATTACAAGTAACTTTAAATGATAATGTTCTTAAACAAATAGTAAATGAATACACAAGAATAACAGAAAATATGAAAACATTAATCGACCTTGTAAAAACAAATAATGATAATATAGTTGCAAAAAATAACAATGCAAATAAAATAGCCGATCATGAGGTAATAGATATATCGTTTTATAGTGAAAGTAATAAATATACAATAAAAAAGTAAATTGAAGTTTTTAAATTCGATAAAAAGTTGTTCAGCGAGGAACTGTGTAAACTAATAAATTACTTTCGAGATGAAGATGTAGATAAGAATGCTGAGAAAATAAATAATATTGTTACCTTTTTACCTTTTAAAAACTGTGGTTTATTTCCTTTTAAATAAACCGGTACTTTGATTGCAAATAAAAGCAGTTTAGTTTAAATGTTTTAATGACTCTTTATTTTATTTAAAATGTACAACAATAACAGTTTAAATAGTCACTATGTGTTCTAATACACACACATACTCAAATTACACACTTTTTGCAGCGCATTTTAATAATGTACAAGAATATATCGCCAAGGCAGTTAATTTGTCTTTACTTAACGATGCTTCATTAGAATAACTCAATGATGTATATACACTGCATTACCTTCTAGATGCTTCTCGAAAGCTCTATTTCTTTATACAATGTTCTTAACGTATAAACTAGTATATTCGAATTTTAGAGCTTTCGATTTTATTGTTAGCAGCTTCAAAATTTAGTGTTGCCATACCTGCAAACAATGGTGAAAGCTTTTCATTCAATTTTGTATGTTTACAGCTATGTTAATAATTTTTACAGATATGTTGATTATTTAATTTTAAACCAGCCTTTAAAACCGTTATATTTGAATTTAAGTACAATTTCGTAACACTGCCCCCCGTTTAAGCCTGTACATCCCTAATAGACACAGATTCATTTCTCCCATAGGCAGCTAGTCGTTCTAGACGTACGAACTTCATTTTACCTCTCGGGCTTTTTTCTTTCTGTATTCTGTACACCACATCGTTTAATTTCTTAATCACCTTGTATGGTCCATCCCAATGGGTTTGTAGTTTGGGAGACAGTCTTTTCTTACGTTGTGGGTTATACAACAGTACATGTTGGCCTTTGTTAAATCCTTCAGAATTCGCTGCTCGATCATATCTGGCTTTCATTTTGTCGCTGGTCATTTTTGTTCGTCTGCGTACGAATTCATGAAGTTCGTTTAGGTCAGCTTGCTCTTGGGAAGTATTTTCATTATTTGTTGATGAGGACTTAATACCGAATTCTAAATCACCAGGCAACTTGAGTTCTGTTCCGAAGACAATTTTTACAGGTGTTCGAGAGGTTGAGTCATGAACAGCTGATCTGTATGCCAATAGAAATTTCGGTATGTGTTCATCCCAGTTCTTCTTCCACTTTCCTTAATTAGTCCTCCAGAGTGCGATTGAGTCTTTCGATTGAGTTTTTCTTATTCTGTATAAATCGCATATTTTCTTTAAGATAGCAGATTCAAAATTTCTACCCTGATCAGAATGCATCTCCAGTGCAACTTCATAGCGGTACACCCAGTTGTTCACAAATACGCTTATAACCGTTTTAGCTTCCTGATCGGGTATGGCATATACCACTGGCCATTTGCTGAAATAATCCATAACCACTAGTACGAAACGTTTTCCGGTATCACTGACACCCATTGCTACATCTATTGCATTCGAATAGCGCACCTGAGTTATACTGCTGAAATTGTCCACGACTTCTTCTTACTGGACCCTTCGCTGCTATGCATTGTGGACAATTGGCTACCCAATCGGCTACTGCTTGCTGACAACCCACCCAATAAAAACGTTGTTTTAACTTTTCTAAGATTTTTGTCACACCAAGATGACCACCACTAGGATCGTCAGGGAACTCTTTCATTACTTCGATTATTTACAGGATGGTACTGCAATTCGATTTGTCACTGTTTTACCGTTGCATTTTCCCATACGCGGTATAAGCAGCCATTTAACAATTGTAGACTATTCCATAGGGCCCATTATGATTTCGTCAGTGGACTTTCGGCGGATATTTCGTTGAGGGCTGGCCTTCTACCTTTTTCTTTTGCCTATATTATTTTCGTCAGTATGGGGTCATTTCTTTGCGCTACAGACCAATCTTTACTGGACTCTATATGCATTATTCGGACATCGATGGAACATTCCTTTTCCTCGACTTTTGTATAATGCTTACATTCCACGTTGCAGGGCCGTCTTGACAGCGCGTCCGCATTGCCGTGTTTCAAACCCTTCCGGTGCTCGATACAAAAGTCATAGCTCCGAAGTTTCTCTATCCAACGAGCCAGTTGTCCTTCAGGTTATTTAAATTGCAGCAACCTCCTGAGGGCAGAATGATCGGTTCTCAGTTGGAAGTGTTGACTATACAGATACATGTGGTAATGCTTCATAAACTCTAATACTGCCAAAAGTTCTCGTCGCGTTCCGCAGTACTTTCTTTCAGGCTTCGAAAACATTCGGCTGAAGTATTTAATGACTCTTTCAGTGCCATCGAACACTTGTGAAAGTACACCGCCTATTCCGTATCCGCTCGCATCGCTATCTACCACAAACGTTTCTTCAGGTATAGGATATGATAAAATTGGTGCCGTACATAATAGATCCTTGCACTACTGGAATACTAGTTTTTGTGCTTCACTCCATTGGAATCATTGTCACTTCTTGGTTAGCTTATGTAAGCCTGCGACAAATCGTCTGTAGCATGTGCAAAGGCCAAGGAAACTACAGAATTCGTGGAGATTTCTCGACCGTTGCCAGTCCTTTACAGTAATTATCTTATTTTCATCTGTTGATATTCCTTCTGCTGTTAAGCAACGTCCCAAAAATTTGGCTTCTTTCTGGATGCACACTTCTTTACACTGAGTTTGAGTAAAACCACTGATATTCGTTTAAAAGTCTTACCCATAACAATTATATCATCGAGGTACACCAAGCATGTCTTCCCGTGAAGTCCTTTTAATACATGTTCCATTAAACGCTCGAATGTGGCTGGAGCATTGCAGAGTCCAAATGGCATCACATTAAACTGCCTTTAGCGCGAGTGATGGGAGAACCATTGTGTTCCAGCTAGTGTGTCCAGGGTGTCGTCAATTCTCGATAGCGGGTAGCTGTCTTTCTTGGTAACGTCATTCAGTTTTCTATAATCGACGCAAAATCTAGTGCTGCCGTCTTTCTTCTTAACTAAAACAACAGGCGAGCTCCAAGGATCTGAAGATGGTACGATTATACCGTTCCGCTCCATTTCGTTGACCAACTCCTTCAATTCACTACGTGTTACTAGAGGAACACTTTTGAGCGCCTGCTTTATTGGCTTCGCTTCGCCAGTATTTATTTGATGCTTTACAATTGCCGTTCTACCATGGCTTTGACTTTTTAAGGTGAAGACGGAAATATGTTTCTTCAGAGTCTGTTTGGCCTTATTTCTATCTGGCGGCGCTAATCTTTCTACCCATTTTCTCACATATTCTGCTAGTAGCTCATGTTCTTTGGTGGGACAGCCACTTTGTGTTTATCAGATTTGGTATACCTAAATCTAATTACCAAACCCAAATTAACAACTCCCCCAGAGACTCCAGCTTCTTCAGAGGCTCCTGATCCAATGTGAATCTGAAGTCTCTGCCTTGGTTCTCCTCATAGGTCATGGACTTTACAATCTTCCATTGACCTGTAACAAGACCTACATTCTGATTTTCCAATACTGTTAGAATGATTTCAACCTCTGGAATTGGTGGAGGAAACCATGCGTAACTATTGGACGAAGGGGCAACTCAGACGTCAGTATCACCTCAAGTTTCGCCCTCGGATAAAGACACTCGCAAAAGATTTCTTATTACCGCAGTTGATAGTTTTAACTCCCTTCATCCAGTTCGCGCCTTTGAAGGATACCTCGTCTGTCCTTCATCTTACGAGGGCAATCACTTCAATGAGCTTGTGTTCAATCCGTCGCCATAGATCCAAGTTTCTGGATGTACTTTGTAAATGACAGCAGCTTGAATAAAGTTCTGCAACACTGATTCCTTCGCCTTCTTCGATGTTGAGGGCTGTTCGCTTCCTGACTCAGCACTCAGAGATTTTAGCAACCCCACCAGGTGTCCTTATGGTTTCCACTGGTAGAACTGGTCGTCCTCTGATCTACTGCCTTCTTATTTGTCGATGGCTGATCATATCCATTCCTAGCATCCCTGACAATCTTTTGCGAATTGCTAGTTTTGCTGGCTGGTGCATGAACAGCCTTACCACCGGTAGTCTTTGGCTTGCCAATCTTTACCTACTGTTCCAAAAGGGTTGCAGATTCGGCTGGTTCGCCACTACCCTTATTTTCCGCTCCAGCACCGATGGTTGGGGATACTGACCTTCCTCCTGTGCTCTCATGAGTGCTGTCCACATTCTCACTCAATCCTTCAGGATAAGACATTCCCACACAGACAGATCCAAGAGAAAGACCCCCGAGCTTCTGTGTGGCGCTGGTCCCAGCAAAGGAATCCATCGAGATGCCCAGAATCTCATCCGTCTCTGACACTAGCTCCAATAACTGACTTTCTTGTGCTTGAATGTCTCGTTGGACCCCTATCATCAATAAATCGTCGTCCGTGTTATCCGTGGCTGTCATCTCGCCCTGCGACCGTTCATCTTCTGTCCTGATGGAATAATTATTTGAAAAATATATTTTCGTCCCACGAGTATGCCAGTAAAAAGGAGGACCATCTCGCGCAGCGAAGGCGTGCGGACTAGGCTGAAGCTTACAAACAACCCGTGCCATAGGCGTTGGAGGGGAGCTGTTAGCTGTTAGTTTATTTAGGCACCAACTAACCATTCAGGTCCACGGCACTGCTACCAACCACCTTGACCTTAAAGTGCTCTGCATTTATTTGGTCCGCGAGAGACTCTAAGGAACTCTAGGGCCAGAGATAATGCACATGATCTGAACACTCAAATTATGAGCCTGTATGCACCATATACCAAAATGAACACGTCATGTGCCTTATAGGCAATTCCCCCTGTCCGCCACCTGGGGACACGTCCGGTAGGAGTAAATGCAGCAAAAGACTCCATACGGACACAGTATAGGAAAACTTTTGTTAAAAATAATCAATAAATCATTGAAAATGGGAACATTCCCAGAAAACAGGAAGCTATTGCTGATTACACCAATAGAAAAAGTTATGAAAACAAAAAAATATGAGGAATTTCAATCCATTAATATGCTAAAAACTTATGAAAAAATAATAGAAAAAGTAGTTAAAGTACAACTAGAAAAATATTTTGAAGATAATGACATACTATCGAAATACCAATCGGGGTTCAGAAAAAAATGTTCATTCGAAACAACGATAAACTACGTCATAAATAGATGGAAAAACGTAGACAAAAAGAAAAAAATAATGGCAATTTTCCTTAATTTTAATTTAATTTATTAATATTTAATTTATTAATACAGAATTTATATAAATACGGAATACGTGGAAATGAATTGGAATGATTTAGATCGTATATAATAAATCGAAAGCAAATTGTGAGAATTAATAATGTAAGATCTGAGTATAAATGTAAAGATTGCGGAGCACCACAAGGATCAATATTGGTTGCTCTACTTTTTGTTATATACATAAACGACATGCCAAACATATTGGAAAAATGCGAAATTGTGCTATATGCTGATGACACACTAATTCTTACAGATATAATAGTGAATGTGAAGATAATTTGATGCATGACATGAAAATTGTGAATAACTGGCTAAAAATTAATAAACTTAAACTGAATGAAGGTAAAACAAAATTAATGGAAATTAATATGAACTTTTAAAATTTATAACGAAGTAATTGAAAAAGTTAATCAAATTAAATATCTTGCCTTTATAATAGACAAAAAACTAAAATTTAAAAACACATCGAATATATATGCAAAAAATCGGTAAAAAAATCGGGTTTTTTAAACGAATAAGCAACAAAGTTTCAACACTAACGGCTATAAACATTTAAAATACAATGATAAAACCATATTTTGAGTTCGGTTGAACAATACTTTATACCTACCTGCTATTCAACTACACAAATAGAAAGATTACAAAAATTACAAAATAATGCAATGAGACAATCATAAAATGTAACATTTATACACCAATAGAATATATGCTAGACACACTTAAATGGTTTAATATAAAACAAACACCTGAATTTAATACACTTATATTTATACAAAAAATGAAAATGGGAAACGCGCCGCAATATCTGATAGATCAACTAAATTATGTAGGTGATATGCAACACTATTAACTAAGAAATGTTGGGAATTTTTGGCATCCACAGGCAACAACAACTGCAACACAACGGTCACTTTTCTATAAAGGGCTACATATGTACAATATGCTTCCAACTTATATAAAAGTAGAAGAAAATAACAATATATTTAGATGAAAAATTATATCATTTATAAAAAATAATAACTTCGAGAGGTTCTGAATACATTGAATACTATACTTAAATTATATTAAGAAGAATATAGTAAAGTATTTTAAATACTACTAAATTTTTAAAATAAAAAAAAAGATTTAACATAATATAAGATTGTATTATCTCACATATTATATTAGCATTAATCCTAGTTGTAGACCTGTGGTAACTCTCAGCGGGAACGAAAAAATACAGCTCTTATTAATATATTAGGTGATACCAGAGTGCTGGGTATTCTATTATCATGCAAATTTATGATTTTTTCTAAACTAAAACTAAATGTCTTTCCGAATCAGAGAATTTGCTTTAAAATGGCATCGATTTGTTAATGCATATTTCTGCATATTTTACTGAAATAGCATGTTTTTGGATATTTTGCCATAAAAGCATATTTTGGTGTAATAATTTGTGAAAAATTACAATTTAAAATAATTTTTTGTATGTAAAAAAGATAAATCTGTGAACTTTTAATAAAGCGACTTAAATATATTTTTCAAAATTTCAAAATATTGTTAATTTTTTGTAAGCTATATATCGAAAACTAACAATCACAGAATCAAACCAATTCCAAAAATTTGCGTTAATATTGACGTTTTTCTTGATAGAAAATTATCTATTATAGACACTATAAGAAATAATGCTGGCAGTATAACGGGAAGAAATTTTTATTTCTAAATTTATGTTTAAGGATGGAGAGCACGTATATGAGAAATTTTAATTTTAAATTGCCTTTTTATCGAAAATATTTTTTTTTCGTTTTTGTTTTTTATTATTCTTTTTAAAATAATATTAATTCATTTTGCAACATGAATTTGTCAAAAAGAGCAAAATATAATAACAACATTATATTTGACAGCTTATGTTAAACATTACTACTTAACTTTGTGTTTAAACATTTATAGCGAAATAAATTTGCTCAATAGATTTCTTATTGGACCACACGAGAAGGAGATAGGATTTGACAATTGCAAACATAAAAATGTTTACGTGTAAACAAAAGAGAACGTAGGGTCTAAACGGGAGATTTTTCTATCATAACACACGTAAATTCTTATCATGACAAGAATTTATCAAACAAATTTATTTATTTTATTGCAGTGTTGTTATAAACTTTTTAGAGTTGAAGCGAAGATAAAATTGTTTTGTCAGCAAATGCTATTTTGTTTATTATTTTTTTTAAGAAGCAGCTCTTCATGGTAATCTCAATTAATTAATTAATTATTTGTAGCATAATAACACAATACAATGAATCTAAAAAAAAATACTATTATATTTTGGCAACATGCCTCTACGAAAAAAGAAAAAAAAAAAATTATTATAACATAATTTTAACTACGAGTTCCCATATATGCCGATATAAATAAAAAAATAGAGGTAGCTATTCCGACGTTTTGTTACTTGTTATGATAGAAAAATCTCTCGTGTAAACCTAACGTAACAGAATATGTAAGACTTTTCTTTCAGATCGTATCAAATTCATTCTCTAAGAGAATTATCTCACGTGTAGATTCAAATATTAGTATTATAAGAAGTAATATGAGATTGTTGTGATGAAATTTCAGTACACAACTATCTTATAAGACGAAGTGTCAAAAAATAAATAAATAATTGTTTGTGTGTGTACATGTGTTTTTTGCAAAATGATTTCCTTTTAATGTTTTTTTCACATTTTAAAAAACATTTTTATAAAAATTGTACTAAAAAATTGCTAATTCCTTAAATAAAAAGGACATGTTTACTCTGAGAAAAATAACACCAAATACAATGAAATTAAAAAGAAAACTTTATTATTAAATTTTGATAAAATACCTCGACGAAAAATGAAAAAAAGTGATTTATTATAACAAAATTTTATCTATGTACTTGTTCCGATATATGCTGATATAAATAAAAAAAATAATAATAATAAAATGAGGTATCTTTGCTAACGTTTTGTTACATTCTATGGTAGAAAAACTTTCGTGCCTACATTAACAACCGTGTTTAAGCATTAAAAAATGTGCACGAGAAGATAACAAAGTAAGATAACAAAGTAAAAAGTGCTGCCAAGTTTAAAAAATAACAACTTTGTTAACAAACTAATAATGAAAGGTAACAAACTAATGGACCATAGGTCGAATTGAGAGATTTGTTTTGGACCGGACCACTTGTAGGTGATAGAGGAAGGTTTCAGCTTCATTTTGATATATATTTTATTCACCGCTATAGTTTTTGGTAGAACAAAAATTTCAAAAAAAGATTATTCATATTTCACTCTAAGGGACATTTTGGACCCTAGGTCGAACTGAGTGATTTGTTCCTGGACCGGACCACTTGGAGGTGATAGCAGAGGGTCTCAGCTTCATTTTGATAAACATCTTATTTACCGCTATAGTTTTTGGTAGAACAAAGTTTTCAAAAAAAGATTATTCATATTTCACTTTAAGGGACATTTTGGACCCTAGGTCGAACTGAGTGATTTGTTCCTGGACCGGACCACTTGGAGGTTATACTGGAAGGTCTCAGCTTCATTTTGATATACATTTTATTTACCGCTATAGTTTTTGGTAGAACAAAGTTTTCAAAAAAAATTTTTCATATTTCACTCAAGGGACATTTTTGGCCATAGGTCGAATTTAGTGATTTGTTCCTGGACCGGACCACTTGGAGGTGATAGTAGAAGGTCTCAGCTTCATTTTGATATACATTTTATTTACCGCTATAGTTTTTGGTAGAACAAAGTTTTCAAAAAAAGATTTTTTCATATATCCCTCTAGAGGACATTTTGGACCCCATGTCGAACTGAGTGATTTGTTCCTGGACCGGACCACTTGGAGGTGATAGTAGAAGGTCTCAGCTTCATTTTGATATACATTTTATTTACCGCTATAGTTTTTGGTAGAACAAAGTTTTCAAAAAAATATTTTTTCATATTTCACTCAAGGGACATTTTGGACCATAGGTCGAACTGAGTGATTTGTTCCTGGACCGGACCACTTGGAGGTTATACTGGAAGGTCTCAGCTTCATTTTGATATACATTTTATTTACCGCTATAGTTTTTGGTAGAACAAAGTTTTCAAAAAAAAATGTTTCATATTTCACTCAAAGGACATTTTTGGCCATAGGTCGAATTGAGTGATTTGTTCCTGGACCGGACCACTTGGAGGTTATACTGGAAGGTCTCAGCTTCATTTTGATATACATTTTATTTACCGCTATAGTTTTTGGTAGAACAAAGTTTTCAAAAAAAGATTTTTTCATATATCCCTCTAGAGTACATTTTGGACCCCATGTCGAACTGAGTGATTTGTTCCTGGACCGGACCACTTGGAGGTGATAGCAGAGGGTCTCAGCTTCATTTTGATATACATTTCATTTACCGCTATAGTTTTTCGTAGAACAAAGTTTTCAAAAAAAGATTTTTTCATATTTCATTTACCGCTATAGTTTTTGGTAGAACAAAGTATTGAAAAAAACAATGATGGTGGTGCCCGGATTGCAACGTACCAGCCTTTGAAATAAATGTAAATAATCTGGCAGCCCAGAAATAAATATATTAACAGTTTAAAAACTTGGCACACCTTTTATACTAACATGGCCACCAAGACGGATTTTTACAAGGTGGTTTCGATTAGACATGTAGCCTTCAGTTTTCTGAAGTGTCAAACTGCACATATAAAAAACTTTTGGAACGAACCTTTTTAAATCTGGCTTGGTAACCGTCAAATTTTATTTTCCATCAATGAAACAGCAGGTAAGTGTTTTTTTAATTGATTAAAAATAAGATTTTTAAGTGATAATAATAATTTATATAGTTAATATGTGAGAGTTTAAATTGTGATTTAAAAAAAATTGTGATTTTTTCTTTCTTCAAAAAAAAATTTTGTGTATGGTAATAGAGCTGCCGCGTAATTAAAAATAATTCTGAAAATGGGATTTTTTAAATTCCCAAATAAAAAAAATTATTTTGTAATTTTGCAGAAATAAATATTCTTTTTATTTTTATTTTGTTCTATCGCCATATCGAAAAATTATCGCGCAAAAGCAAAATAAAACTATCGCGAAAAGGAACTCGGTACAAAAAAGAAAACTATCAACATATCAAAAAAGTATCGCCATATTGAAAAAAATATTAAGAAAAACTATCGTTTTATCGGTAATATATGAAATTACAAACGGATCGACAAAATTATATAAAATTTAGAAAAAAATCAAAACATGAAATTTAAAATGAATTTTTATTTTTTATTTTTTTATTATATATTTATTAATACGCGCAGAAAGCTCAAGCGAAGGAAGACCACTATCAATAGAAGGAAGACTAAGCTTAAGCAAAGAAAGGCCATTAGAAGGAAGACAAAAAACTTACAAACTTGGAAAGAGGGTAATAAATGTAAATTTTCACTAATACCTTTTATTAACTTTAATAATAGAATTATTTTAATACTAAACATAAAAATATTTAATAATAATTTTAAAGTATTTTGTAAATTAATATATAATATAAGAATATATTAAGAATAATTTATAATTAGATAAATTAGTTTAATAAAATATTGATTTCAAAAAATTTTACAAATAAATCAGTTCGACCTAGGGTCCAAAATGTCCCTTAAAGTGAAATATGAATAATCTTTTTTTGAAAACTTTGTTCTACCAAAAACTATAGCGGTGAATAAAATGTATATCAAAATGAAGCTGAGACCTTCCACTATCACCTGCAAGTGGTCCGGTCCAGGAACAAATCACTCAGTTCGACCTATGGTCCAAAATGTCCTCTGGAGTGAAATATGAAAAAATCTTTTTTTGAAAACTTTGTTCTACCAAAAACTATAGCGGTAAATAAAATGTATATCAAAATGAAGCTGAGACCTTCCACTATCACCTCCAAGTGGTCCGGTCCAGGAACAAATCACTCAATTCGACCTGTGGCCAAAAATGTCCCTTAAAGTGAAATATGAATAATCTTTTTTTGAAAACTTTGTTCTACCAAAAACTATAGCGGTGAATAAAATGTATATCAAAATGAAGCTGAGACCTTCCACTATCACCTCCAAGTGGTCCGGTCCAGGAACAAATCACTCAGTTCGACCTATGGTCCAAAATGTCCTCTGGAGTGAAATATGAAAAAATCTTTTTTTGAAAACTTTGTTCTACCAAAAACTATAGCGGTAAATAAAATGTATATCAAAATGAAGCTGAGACCTTTCACTATCACCTCCAAGTGGTCCGGTCCAGGAACAAATCACTCAATTCGACCTGTGGCCAAAAATGTCCCTTGAGTGAAATATGAAAAATTTTTTTTTGAAAACTTTGTTCTACCAAAAACTATAGCGGTAAATAAAATGTATATCAAAATGAAGCTGAGACCTTCTACTATCACCTCCAAGTGGTCCGGTCCAGGAACAAATCACTCAGTTCGACCTATGGTCCAAAATGTCCTCTAGAGGGATATATGAAAAAATCTTTTTTTGAAAACTTTGTTCTACCAAAAACTATAGCGGTAAATAAAATGTATATCAAAATGAAGCTGAGACCTTCCACTATCACCTCCAAGTGGTCCGGTCCAGGAACAAATCACTCAATTCGACCTGTGGCCAAAAATGTCCCTTGAGTGAAATATGAAAAATTTTTTTTTGAAAACTTTGTTCTACCAAAAACTATAGCGGTAAATAAAATGTATATCAAAATGAAGCTGAGACCTTCTACTATCACCTCCAAGTGGTCCGGTCCAGGAACAAATCACTCAGTTCGACCTATGGTCCAAAATGTCCTCTAGAGGGATATATGAAAAAATCTTTTTTTGAAAACTTTGTTCTACCAAAAACTATAGCGGTGAATAAAATGTATATCAAAATGAAGCTGAAACCTTCCACTATAACCTCCAAGTGGTCCGGTCCAGGAACAAATCACTCAGTTCGACCTAGGGTCCAAAATGTCCCTTAAAGTGAAATATGAATAATCTTTTTTTGAAATTTTTGTTCTACCAAAAACTATAGCGGTGAATAAAATATATATCAAAATGAAGCTGAGACTCTCCTCTATCAACTCCAAGTGGTCCGGTCCAAAACAAATCTCCCAATTCGACCTAGGGTCCATTAGTTTGTTATCTTTCATGATTAGTTTGTTAACAAAGTTGCGACTGTTAACTTGGCAGCACTTTTACTTTGTTATCTTACTTTGTTAAGTTCACGCCGACAAGTTAAAACATGTGTTCAAGGCAGATTTAATAAGGTAACAGCTACTCAATTTTTTTATGTAATGAGTTTAGACGTTGCAATAAATGACTAAGAGAGCAATATTTTACAATTTATTTAGAGTTTGACAACTAAACCAATCGAAAGAAACAATAGCATTACCTTATCTGTCTTGCATTACCTTACTGGGTATCTACACGTAACAAAATATGAAAGATTTTTATATCAGAGAGCGTGAAAATTACTCTCTGAGAAAGTTATCTTACGTGTAGACTTAAAATTAGTGTTATATTAGTGTTATAAAAAATTTTATGAGACGGTTGTTATGAGAAATCTTTACACAACAATATTATAAGATTGCCTTGCTGAACTAAATTTCAGTGTCGCCAAGTTTACAAAAGAGCTATTTAAACTTTACAGACTCTAATTCCAGTCCTGCCAAGTTTTAATTTAACAAAATTAAGTAAATAATGTGGCAACTATGCAACTTTGTTAAAAAACTACTGTATCCGGCAGAAAAATATTTTAAAATTGATTAAAATAATAATAAAGTTAATATACAAGAGTTTAAAGTGAGCTATTTAAAAAAATACTGATTTTGTCGGTTTCGAATAAAATATTGTTTATAGACGTTTCGATATTTTTTCATGGCTATTTTATTTCTTGTGCGATAGTTTTAATGGATTACGCGATAGTTTTTTTTTTCGATATGGCGATATTTTACTGATATATCAATAATGTTTTTTATATTTTTAATATGTCGATATTTTTTTGTCCCGGGTTTCTTTTCTATTTTTTTCGCGACAATTTTTCGATAAGGCGATGGAAAAAAAAAAATACTTATTTCTGCTCAACAAAGGTACAAAATAATTATTTTTTATTTAGGAATTTAAAAAATCCTATTTTTAAATTTATTTTTTCTAATGTGGCAGCTCTATTACCATACACAAAATTTTATTTAAGTCATTATTTTTTTTAAATCGCTCACTTTAAACTCATACATATTAAATTTATAAAAATAATGTTAAATTATTATTTTTATTCA
This sequence comes from Protocalliphora azurea, assembly GCA_932274085.1. NCBI lineage: Eukaryota > Metazoa > Arthropoda > Insecta > Diptera > Calliphoridae > Protocalliphora > Protocalliphora azurea. Next base: position 90,812,156 of record OW026519.1, on the reverse strand, counting down.
CTTAAAAATAATATATTCAATCACTGAAAAAGAAAAACCCTGCTCTTTTTTGGTCTATAGACTATAGCGGTATATAAGTTGTATATCAAGCTTGTGATTTGCTAATATTATGTTCATACACATTAGTTTTTGAATTGTTTTTTGAAAGACACAATGAGTTTAAACGTCACTGTTCACATATCATTTTATTGTTTTTTCCTTTTGGCCCGTTTTTCGGTTACTAAAACATTTTCACAAATTTTCGATTTATATAAAAATTTCACACACAAACACTTTCTAATTCAAAAAATACATTTTTTAAACAAATAAAATTTATGAACAAATATAAATTTCATTCATAATTTTTTGTTTTTAAACTGTTTGAAAATTTTTACAAATTGTTTTCCAACAAATTTCTATGAAAAAAATACTAAAAATTTCTTCCCTGTATGGATCTATGTAGTATGTTTTTTATGTGTTAAATTAAACTATTCAAATCAAGATGTTTTTTGGCATTGAAATATATAAAAAAACAAATCAATGTTTGTGTGTGTGTGTTTTTTTTTTTTTTTTTTTTTGAGAAAACGACTCGCTTTTCAAAAAACCTCTATATGTGAACATAGCATTAAATTTAATTTTATCTTCAATTATAAAAGTATTTGTAGTAGAATTTTAAACTGTCTTCCATTCTTTTGATTATTTTGATTAGACACTTTACCGTAGCAAATAAAAGCTCTATAGTGTAAAAAGCTACTTCCTGATTCCTGCAAACAGTAATACCTGCGGGTCTATCGCGTATTATCTATAGATACTTCTTTCTTATTATTTATTTCAATCAAAATGAAAAACGAAACTATCTATGAAAATTTAAAAATTATGATGAACTTTTGTTATTTTTGAATAACAAAGATTTTTTCGATAAAAATAAAAAGTTGTTTTTTTGGTATTGAAATCCGGTCTCTGGTTTATAAATCTAAAAAATTAACACTAACATTTGTATGGGCGCGGGGTGAAATAATGGACTGATCATAATCAATTTCAATAAGTTTCGTCCTTGTATCATGAAAGTCCTACGTGCCAAATTTCATTGACCTGTACTTTGTGCACAAGGTTTACATGGACAGCCAGCCAGCCGCCCAGCCAGCCAGACGGACGAACGGACATCGTTAGATCAACTCAAAAAGTAATTCCGTGCTATACTTTAAGGTGGGTGTTGAATAATTTTTTCTGTGCTTCACAAACAACAGTACAAATGCATAATACCCCTACCACCTATGGTGGTATGGGGTATAATTTACATATTGCAAAACTAAACTGTGAGCATATTTTTCAAATTAACAATAATGTTTCCATCAGTGGCATATTATTTTAGCGAATCTAGTGATTCTAGTGAGAGTAGTGTTGGCGACACACGTATATGTTGCATAAATTTTCTTATATTTATAGTTTTGTCAACGCATTTCGCTTCTTGATTACATTTTGCCGATTGTCTTCGTTTGACATTAATGACATTTGTAAATGCGTTAAAAAAGAACCAAAATGTGTACAAAAACGTCAGTTCTTGTTTTTACTTACAAGAACCCGACACATGTCTTAAAAAACTAAAAATAATTTTTTGCACTCATTTCAACAAAAATTTTGAGTGAAATGGGTTATATAAACAGGCCATAAATAAGGAAACTATTAATATCAAAGTACTAAGAAAAGTTGTCAAAAAAAAACTTTATATATACTTAAACGTTATAAGAAAATTTAAAAACAAGCATCAATCTTTAAATCTTATTATTTCCTATACATAGACGTTCTTCATTTTTCATTAAATGACAGAGTCAGTTCCCTTGCAAATGAATTAAACATTTTCTATCCAGTGGATCAGTATAATATCTGGGGTGTAGGTTATGAATTATTTTCAGATTTTTATTTTGTATTACGTATAATTTTTTGTAAATAAAGATATTGTTTTTAAATTAAATTTAGATCTTCTGTTCAGTAAGGGGTAAAATGCACGGCCACATTTGATTGCTTTGACACAAATATATTTTATGTGTTGTTTGAATGATAGTCTGTTATGTAAGATAATGCCTGGACATGTGATACTATCCTGCAAAGGAATAAAAGCTCTACTAGTATATAAATGCTTTGTAGGTATACGTTTCTGTGATCAATGATATGAAAATATAATAGCTTATGCTTTACTAACATTAACTTTTATCTTCCATTTATCAAAGTATTTATGGGTAGATTTTAAACTATCTACCATTTTTTTTTTGATTATTCCGTTTGACACCTTAACGCAGCAAATAAAAGCACTGTCGTCAGCGTAAAAAGCTACTTCTTGATTTTTGCGAACGGTAAAATCGGAGATATATATTGCGGCAAACCCGCAGGGATTTGTCTATCACTAGATAGCGGTTTATCTATTGATAGAACAAATGAGCATTGATATAAAAACTCTTTATTATCTTTTATAGGTACGTTGGATAATTGCAACCAGGCCTTCATGCTATATAGAATCGAAGGTTTTTTCAATGTCAATGTCTTTTTTTTTTAATTCAATAAAACTAATGACTCTTTTTAGTTGATGTACAGTAGAGTTCTCCTTGCGGAATCCAAACTGTTGAGTTATTTTGGTTGAAAAAGTCTAAAATTCTCTTATTAATTGTAACGTGGAAATAGTACACTCAATACTACTATTTTCACGTACATATTTCTTAATATATTAATTTATGAAGTTACTACCATTTTTCCGTTTTCTTTACTATTTTACTTATGTATTTTTAATTATTACTTATTATAATGTGCAGTTGTTGTTGTGATAGTCAACAAGCAATATAATATAATTCTTATTTAGTTGATACACGACTAAGTATAAATAAACAAAGTTTAGTTACAGTCGGGCCGATTCAAACACGACAAGAATCCGTCATATAAGTAAAGTAATAAAGCAAAAGTAAAATTTAGTCGTATTTTGTACGCTCAACTTCGGTTGGGTCCCTAAATAAATTTTACACGAGTGACTTCGGTTGCTCGTTCTCACGAGTGGCATCTGGCTGTTCGTTCTCACGAGTGGTTTCTGGCTGTTCGTTCTCACGAGTGGCTTTTGGCTGTTCGTTCTTACGAGTGCCCTACGGCTGTTCGTTCTCACGAGTGGCCTCGTTCTGCTCGTTCGCTTAGTAAAATATTAACCCGTAGAATTGCTGGTAATAGTAGTTGAGAAGTAGCTAAGCACTAGCTTTAAGAAACCATTGTACATATTGTAGAAAAATATACGCTCTTCGATTCCCGAAGCTGACACCTGAACCAGAAACCGATCCTGCCGAATACCTGAACCCGATTGACAGCTGAGAGTGTCGAAGCCGAACGTACGACGCCGATCTTAATTCTACTACCGAACCCATAATCTTCGATTCCCGAAGCTGCCACCTGAATCAGAAACCGATCCTGCCGTAAACCCGAACCAGTTTGACAGCCGAGTGTGTCGAAGCCGAAAGCTCAAAGCCGATTCTACTACCGAACCGATCCTAATATAAGCCGAAGAACCAAAATAAGCCTTGTTGAAGAAGGGAGAGCTGAAATAAGCATAGCTGAAGAAGAAACGATTGAGAACGACTATTATTAAGTCGATGGTATCCGAACTGAAGTTATCAAAATTATTCTCTCGTAGTGTCTATATATTTTGTATTTGAAATATTCTTGACGTATTTAATAAAGAAAATATTATTCTAACCCCCAGAAAGGGTAAATCAAACGTCTTATTACTTAAGGTTTGTGGATGATTGGTATATAGCTAGACGGCAATTTAAGATCTTTTACTGGCTTAGGAATTGGGTTATATATATATATATAGAGAGAGAGAGAAGGTTGATGTGATACTCTAATTGTATTTTGGAATTTGAGTACTACTTATAGCTAGTTTAATATTTTTTATAATGTTTTTTTTTATTTGTTATTTACAATTCTATATGTAGGTAATTATTTGGTGTATGTCAGTAATTTTATTATTTTTTTTTTTTGTTTACATTTAATAATATTAATTCTTTATTCTTTGTTGTATTTCTTTAACAAATTCTTATGACACGTTTTAGTAGTGTTTTCTATTTTTGAATTATTTATTTCAATTATTTCATACTTTAACTAATACTAAATCTCCTACGTCTAGTTGTATCCTATTATTTTCTTATATAAATCTATGTGTCTATTTGCTTTTATTTTTACCATCATAGTTCATGCATTTTACATAGAATATTTTAGTCTTATTTTTAACTAATTAGCATAATTTTCAAAATTGTAAACCTTGGGATGATACATGACTTCGTCTCCAGGCAAACTTGATAATTTTCCGAAAATTAATTCAAATGGTGAGTACTAGGTATCTACATGTGGTGTTATATTATATGCAAATGTATAGTAAGGAATCCATTGTTCCCAATTATCGTCCTCTACAAAAGATAGATATGATTTTTTGAACAGTTCCTAATGTCTCATGGTGGTACGGAGTTGAAAATCCTTTGTTCTATTTTTAATAACTTGCATATCTCTCCCATTAATTCATTTGTGAATTCCGTTCCTCTGTCCGTATTTTAAAATTACATTTTCCATTGGACAGGCAATTACATACTTTGTCAGTTCACATTGCATAGTTCAAATGTATCTAAAGTCGTTTGCTGGACGTAATGGACCTACTGTGCCAATCACTATAGTATTAAAACTGTTTATTGGTGTATCTGTCACTTTAAGTGGTTCTTTAGTATGTCTTATCTGTTTATTTTTCTGACATAGCTCATCTTGATACGTAATTTTTCATGCTTTTGTTCATGCCTTTCCACACGTTCTTTTGTTTTAGTTTTAGTAGAGTTTTGCTTACTCCAAAATGACCTTGTGGTCGTGGTATGATTTTATTAATTCCAATTTTCTCTCAATGTCTGGTATAATTTGAGATTTTCTGTATAACAATATTATTACGTCATCTTTATTAATTTTACAATTTTTATTGTATCTGGCATTAAATTATATTAAATATTGCATCATTAATATCGATTGCAAATTTCCTATTACTCATATTTTTTAAATTCTTCAAATAAGATGATAGCTTCTACATAAGAGTACCTAAGTGCCTTGGATTATCGCTACATCCAACACGTGCTTCATTTTTATTTATATCATTTTCTATTATATATTCATATAACTTTTTCTTATTTTCTAGTATAAATAGATGTGCAGTCCCACATATAGAGTTGATCAGTCTCCGTATGAAATCCGCTTATGATATTATTTTCTGATGACTTCTTACTCATACCTCTTGTTACTTTTAGTGTTTTCTTTACTTTATCATCATTTTCTGATGGTATCATATTTTCTAACATCTCAGAATTAATTTGTATTCTGGATAATTCATCTGCATTTGTGTTATTTACCTCTTTTTTTGTATATTATTTCAAAATCATACTCGGATAGTTCTAGTCTTATTCTTGTTAGCTTTGAACTAGGAATTTTATGTGAGAATAACGAAACTAATGATTTGCGATCAGTGACAACTGTAAACTTTCTTCCATATATTATTTCAAAATCATACACGTATAGTTCTAGTCTTATTCTCGTTAGCTTTGAACTAGGATTTTTATGTGAGAATAACGAAACTAATGATCTGTGATCAGTGACAACTGTAAACTTTCTTCCATATAAATATGGTCTGAAAAATTGTATACCCTAATAAATTCCTAGTAATTCTTTTTCAATTACCGGCTTATTTCTTTCATGTTTATTTAGGGATCTACTTGCATAGGGTAATGGTAAATCCTCACCTATCGGACCTTGAGATAAAATTGCATCTACTGCAAAATCTGATGCATCCGTTGTTAGAACGAATGTTTTATTGAAATCCGGATATTGTGTAATAAGTGGGTGTATTAGTTTTTTCTTAAGAGTTTCAAATGCTATTTGGCATTCTTGTACCCTTCTTTAATAAATTATTAAAGCACTGCAACTTCTGTAAAAGTTTTTTATTAATCTTCTATAGTAGTTGCAAAATGCGATAAATCTTCTTACATCATCAGCATTATTAGGAATTCGATATTTAGAAATCGACTCATATTAACTTGGATCCGGTTTGATACCACTAGATGTTATCAAACGGCCCAAATATACTACTTCTGGTTTTAAGTAACAACACTTACTTGCATTCAGTTTCAGATTGTATCTAGACAATCTGTTGAAAACATCAAGTTGCTGTTGTGATGTTTTAGACTGCATCCAAAAACTATTATGTCATCCACATATAAAAATGCTTCAGATTCTAATCCCGACAATGCTATGGTTAGCATCTTCTGGAAACTATTAGAAGATATCTTTTGTCCAAAAGGTAATCTGGTGTATTGAAAATGACCGTTTGAAATCGAAAAGTCAGTGCAAGGTCTTGATTTATCATCAAGTTCAATTTGATGGAATGAACTTGTCATATCCAATGTAGAAAAATATTTCGTTCCACCCAGTCTATCGAAACGTGTTCCAGTCTTGTCAACGGAAATTTGTCATTTACTATCCTTTCGTTTAATTTTCTGAAATCAACGACCAATCTCCATTTCTTCAGATTGTTCTGTCCCTTTTTAGAAACCAAAAAAATTGGATGGTTGTACGGGCTTAAGGGTGGCTCTATTATATTTTGTGTTAATAGGTTTTTTACCTGGTTATTGATTTCCTCTGTATGTGTTTGTGGTAAACAATAGTTTTTCATGTAAACTGAATTTGTGTCATTCAAGTGGATGGTTTGATTATAGAAATTATATGTTGTCAAACTCTCACCCTCTAAATAAAATATCGTCTGATATTTTTCAATTATTTTTAACAATTTCTTTTTCGCTACTTCACCATGGTTGTCTATGTTTAGTTCTTTCAATACTCTATTGAATCCTTCTGTATCACATTTAGTTCTCACATCACTAGTTCTGTATATTTCATAGTTCTTCAGTGGAATGGTTTCAACTTTCAAATCTCTATTATTATAGTTTTATCCGATATATTCAATAGTTTTACATGTTTATTTCCATTTTTTGGAATTATGGCATTTGCTAAGAATACGTCTTCAGAAATTTCTCGGTTACATATTATTCCATTTTCTTCAATGTCCAAATTAAATGGTATAATGTTTTCACTCCTTGGTGGAATCTCTACTGTTGTATATACTGAATGTATTGTTATGTATTGGTAACGTCAAAAATTCTTTTTCGACATTTACAGTTAGTATACATGTTTCATAGTCTGTGTTATAATTTTATTTTAACAGAAAATCTCGTCCAAGTATGCCATCAGTGTAAATGGGAAAGTCTTCCTTCACCATATGTATTTTACGTTTGAATATCGTTTCAATTTGTATTGAATGATTTTATTTATTCTCTTGCAATTCCTGTTAAACAGCAGTAGTCATCTAAATCTTCATCGTATTTTGGTAACAAATCTTCTTTACACAGAGACATCGGCTCCGTGTCTATTAAAAAAAGTTAGTTTACGGTGTGTGTGTTAAGCACATTTAATTTGACATAGTTTTTAAGATCAGATGAAATGGTAAATATTTTGCTTGAATTTTTTCATTCTGTTCCGGAGATCCCTGTTGTTGTACGGTCTCCAGATTTTTCCCTGTTCTTGTATTTGGTTTATTCTTCGGTTTCTATTACTGTTACTGTTGTTGTAATTATTATGTTATTACTATGATTATTGTTGTTGTTATTGTAATGATTATCATTATTATTACGATAATTGTTGTTGTTATTGTAATTGTTATTATTACCTTGATTATTATTTCTTCTGTAATTGCATCTATTACCATTGTTTCTTATTTTCATTAGAATTACAATTATTAAATCTGTCTTACTGAGTTTCTTTACTCTACCTGCATCAATCGTCCCAGTAACGTCTTTGTTTCTTAAAAGAATTAAATGCTATCATAGCGTATTTATTGGGATCTCATTTAGTTCGATTGTTAATATTTCTCTTTTGTCAGCAAATTTTCTAATTGAGTCTGTTTGTGTTATCATTGTTAATTCATTTATAATAGTATTTGGGGACTTTTTTAATTTATATGCATCTCTTAAAGCCTTAATCAATGTGTCAGTATTAGTTGGTACCTGTATCTGTCGAATTCTGTTCTGTACTTTAGTTGTCAATTTAGTTGTATATACAAAATTTAAAAATGAAACAAGTTTACTTTCAGAAAATGTGTCACGAAGTATTTTTAAATTGGCTAAGAATGGATTCAGTTCTTCCTTTATTCCGTTTATTTATTTTGAAGCTGATGATAGTTCCGTAGTATTTAAACTTTCTTTCGCCATTTTAACTAAATTATCTTTCTTTGTTTCTAATGCTACACAACTAATACCTTGTTCTAATTTGTCTTCATGAAGTTTCAACACTGCTATTTCTTCTTTTCTTAGGTTATCAAATCTGGTAGTATTTAATCTGGTAGTAAGTAATCCTTTTCTGGTAATTCAGTGTCCCATAATATTTTTACAGACTTTTCTGTCAACTCTTCTAGTTCTAGTCCCTTTAACTGTATTGTTTCAGCTGTGTATCCCTTACTTAGTGTTTTTTTGCGTTGGATACTAAATTGTTTATTCTCTCATATATTTTGTCCATCTAAGACAATTACTTATTTCTTCTTGAAAAGAACCTATTGTTGTTTATTCTAATTAATCTCTGCTAATTCCTATGTCACAATACTTCCTCATCATTAACACCGTCTCTAATTCTATACTCTTATTTTTTTTACTAGATCTTCAATTGTTGCTGTATGTTTCATACCTATTGTTTTCCAGTGTTCTGTCAACCATTCTAATCTTTCTTCTAAGCTTATTTTTTTCTCTTGGATTGAAATCTATTGGATTCTTAGGTATTATGATTTTTTTTGTCAATTATGAAATAACTGATTATCTATAATATATCTATTATTTAAACATATATCCTTGGATAAAAAAATTCTTTATATTGTTATATTTTCATTTTTTTATATTCTATGCATACATGTAGTGTACATTATTTTATTTATTAATTGTTTTTTTTTGTACCTCTATTTTTGTGAGGCAATCTAACCTAATTTAATTCCTATTGTGCCACGAGCGAATAGTCGCTTAATAGCCTATATGTACGAATAAAACGCACTACATTTTTTTAGTTTTGTGACGTTTTCCAAATGTTGTTTTATTAGGAACTCCAGCTCGTTTATTTGCTGCCACATCTTCGTTGTGGATTCCTAGGATGGTGGTGGCTGAGAATTTACCAGCCTTTTTAATATGGCCTTTTTTCTTTTAAGTTTTTGTACCTGGCTTCATCTCCTTTTAGGTTTCTTCACTTGAGGGATTTTTTTGGCTTATAATTTTCCGGGATCACCTTCCTATAGTCCTCGATGTTTAGCGGTTGGGGACCTGGTTTCATGCCTGCTTCTTTTTTTTTCTTTAGCTGCAAAGATTTTGAAAAGCACTCTGAAGGAAGAAATTTAAAGGTGCACTCTTTAGTTCTTGCAGGTTTAGCAGGATCGCCATGTAATGATTGACAGTTGACTTCAAAAAAAAAAAAAAAAAAAAAAAACAACTTGTAATCTTTTCTAGTTAATCACTAATCATTAATTCCCTCTTTATTTTCATTACATTGCCTTATATCTAAAAATTTTTACATTAAAATTTTTCTTTGAATAACTTCTAAAAATTCCCCTCTATATTTTAATGTTTACTAATATTTTATTTATTATAATTTTGTTTCACTTAATACAATTTTCATACATATTTGTGTGTTTGTTTGCAGCAATCAGAATTATGGTGATGACTTAATAATTGTTTTAAGTCGTTAAACTTTTATTTTTGTTTAATGAAATTATATTATTTAAAATAATGCAGAAGTTAAAATTATGCTGACTTCTAAATAATTACCTAGGTTCCTTTATTACCGCAACCAACAATTTTTATACCATCTGTCCAGCCTGCACCCATGAAAGCTATTTCACCCGGCCTGTGCCTTGCCTGAAAAATTTAGTACATAAGTCTGTCTTCAATCAGTCGCCGCATTTTCGTACTGATTCTCCCATCTGAATCAACACGGTCTATGACTGCTGCTTGAAGAACGTCTGACTTGAACGAATCTTTCGCCTTTTTGGACGTTGAAGGTTGGTCATCACAAAATATTGTTCGCTTAAGTGCTTGACTAACCTTCTTCACCAATGGGATCTGTTGGTCATCTTCAGACCTTACTCTCTTAATGATTCCCTTAACGGGGCCTTTAAAAGAGTCATGTAGTGCATGACCAGCTTTCCGGACGTAGAGGGCATTTCATCTCCATGATGGGTTCCTTTGATGGTTCTCGTTTGAGAACCCTCAAAGACGACCGCAAGAGTCTGCACTGCATACCTACGCCTACCCTAGTTCGAGGTGCCACATTACCAGGCCTAGTTGGCTTGTCCGTTCCCTTACGGGAACACACAAGGTCGCAGGATGGCATCATGGCAGCAGTTTGTGGTTCCAGAGTGCCCTTTCGAGCAATTTCCGGACCTTCGTCTACCTCCACTTTAAAACCTTCGGGACAAGACATACCCAAGATGTCACCGATGGAGACGTAGGTTCATTCGTACCTCTATATATACTATTCCGGTGCTTCTTACGAACATGCTTATCCCGTCCATTCTTCTTAGCCAACTTGTTAAGGACTTTTTCAATCTTTGTTCGGCTGTCGGTTGTGTCTTTTTCATACGATGGATGACCTACCGCTTCCTGCCGAACTAACGTTCTGTCCAAAAGCCTGGACATGTCTGATGCCCCGGTCGAACTATACTGCTCCTTACTGAGTGCCGCCGCAGTAGTTGAAGCTCCATGTCCTCTGTTCCGATCAAGAGCAGAGATGACTGTTACCTCATGCTCTTCTTCAGACCCAAGAGTCAGGTCTTCCAACCTCTCCGTCACACTAGTTCCGACAAGATAGTATTTTGACGAGTCCAGCAGACTGTCCTCTTCCTTCAGTTGGGTCAGTAGTTGTCCGTGATGCATGAGCAAGTCATTGTCCAGTCTTAAGAGGTCCGATTCATCGTCCGAGTGCCTATGCAACCCACTTTTTAGAATATCGTCCTTGTCCGCCCCTATCTCATTCCTATTCCGTTTAACCTATACTGACCCTTGCCATCAGCATCAGAAGGAAACTGTTCTCGATTAGTTTCTTTTCGCACTAACTAATCATTCAGATCCTCGGCACTGCTACCTATCACCTTGATCTTAAAAGTGCATAATATTTGTTTATTTGGTCCGCTAGAAATGTATGGCACAGAGAATGGACGCAGTGTAAGAGAATATACCACCAAACAGAATATATATTTACACCCCATCCATCCCAATATACTAGCCGTTTCTAAGACCGGGAAAAGGATATATTCATGGTGGCTAGGGGAGAGGACTTCAGTACCGGACATGAATATATCTAGTGCCTCACGTCCAGTCCCCCCTATCCGCCGCCTGGGGACGCGTCCAATGGGAGTAGAGAAGTAAATACTCCGCACGGATAGGAATTGGGATAAATTTTGCCTTTTTAAAAGTCGTTGGAAAATAGTCTTCTATTAAAGAAGAGTTGAAAAGTTTACATAGAGTTTCAAAAAAACAATCGGGCATCTTTTTCAGGATAATGGTATTAATGCCATATAAACCGGGGCTTTATTATTTTTCAATAAAAGCACAAATGATTTAACTTCATCTAATTGGTAAGCTCTACATTAGATCTGTTAAGAATTGTATTGTTAAGATCATGAATGAATCTTGAGACATCTCCATACATGAATAATTATTTAAAGTAATGGTGTGTGTTTTGCTTGAAATATTTTTATAGAAAATATATATATATATATAGAAAAAAAACGAGTATTAGAATTTTTTCTTGGGGTTTTTATTTAGCTCGGGTTTTTTTTTCTTAATTTGTACGTACCGTACGCTCGGGGTTTACAAAAGTAAGTGATTTACAAAAATTATGTATAACAACAAGATGGGAAAATGTCAAATAAAAAAAACATAGAAAACAGCCACTGAACAATAATTAGTAGCTGTTTACACTATGCGCGTAAACATCCCGCCCCCCTTGCAGTATTGCAACAAGAAAGGCTAAAGATTGCGCGGGTAAAATAAAAATAGAAATATGTACCCTATTTTTTACAATAATAAAAATAAAATTTTATTCCTTTAGACATCACGTCAATTACTATGGTGGCCGGATTCTGTAATTGGGTGTACTCATGTTGTGGGTAGAGCTGCTGCTATGGTTGCGGGTACTGCTGCTGCTGATGATGAAGCTGCTGTTTTGGCTTATAGAACTGCCGTTGATGCTGGTGGGGCCAAAATTGGTGTTGTTTTTGGTGGTGCGCCGCTTTTTATTTCTCCGGCGTTTGGGGTTGAAAAAAAAGATAAAAAAAGAAAAAAAAAAGGGGAGAATTAGTTTGTATCTTCGGGTAAGAGAACAAGTTTCACTATTGGGCGGGTGAAAATGCCAGAAGCTGTTCCCACGTCCGCTGAGCGGACTTTAGAGTCCTGTCCGACGTGGGTCTTAACTATTCGACCTAAACGCCACTCATTGGGGGGTAAATTATCCTGACGAACAACAACTAAATCTCCTACTTGGAAGTCCCTTTCTGGATATTTCCATTTTACACGACGATGGAGTTCTTTGAGGTATTCCTCTTTCCATCGCTGAGCAAACTGATGATGAAGCACCTTGAGTTTTTGCCACCTGTTGGCTACACTCAAAGAAAGATCAGAATGATCGGGTTCAGGGGGTGAAAGAAGAGGAGCTCCAATAAGGAAATGGCCTGAGGTTAAATGAACTAAATCATTGGGATCTTCACTTATAGCAGTTAGGTGTCTTGAATTCAGGCATGCTTCTATTCGAGTCAACATTGTCGTAAATTCCTCAAAGGTAAATTTCTGAACTCCAGAAATTTTTCGTAAATGAGTTTTAACACTCTTTGCGCCAGCTTCCCATAAGCCGCCCATATGAGGTGCTCCAGGGGGTATAAAATGCCATTCAATGGGTTGAAAACTATTTCGTACTAAGACTTTCCTTCTTAAATCGGGTAAAAAATGTTTGCGGTCTGTTTCTAGGATATTAGCCGCACCTACAAAGGCAGTACCATTATCCGAGTACAAATGTGAAGGCCTCTAAATGAATTGCCTTTGTTGCAAAACAAACAAACACAAGGACATAGCCCTTAGTAATTCGACAAGCCCTACCAATGTAAGACTTAATATCGAATGGACCAGCGAAATCTAAGCCGGTGTGGGTAAACGGTCTCGAAAAAGACGCTAGTTCAGGGGGTAATGCAGCCATTATCTGCTGACAGGATTTTTTTCTGTAAATTGTACAGTCCTTGCAATTATGAATCACAGTACGAATTAAGTTCTTTAATTTCGGGACCCAAAACTCACTTCTAATTAATCGGAGCATTAGAGAATGTCCGCCATGGGCTGAACATTTGTGGACATTTTCCACATACAAACGGGTAAAACGTGCCGAATAAGGCAAAATCCTTGGGTATCGCTCATCATATGTCAAGCCAGATGATCTGACTAATCGACCATTGATTCTTACGAAACCATTTGAGTCGATAAAGGGGTTCAATGTGAGCAAATTACTTTTTGCCGGTAAAGGGGTACCTTTTGAAAGAATATTATATTCCGAAATAAAATTCTGTTGACATACGAGCACTAATCGATCACAAGTAAATTTCATTTCTTTTTGGGTTAAATCTAAGGTGTTGTACAAACATTTTCGAGTTTTCAAATATGTTAAACACCTGAACCAATACGAAATAATTCGCTTTTCGTAAATCTGAAAAGCGCTCAAGTATGTCATAAGAGGGTTTTGTCTGAACCAAAAATTATTGAACTTCTAAATGTTGATGATCGGAAACAGAATACTGGGGCCAATATTCTTGAGGTTTCGTTAGCCACGAAGGACCATGCCACCACAAGGAATTTTCAACTAAGTCACGAGCTAGAGCTCCGCGACTTGCGAGATCGGCGGGGTTATCTTTGGAGTCAACATGAAACCAATTTTCGTTACCAACCTTCTTCAAAATTAACGCAACTATATTTTTGACGAAAGTGGGCCAATGGCATGGGGGTTTTTTGAGCCAAGATAAAACTATGGTGGAATCAGTCCACAGAAAAATCTTTCTCTTGTCTAGATTTAATTGACTACTCAAGGATTCTACCATTTTTGCCATCAAAACCGCTCCACAAAGTTCTAAACGGGGTAATGTTTCACACTTTATGGGAGCTACTTTCGTTTTGGACGCGAGTAAGTGCGCCGAGATATTATTTGTTGATGCATTTCGTAGATAAAGCACTGTACCATAAGCTTTTTCTGATGCATCACAAAATGCGTGAAGTTCAATATCGAAATCGGGGTGAAAATTAACCCATCTTGGAATATTAATTTTCTCGATATTGGGGTAATCATTTAAAAAGGTTTGCCACTGAATTAGGGTTAAGGGTTTTAAATTATCATCCCAATCAGTCTTGTCTTTCCAAATTTGCTGCATGATAATTTTTGCTACAATTATCTTTGGGGATAGCCAACCTGCTGGATCGAAAAGCTTAGCAATTTCTGACAAGACAGCACGTTTTGTAATTGTATTTCTACGAGGCTGCGAAACTAGTCTAAAATAAAAGCAATCATTATTTGCATTCCATCGCAAGTCTAAAGTTTTCGTATTGCTAGCATCTGAAATTTTTAAGAAGTCTGCATCAAGCAGATTCTCACGGGGTAAATCTTCTAAGAGACGAATATGATTAGCTGTCCATTTTCTCTAAATGAAACCAGCCGAATTTAGAACATGAGTAAGTTCAACCCGTCTCCTAAAAGCCTCTTCTAGCTCATGAGAGCCAGCAAGTACATCATCGACATAAATTTGGGATTTCAAAATTTCAGATGCCGCAGGACTTCGGGGTTCACAATCGTTTGCCAACTGTATGAGAGTTCGAATCGCTAAATAAGGTGCACAGTTCACTCCGAACGTGACCGTATTTAACTCATAGTCCTTTACGTCAACTTCGGGGTTTTCCCGGTACAATATTCGTTGGAATTGGGTTTGATTGGAATGAATCAATATTTTGCGATACATCTTTTCAATTTCCGCGTTAAAGACATATTTGAAAAGTCGCCATTTTAGAATTAGTACCGTAAGGTCTGCCTGCAAAACAGGCCCGGGGTATAAAATATTATTCAAGCTCACGCCATTAGAAGAGGGGTTTGAAGCATTAAATACTACTCTCAGTTTAGTAGTGATGCTATCGGGTTTAAATACGTCGTGATGGGGTAAATAATATGTGGTCGCATTTACACTCGGGAGTTCAACAGCTCTAATATGTCCCAATTCAAAATATTCATTAATCACGCTATCGTAATGTGCTTTTAATTCAGGGTTCTTTAAAAGACGGGTTTCATTTCTTTTGAATTGAGACAGGGCGCTATATCGGGAATCTCCTAAAGTTAACTCTTTAAGAAATTCTGGACGAAAGGGGAGTGAAACTACATAGCGACCATCGGGGTTTCGATATGTGGTGTACCGATAAAGTTTTTCGCAATATTCGTCGGCTTCTGAAAAACGGGTGGCTAGTGGAACTTCTTCTAGTTCACAAACCGAGAAAGTTGATTATTTAAATCAATTTGGGAGCAAAAGTTTGCAACAGAGTGTAGGTGTTCAGATTGAAGAACTTCACCAGTTATTATCCAACCGAAAACTGTTCTCTGGGCGATCAGGTTGCCATTTGGATGTATTTTAACATCATTAGTTAAAATTTTTAGATAAACATTTCCTCCGAAATGAATATCCATATGGGTACACACAACATCGGTCATTGTAATATCGGGGAAATTTGAGGTTACAATATTAGTAAGAGAACACGAGGGCAACCGACCGGTAATTTTATCAACAACATATGCGCAAATTTTCAGTTTAAAATTGGGGTCGATCGGAGATCCGACAGTTACAACACACATGGTTGAAGCTTTTCCAGCATAACAATCCATCATACCAGTAACGTTAGTCGTTGGCACAGAAAATGTAGGAATTGCAAGTTTCCTTTGTAACCTCCTTGAAATAAAGGTACCTTGCGAGCCGGGGTCAACCAGCGCTCGAGCAGCACATCTGATATCTTTAATGTGGACTATACATATAGTCGAGCCTAAGAGGACTGTAGAATGGGGGTTTTGGTTGAGATGTGCTCAATAAGTATGGGTATTTTGAGCGGCTGTAGAAGTTGAAGGGTTATAATTAAGAGGGGTTTGTATTTGATTGTTTGCTGGGTTTATACTCTGAGTGGTCTGCTGGGTAATAGCAGAACCAGTAGCTAAAGGTAGTTGGGATGAAACTACACTGGGAATGTGTCCCTGTAGCCTTACATCTCTATGTAACAAGGAGTGATGTCTCTGTTTGCAAAGGGAACAAACATGAATACTTTTGCAGTTCTTATATTCATGAGAGGTCGCAAGGCAATTTGTGCAACGTTTAAGTTTTTTAACGGTCGACATTCTCTCATCAACACTTTGACTCAAAACGGAAGGACAAAGTCTTAGGGGGTGTGATCCTTGACACATAAAACAACGACAAGTTGTTGGGGTGAGTAGTAGGGAAATGGGAAGGCAATAGTTGTTTTTGTTTTTAATGAGGAGGAAGAGCAATTTTGAAGAGCAAATTGTTTGTATGAAATTGAAAACTAATGAATTTGTTTTTGTAATTTTTTCTTGTGAGTGCATTAATAGGAGGAAAAATTCTTTTGCATTTTATGAAATTGAAAACCAATGTATGTATATATGTATGTATGTATTTATGTAATTATGTTAAAAGTACATACAAACAATTTAACAGGGGAGACAATTTTTATTTAATTATTTATTTTTTTTTTGCACTTTTAATTGTGATGAAATTAAAAACTGATGACTTGTATAAATAGCGTTTGAGTATTTTTGGTTTATTCATCTAAATATTTTTATATGGTTATTTTTGTTTTTGTAAAGTGGAAACTTGAGAATTGTTTTGTTTATATGGAAAAAAATAACTTTGTGTAAGGTTCTTTGACATTAATGAAGATATATTTTATGTTGTTGAGTATGGTAATGATTAATATTAAATATTCTAATAACAAATTAAGGGGAGTATTTTTTATTCACATTAAACATTTTTCATATCTAGAATATGTTTAAAATTTATTTATGGCTCAATATTTATGTATTTATAATATTTTCTCAATTTGAAATATTAAGAGATATACCCAAATTACTCTTCTTTGGAGATAAATTATATTAGATATAAGTATAATTGTCTGAAGTAAAATTATTTCAATTAGTTAATAAACTTTTTAAAAGGCGGAACAAAAATGGAATCAAATAAGATTACAAATGCTGATATTGTTGCGGCTTTCAATAAATTAAAAACAAGACCATATCTAGCAGCAAAGGATTTACTACCATCAAAGCCATATAAGGTATTAAGTATGTTCCGCCATAAGAATAAATATGGAAATGTGGTGATGGCAGAGCTTGAAGAGGGAATGTTATATCTTCCCAAATGATATAATAATTTGGAAGATAAAGTAATAGATGGAGTTAATAATGAACAGTTTACTTTAAGGAGGAAGTTAGATAATGGTTTATATGTTTTGGAATTGGAAGAGGTAGTTAGCGAAAACTCCGCTGGAGAAGACGAAATGGGAGAGTTTTTCATCCCAAATTCTCAACCATATTTCAGTTGGGAAAATAGTAAAATTCCAAGAAATTCTTTATAAAGAAAATTTGTTAATTAGTATATAAGTATCATGATTTTTAAAAACTAACTAATTGTAAAAAGAAAGCTTTATAATAAACATG
Source organism: Protocalliphora azurea (assembly GCA_932274085.1). NCBI lineage: Eukaryota > Metazoa > Arthropoda > Insecta > Diptera > Calliphoridae > Protocalliphora > Protocalliphora azurea. Next base: position 90,794,303 of record OW026519.1, on the reverse strand, counting down.
TTACATATAAAAATTCAAAAATTTCTTCAAAATTTTGATGGTTTAATTTTTGTTGAACATCAAAAAACACTGGAAGAGTATTTGGCACTTATTAATAAAACTGGGAATTATAATGAAGAACCTATATCATCTAAATATGGATTACACTTCAAAAACTGTTCATGGTCGGATGATAAAGCAAACGTTGGTTGATACTTGTAACTGTAGAAAGCATATACAACTTATAAAAAAAATAGAGGATTTTATAAAAAGATATCATTTATTATCTAAACGTCTAAAATAAGTAAATAGGGAAAATATTATAAAATAATAATAAATAAAAAATAATACAACTTTAAAAAAATTTTTGTTTTTTTTTTACAATAACTTCTTGCAATTTTGAACTTGGTAAGGGTCTTATGATTTTTGAATTTTAGAAATAATTTTAGTAAATAATAGACTATCTATCAAGAACAACATATTCAGAATAATGAATACATCCAACAACACTAAAATTGAATCAAATTATATTTCAAACAAGGGTCAAATTGAAATTCAAGAAATCTTAATACTGCCGCCTATAGACATTCTATAAAAACAAATAAAAGTATTTAAATAAACTTAAAACTAACATATCATTTTCATGTAAATTAAAATAATTAAAAATATTTAAAATTTTATTAAAAGTAAAATTTTTACATCTTAAATAAATAAAAATGCAACAATAAACACCACAAAACATTGATGATTCACTTTGAATTCGCATTTTATTGTAGACAAATGTTTTAGAATTTCGGTTTAGAAATGAAATAAATGGTTTTATTGGAGGTTGACCTGCAGAGCAAAAAAATTCTGCTGGTTTTTTTTCAGGGAAATAAAAAGCGACCCAATGCTGTCCAGGCTTATAAGATGGATCAGTGTTGGCTATGTAAAATGATGGTTTTGTAACAGGTGTCTTGGGTAATTTATTGCTCGCAAAAACTCCTTTAAATTTATATTTTGTATAATTATTTGAATTTAAAGTATTTATAATATTTACTGAGTTCATAGCGTTTGAATTATAGTGCGAGACTTATCAATTTCTATTATACTGTCAAATTCACAATATACTAAGCAGGTAATTGCCTCTGTTATGGGTTTCCCGAAACGTCCTTATATTCGAATAGTTCCTTGATTTATTAAATTTCCACAATTAGAATTATTATTGTGATCTGGTGTTAAATCAAAAGCTAGTAAAAAAAAATCCGCTATCAAAAAGTTCCTTTGTAATTTGATGACCTTTATCAAAATGATGGATTCCGGTACCTTTAAATAGGGTTTGATAACCACGAGTGCTTAATATTCCTCCGTTGTTGTAGTTAAATTCTATTGGCTGTGCTGGAAATTGTACTTCATTAACAACCAAATTAAATCTTTGTAAATTAAAATGTTGAAAGTTGTATGGATTTTCTTTTCTATCTCCAGTATAAGCTTTGTTCGACACCATTCCAAAAATTAAGAAATTTGGTAATTGTCCAAGTATAACATTATCTAGAGATAATGAATGGTTTCCTGGATGTATAGTGAAGGTCTTAATTTCTACTCTCTTATATGGATAAATTGCATTTTTGCTTTGTAATACATTATGATGTGCCATTAATATACTACTATTGATAGTAAGATGATTTATATATAAATTAGCTTCATGTATTCTTAGATAAGATTCATTTTTATCCCCACTTTCTAAAATATAAAATTCTGGTTTCTCCAAATTTAATGTGACCTTAAGATCAACATTATTAAGCAAGTACTTTTGTTGATTAAATACATCTACATGAAGGGACAAGTTACAATTTCAATATTTAGCTCGCCAAGTATACCCAGAAAACTCAAAAGCTCTGGTTGATGTATATAATAACTGTACGCTGCAGGCTCATGGTTATTTATTAATTGATCTCACTCAACAAATACACAACGCATTAAGATTTAGAACGGATATTTTCAATAAAAATCACTATTTAATATTTGCAAATATAAACAATGACCTCGAACCTAAAACTGTTGAAGGAGAACAAACATATTCTTTACGTTCTTAAGAAAGCAGATCCTAAATTACGAAATGCAATACTGAAACATGTTGATGATGTTGTTATTAAAACAATAAATGAAATACTTTTTAATATAATTAATGAGAACCATAAAATCAATAAAGCAGTTTTTGACAAAATAAAACCATATAAAAATACAATTAGAAAAGTTTGTTCACCAGAAACCTCAATGAAACAAAAGAGGAAACATCTAATTCAAAAAGGAGGATTTCTACCAATTATTATTTCATCCGTTTTAAGTGGAGTTATTGGAAAAATTTTAGAAAATGTCAAATAATTTATCCAAATTAATAGTTCTTAATCCATCAACTTACAATAAATTTAAAATTAAATATTCTGACTCCAATTTTCTACATCGAAAACTAATACCAATATATAGTTCACACACACTAAAAGATATTAATAAATGGTATTATATTAAACAAGAATTAGCCATATATTTAATTGGAAGCCAAATATCATCTTCTCATCAAACTAAAAGTTCTAAATTGAGTAACCTACGTGATAATGAAACACAAACTAGGAAAATATATAAGAAACATATTGAAACTCAAACAATGCAACCAGAGTCAAGTAGTGTAGGAACACAATCTAATATAAATTTACCTGAGAAAATTTATACTAATGAAAATTATGATGAAATTGATATGGATACAACATTACAAAAACTTAATCCTACTTCTGCCTCTTCAGCAGCTAAACGACTTAAACATTTTTCAAATAATGGAACACCAAAAATAAGAATATTGTCAAAGGATGAAAATCACAAAAATTTGAAGTAATCAACTTTACCATATCAATATTCTCCTCGACTAACTAGAAATCGTAAAAAGTTAGATTACGAAATAGAAAATGTACAATGGAAAAATATTTAAAAATAAAACACATTTATTATATAATAAAAGACATATATTTATTATTGTTTCATTGTGATAACATAAATATCAGTGTCATTTTCATTAAAAAATATATTTTTATAATATCTTAAGGAGTTAACTCTATTCAATAGAAATATATACATTTGAAGTTCTACTTATGTAAACTATAAATAAAATTAAAAAATATGAAAGTATTTAAATTATTAAATGTACAACTTAAACATCTACATTCATTAAATATTCATCATCTGATGAATCTTTTAAAAATTCTATATACTCACTATCAATATTCAAGAAAATATCGTCATCTCTCTCTGTAAAAAAGTTATCAAAGTCACTTTGAAGTCTAAAATGTCCTCGCGCGTAAGTATTTATTTGGTCAGAAGCAATAATTCTTTTATCATCCGCATAACTCAAAACAACTTTATGTAATTTTTGTGTATACAACTGGTGAAACTTCGATCTAAATGTATGCATTGTATCAGAAATTATTTTTCTTTCAAATAATGACCTTTTGTAGTCTATTATTGATAAATTTTGTATACATGACTTTTTAACTCCTTTAGATTTCTTTACTTCCTCCATGTCAACCGTTTTGAATGAATACATCTTTGATCGAAGTCCCACAAATTCTTTCATAATTTTCCCACTATTCTCATCTTTCATCATGCCTAGAACTTTCTTATTTAATATTGGGAGTTTAAATATGTTATTGGGATGATACTCTGATGTATCAAACCTTGAGGCAATATCTTCACGAATATCACTATAAAAATCATCTGTTTTTATAGTGTATATGAATGAGTCTGTATCCATATAATTCAATGTTAAATTAGACTGAAATTTTGGTTTCATGTATTGATAATGAAAATCATACATTTTCCATTTTGAGAGTTCCAGCATAGCAGAGCCTAAATAAATTGGTTTGTTATAAGTTATTTGCATAACCTTTAACTGAACTGCAAACATGTTTTCTGAAAATTGAGTTATACTCGAAAAATTAGGCTTTGAAATTAATGCTCTAGCTCCTAAATGATTACGCTTTGTTGTTTCCCAATCTGTAACAATTTTTATATCTTTGCGTTTATGAACATTTTCCATAGTTTTTCCATATACAGAATTATTTACTAATTTAAAAAAATCTTTTTCAAAAGCATTTTTTGCTCTTGTTCTGTGGTATGTATTCAAATCTATATATGTTTTTAACCATGGAGATTGTCGAAATTTTAATGCTCTGTGTATTTTTTTAATATCAGTCCATTCTTTAAACATTGTTTAAGAACTCTATAATGGATCTGATATTTTGTTTTTGGTGTTAGGTCTGCAATCAGCTTCCTACATTTAGATTTACCAACAAATTTATTTTCTGGGCAAAAGGGTAAATCATTATGAAATTCATGTAAATAGTGTGGATATTCTAAATCTACCTCCAAAAAATATCCAATATCAGATGTATCCGATATTGTAGTTACATCAATATCTTCTAAAGCCGCATCATCATAAATCCACTCGAATTCTCCATATGGGAGATATTCTGACATGGCCCAACCATATAAATTGTTAGCATCTAGATACATTAAATATTCTGAAGGCTTACTACTATCAAAGTCTTCTAAATATTTATTATTTGCTCTAGAATATCTCTTTGAACATTGCACTAGTCCTCCTCTAATACCGTCTTGTATAAAATTATACATATTGACGTCACTTAAAAGTTCTAACCTTATGTTAGTTGTTCTTAACATCGCATCCCACGATAAACCTGGAGCAGTATAATATTGGCATGGGTCAAGTTTGTATATACTTTTACAGATACTTCTAAAATTTTGAAAAATATCTGTTAAGAGGAGAACATGTGTTTTTAAATATAATTTAGTGTAATCTAACAAGTTATTACATTTAAAAGTTGTCCAAACCGATTTAGCATGATCATAAGCTTCATCAGAACAATGCGAATTATTTAAAATATTATAAAATTTTTCTTTAGCAGGAAGATTAGTTTCATTAAAGCGCTCCATCGAATCAATATAAGAATAAGGAAATACTCCTTTTCTTCTGAGTAAATCAAATTGTTATTTTTGATTATAAATTTTATTTAGAATTTGAAAATCACTGTCATTTAAATTTTTGGCTAGAGATTCTAAGCTGGAGGCCATAAAACGAAAAGAGTCTAAAAACCGAATTTCAAATCCCTGATTTTCTTCAACTGTTATAAACTTTGATAACGATATATATAGTTCTTTATTGAGAGGAATTACCTTTATATCTCCCTCAAATTGTGAAAGTTCTTTCATAAATAATTGACAATCGTAGGAGGAAAAATTATGAAAGAATACTGGCATGAATTTGGCTATTTTATAATTAATATTACATGCTCCTCTAAATTTGCCAGTTAAATGACAATAATTCCGTACTTTGTCCGCTCCTAAAATTTGCTTACATATGTGACAAATTGTTGAAAGGTTATACAAAATTGTTTCATCATTGGAGAGTGCTGTCATTGGAACGACCTTATTTAAATAGTTTCCGTAAATTTCTTTTGCGTCATTAATTAAATTTTCTATGAATATTGTAGGAGCATCATTACCAAAATAAATGTTAAACTTATCTAAATTATCATTAAAACTACACTTAATATAATAACTAAAAGCACAAGCTATATGTTTTTGTATATTTATTTGCTCGTTATCAATTTTCTCCAAATACGTCTCCAAATCAGCATATATAACGAACGGTACATCTAACTCCTTCTGATAATTTTTAAAATATAAAATGTTATTATCACCCTCTGGCATTTTCGGTACTACTTTTTTGCAGTTAAGATAATGATCTTCCATTATCCTCTCATTTGGAGAGTACTGCAGACATGCGTTGCAAATGAAAACCCGTCTATGGTGGGAAGTTAAACTTGATCTTACTAATCTGAAATATTTGAATAATAATAATTTAATTTATAAAATATGTAGTTAATTTTTATTTAAATTACCTTCCGATATCTTTAATGTAAACGTAGTGACACCATTCTTCGTCCATAAGAAGAAGAAGATTTATGTGGTGATTCTTTACTACAGATGTGAGGTAATACGGTCCAACTATAGTATTACCTTCGCAGCCAAATACATTTATGCTAACATGTTCATTCTTGCTCTCAAATATCTTTATATCTTTTAATTTCATTGGAAATTGAAGTTTTTCAAAATTTAGCACTTCATTTTCCACACATATTTTCTCCTCATTTATTTGAATATTTCCAAATCCATTGCAATTCACAAATCCATTTGCTTCATTATATAAGAATGAAGCGATGATACACCACTTGAAACAATATTCATCATCATTTGGATAGTTGAAACAGGCATAATTTTTCTTTATCCAATGTGGTAATGGTATATATTTGGAGCCTCTAATGAATGAAGCCTTATTTATATTTATTTCCAAGTGCTTCATTCGTATTAGGGACCATCCACTATCCCTCTCCTGGAATTCTGACATTTTTTTACATATATACGTGTATTGTGCTTTCAAAGATTCTTCAATACTATCACATGGTTAAAAGTGACATTTTTGTTCTATGTGTTATGGTGGTTAGCATTATTTCATCTTCTACAATTTTAATATATTCGCACTCCACTTCTAAATTGTATTTCAATGTTATGTTTTTATTTATAGCGTTCTCCAAAATTTCAAAAATATCATGGTTTACATCTTCTAAAAACTTTTGAGGATGCAGAATTTCCTCTTTTTGGTTTCTGTAGAGGTATGTCAGAATTCTTTCTTTGAAAGCGCTTTTAACACAACTAAATTTATTAGAAGTAGAAGGCTCACTTCTACCACTGACATGGGATGTGCTGGCATGAGTCCTTTCATGCTCCTTTAGATGTTTTTCCTTTGAAAACCATTTCCAACATTCCGAACAATGAAGGATCTCATGTCCTTCAAGCATTTCTTTTTCCACAAAAATTGATTTGCAATATTTACATTTATAAGAAGGCATATTGTTAAAAATTTACGTGTAATCACTTTTAATTAAGTCAACAGACTAATGAAAAAAAACATATATTTAAATATTGATTAAAGGTTTGACATTTTTATACACTTACGCATACAGATACACACTTATGTATGCATATTTCTACCAAAATGTTTTTTTTTTAACGGAAAAGCATTTTGCTTCGTTAAACACTTTTAATTCACCAGCAATTATTAAATTTAAAGAATAATTCTTAATGCATAGGTGTATTAATAAAATAATTTTTAATTAAAAATTACTTCAAACATGGACAAACAGAAGCTTACATGCGAATTTTGTATTAATGAGACCTTTTCCACAAAGTGGAATAAAAAAAGGCACTTTATGAGATATCACAATTTTCATAAAGATAAAGCAAAAGACTTTTCATACCATTTGGAGACTGCAGATACTTCAGGGGGCGCAACATTGAATTTAGTTACGGAGTATAAGGAACTAATGGAGGAAGATGAGAATCTTCAACTGGATGTCAGACCATACTCAGTTCCAGAAGAGTACAAAAAAATAATGGACGAAGACGAGGATCTTCTTCTAAATTTAGATATATAATAATTTTTAAGTATTATGTAAATAAAATAATAATAAGCACTATATAAGTTTAATATATTTTTATTAAATAAATAAAAATAAAAAATAAAAAAACTGTTTTATTTATTAAATTTTAGCTATAACTAAGTTCAAATATTGCAAGCCCATTTGAAGATTGACGACCTTTGTAAATAATAGTTATTAAAATATGTGATAACTTTTGATCCATATTGTGATTCTTTCCACTCAAATTTTAAAATTTTGAATGGCTGATGTAAGGGAATATCATCAATTTTTGTATATTCTGCCTTAATACCAAGAGCCAATTTAATAATTTGTTCATACATCTAAAATATATATATTTATATATATATATATATATATATATATATATATATATATATATATATACATGAAAAGTTGAATGCATTTTACAATAGTGATAGCTTACCATTCTGCTAACTATACTTTGAAGTATTCCTCAGATCAAATGGTAATAAATATGATTTGATTCCTCTTTTTATACAAATTTAAAAAATACTCCTTTATATTTAAATAAGTAAATTGAATACTTTGAGTATTTCTCTTTAATATTTCAAATAGAGAAAATATTAATTTAGCTTTCATATAGAAATATTGAGTTATAAACTAATTATGTAAATAAAATATACTCCCATAGTTTGTTATTAGAATATTCAAATTAATCATTTCAAATTGAGAAAACATTATAAATACATAAATATTGAGCCATAAATAAATTTTAAACATATTCTAGATATGAAAAATGTGAATAAAAAATACTCCCCTTAATTTGTTATTAGAATATTTAATATTAATCATGACCATACTCAACAACATAAAATATATCTTCATTAATGTCAAAGAACCTTACACAAAGTTATTTTTTTCCATATAAACAAAACAATTCTCAAGTTTCCACTTCACAAAAACAAAAATAACCATATAAAAATATGTAGATGAATAAACCAAAAATACTCAAACGCTATTTATACAAGTCATCAGTTTTTAATTTCATCACAATTAAAAGTGCAAAAAAAAAAAAAAAAATAAATAATTAAATAAAAATTGTCTCCCCTGTTAAATTGTTTGTATGTACTTTTAACATAATTACATAAATACATACATACATATATACATACATACATTGGTTTTCAATTTCATAAAATGCAAAACAATTTTTCCTCCTATTAATGCACTCACAAGAAAAAATTACAAAAACAAATTCATTGGTTTTCAATTTCATACAAACAATTTGCTCTTCAAAATTGCTCTTCCTCCTCATTAAAAACAAAACCAACTATTGCCTTCCCATTTCCCTACTACTGGGGTGGAAACAGTTTTTGTAGCGAAACTTTGGACTTTCCTTGAATCATTTGAAGATTTTTTCGAGACATTAAAATTGGAATTTTTACGGGGGTTTGCAGTACTCAAATTTTTGTTCGGGTTTTGAACGGATTGCGATTGAGACTGCCTTATGTCTGAAATCGATTCAAGAAATGCGTCCATATCTTCCCATTTAGGAGTTTTCGTACGAAGTTTCTTTGACTGTTCCCAAAGATTCAGAGTGTTTTCAGGTAACTTTGTAGCACAAATATATACTAACATTACGTGATAAAAAACTTCTGGGGTTACTTCAAGCAATGAAAGATTCGTAATACAATCATTAATAGTCCGCTGTAGATTTTTTATACTTGGACCATTTTCTTGGGATAGGGGTTTAATACTTAAAGGAGTACGAAGCTGTTCATTAATTAGGGCCCCTTTGTTCTCAAACGTGTCAACCAACTTTTTCCATGCAATTGCATAACCATCGTTAGTTAAGGGACGGTTTGTATGACATCATGGGCATCTTTGCCAGTTTTTTGTAACAAATAATACAGTTTTTGAACTGGTGTTAATCGGGGGTTATTGCCATACAACGCAGAGAACATGTCTCGGAAAGAGGGCCAGCTCTTATAGTCACCATAGAAAATAGGGGTATCACTAGGGGGTAAATTCATAATGGGTATTGATGTTTCCATTAACTTTTCAGCCTGAGCGGCCGATCTTAAGCGGTCCATATGGGCCGTAATTAATGATATACCACGGGTATATGTACTATAAGAGCCCATATATCGGGACTTAACCTCGACAATTTGCGGGCTTTTCTTTTGTTCAGCCTCAATCAACAAAGTGTCGTATGTTGACCTAACAGCTTCCCATAAACGGTTAAGTTCCTTTTCATGACTAACTAACGAACCTATTCTGTGTTCAGAAGAGGGTATAATGGCAACATAAGCCTCAAAATCTGCTAAACGATCTGTATTACGAATCAAAGCTGATAGATCCATTTTTGATCTTAATTTGTATTGAGTAATTTTGAAAAAAAAGCAAATAAAAATGTGTAAAAACTAAAAATCGAACTAGTCGTTCAAAAAAAGGGGTAAATTAGCTTTTTTTTTTTTCTTAATATATATATAAAAGGGGTAAAAATAATAAAAACAAAAAATAAATTTTGCAAAAAACGGGGAAAAATTCGAAAAAGGTCAATAAATGTTCAACAAAGTTGTATAAAATTAAAAAAAAAAAAAATAGAGTAAAAAGTAAAGGGTAAATATCAAAAAAGGGTGAATATAAAAAAATAGAGCTTAATTTCAAAAAAAAAAGGGTAAAATAATAATAGCGAAAGCGATTTTATACTTTGTTCACTAATTCAGAAGAAATATTCAAAATTATAAGGGGTTTAATCACAATTTTCGTAAAAATGTCGGGTTAAAAATATTTTAAAACAAATAAATTAATTATAAAATCACTTTCGCAGTTACAAATGGTATAAAAATAATAAATACACTAGCACAGATAATAAATAAACACGGTTACTCACTTTCGGGTAAACGAGTAAATTAATTTTTGTCAAAAAATATATAAATTATTCTTCAAACTTACTTTATCCCGGGTAAAAACAATATTAAATTAATAAAGTGCACAAATTTTTTCACAAATGAGTTAAAATTATGTAAAAATCTGAGTAAAAATGCACTTTATCAAATAAAATTTAATAGTAACCGGTTTATTCGTTTATCAAGATTATACTGCACTAGTGTTATGGTAATGTGTAACAAGAGAAACACAAGAAGAAACAACCAACAAGAGGGAGTAATAAACTGTGTTTTTGTTTTTATTAAAATACAAAACACTCTCAGTCACTAGAAACGATACACACGATATTTTTATTTGTTTATTATTATCAAAAAACACTATAAGCACAAGAAATATAATTTATTAATTATTCGCGTGTCTGTCTGTTTTTGTTTACAAAAAACTAACGAGTAAAAATTTGTTTTATTTATTCCCTTTTGTGCTATGTTTTTTAAGCTAGCACAGTTGAGTTAAATTGTAATAAACAAAAGCTTTTGTTAACAGAGGAGTTAACAGAGAATAAATAAAATTGGGATCCAAAAAAGAAAACAACAATAATAAAATAAAAGATCACTTTTTAATAAAATAAAAATTAAAGCAAAAAAAAAATGAAAAATTATGGATTAAGACTTTTATTTTATCACTGTTAAAAAAAAAAGGAAAAGCAAACACGAATAAAAAAAACACTTTGGGGTAAAATATAAAAAAATAACAAAGGGGTTTTTGCCACTTTTTGCTCAATTGTGTTTTGCCGACGGCAATTTGTGTTTCTAGCACTGATCTTATTTGTTGGTTTTTGTCTTTTTTTTTTCTTTCACTTGTATTTCTTTTATTTTTTTTTCACTTTTAAATTCAAACAACTTACCTTTTTAATTGTTTGAGGGAGGGTTTGTCATGTTCACCTCTTCATGGGTTAATATGGTTGCACTCTAATATCGAATGTCATTAGAAAACAACCTTGTAAACAGCTGATCGAGGGGGCATAGATGGGGGAAATTTTCAAAAAAAAAGATGGCTATCCGTCCGAAAATTGGCGGGAAAAAAAAAATTTTACAATTATTTTGTTGTTTTTTTTGTGGGAGATTTTTGAAGAAGGTTAAAAGGAAGGTCAGTTAGATTTTGATTCTGAGCGAGAACGGGAGTGACGAGTAAAGAAGAAAACTCAAAAAAAAAATTTGAAAAAATTGTAGTGTGTGACTCAATAAAAATATGTTAATTGAAGTACTTAAAACCACAAAAATAAAATATATAATAAAAAGTAAAAAGAAGAAAATATTAATTTTCTTTATGTGAAAAATTGCATATATTATCAAAAGTGTTTAAGTAACTGTTTAAAAAATATTACAAATTTCATTCTGATGACTAATAAGTTTTTTGGATTCCGGACTAATTCATAAACAGTATGCTAACAATTTCAAATAACATTTAAAAGTTATATAAATATCAAAAATACAATCTAATCAATTGGATCTTTCAAAAACTTTTACGATCTCGAAAACAAAAAAGTTAATAGTATTACCAATGGCACATAAAAAAAAAGCAATTGAAACAAGACACACAGTAGTGCAGTAAGCGACATAAGGACACTATTTTTAATACAAGCGTTACCCTATAAGAAGGAAGCCATCCCAATACGGAATACTCCAATTCGGTAGAGGCGTAAGACCACACAGTTAAAGACACAGTGGAGGACGAGGACACAGTACGAACCAGACATTTATGTTAGGGGTTTTAAGTATATGAGTAGGTCGTAGCCGGAGAATTGGTTTTTTGTTTGTTTGGCCGGAAGTTGTCAGTGAATTGTGAGGACTAGGCATAAGCTGAGCTCAGGTTTGGTTTAGTTCGGTGGAGCTGATATTAGTAACCAGAGGCTTACCGCCTATCTTTTTATTTAATTCCCCGACTTCAGAAGACGTTTAAGGACAGTAATACCCGAATATAGACAGAAATACCAGGAACCGATTGGGGATTGGCTTGGTGGAGCGGAAGGGTGTCTCTGAATGAAGCGCTCAGAAGTGTAAGAATGCAACGGAATTAAGGATAAATTCAGGTAAGTGAGTTAAGTTAAGCTGTAGGGATAGGTTTAGGGGTGAATCCATAATATATGGCCAAGGATTTACCGTGGAAGAGGGAGGGCAGGCCAAGCAGTATTCCAACAGCTGCTGACCAAGGAGTAGATGGTTGCGATGACTAGTAATTGAATAAAGTCATTATATAAGTGGAGGAAAAGAGACAGGAATTGAGAATAGAGAATTTTTGCGGATTGATTTACATATCCTTTATATTTTTTTTTGCTTCAGCGACTCGTGGATGACAGGATGGGGGACCTTATGCCTTTTCTACCGGCTCAGCCAGGCCTTGCCACCGTGCTAGTGCACACTCCCGTGTTGCCATCCACGTCATCCACCGGGTTGTCCCAGGAGTTGTTGACAAAAAATGGCGCCCAACAATGGGGGCCCGAAATTCGGGTTTCCTTAATTTCAGGTTAATTTTACTTCTTATCTTTCATTGACTAGAGTCATTTTTTTTTCTAGCGTAAGTCCTACCAAAAGAGGTCATTCGAGGTCAATTGGTAGTTGCGACGTTGGAAAAAATGATTCTATTGGGTGGAAAATGAGAAGGCTTGCTATTAGTCTTTTCTTTACAACATATTTAAGTCACATTATGACGGGATTAGAATTCAAATAATGTTAGCTACAGTGTTCTGAAGAAAAGAGTGACCAGCAAGAAATACATCTTTAAAGTAGGTTCAATAGACTATAGCTAAGGCTTGTGGAACTTAAAATTTCAAAAGGTAAGTCGTGGTGTACTACTATATATAGTTAATTTCATTGTCGACCATTTGGAGTTTTGGGATCTACAGGTTTTACTACCGGTTTTTACAACTTAATTCTCAGTTTCTGTTTCCTAAAAATAAAGAATAAGCTAGACGCTATCAATGGCTAGAGGTCGACAATAATCTACTTCTTCGGTCAAAAATACATCCCTACAGTTTGAACAAATACTCACTGCCACTTACAGGTATTATTATTATTAGTATTACTTTCTGATAATTATCTGGACCACAAAACGTATGGTGTCCAAAGGTTTTGCGATAACAATACGTTACATTATTACAAGCGAATTTCTTATAATACCAAACCATCCAATTTGAATTATTTCACAAGCAAGGTTGTGGTGGTTCAATCATCATTTCTTCTTCTTACAATATAGATATTATTTGAGTCAATAAAGTTTCGTACCCAAAACGGTTCCTTAAATTGGATTTGTTTTTTTACGGAAAATATCTTGTATGTATACAAAAAATTATTATTTTTTTATTTTATTTTATTCCTTTTTTCTCTTCTTTTCTCGCTCAAGATTAGATTAGCTTGGTGTTTTTCTCTTATTACAAGAATTATATATAGATAGTTTTGTATATATTGCTAAGAAGAATTCGGAGTAATAGGCTACAATTATCTGCAGAAAATTGCCTAATATTTGAAGAAGATTTATCTATTATCGGAAAAAAAATTTTATTCTAGTTTTTTATTTAGTGAGTTTCTTTCATTGAAATTCTTGAGTTGTAAGTTTAGAAAGCACGAAGTTTGGATTTAAGAGGATTGTAGTTATCATTGTAATTAATTTTTTTTACTAGGAAAACGAAGCATTTTAACTGAAGGTTACAGAAAACCTAGAATACAATTTGTTTTCGTTTAAGGGTATTTAATTTTGTTATTGGAAAATCAATTCTTCAGAAAATAAGTATCACGTGAAACTCATCTTTTTTCTTTTATTATTTTAATATATTAATAATAATATAAATATATATTGTGATTAGTGTTGAATTATCATCCTGTAGTACATAGCTATATTATAAATTAGTGCCTAATTTCGTTTCAGATTGGTGAAACATTGGATCTATTGATAACAGAATTAATTAAATTTTTTATCCGTATTGGGTGATATTTTTATTTAGTTTTTTTGGGAGTATGGTGGAAACTAGGGCAAGTAAGATGCAGAGCGATTCCGCTTCTACTACCGCTAGACCAATTCTCGGTGGAGTTAACACTCAATTAGCTATAACCACTACAAACACAGCAACAATAACAGCAACGTCGGCAGCAGTTACCACGGGTGCAGCAACACCTATGAGTGCAAATTCAGCACAAATTAACCCCCATTATGAAGTCCGAGATCGCTCAGCCGAGATGGAAAGTAGCATCCCATCGCCGGACTATAGTAGTATTACTGCACGAAACGTTAGGCAAGAATTTCGCAATCGTGGGCCTAGTAATCAAGACCTGCATCAACCACAACAATGACCGTCACAGGAGGTGATACAAAATATAGTGGAATCAGCAGTGGGCCTCAAGCAAGTTGAGATGATGCGCTCAGTGGAAGAGAGACTACGCGAAATGGTGCCCCAGATAGTTGCTGAAAGTATAAGATCGTTATCCAGATCGTCCGGTAACCAAATAACCACACAGCCACCACCTCTACCGGATATCAGTAGACCCCCGCCACAATTAGTGAGGGAGCAACCACCAAATGTTGGCCACCAACCAACGACGTCGAGGACACATGCTCAACCGACAGCGCACCAATATAACCGATCACCGCCCAATCACTTTGCGTCATACTTTCCAGCACCGAATAATAACAGCACCTTTCAACAACACGAGGCGCGCCCCCAGAGCTATCCATCACCCCCGAATCATGGATTTTCCCGTAAACCAGGTTTGGACAAGTGGGGTGTCAACTTCGATGGTAGTTCAAAGGCTATGGGAGCCCAAGAGTTCGTTTTTAGGGTCGAAGAAATGCGTAAAGACTACGGAAACACCTGGTCGGAGGTTCTGAGGCATTTCCACCAGCTACTATCTGGTGATGCTTTAGAGTGGTATTGGATGCAAAGGCGATTACAACCCATACCCTCTTGGGAGGAGCTGAAAGAGGCTATTGTCCATAGATTCAGGCGTTTTAGTAGCGATATGGAAATACATCGCCAAATAATGGATCGTCGTCAACAACCCCATGAACCTTTTGAAGACTATTATAATGCAGTTCTGCGCCTAAGAAGTCAGCAGACGAGTCCAATTAAAGAGAACGAGCTGATAGATATAATGAAGACGAATCTGCGTACTTCCATGGCTCAGTTGATATTTCCTATCAGGATGTTTGGTCTTAGCCATTTCAGAACGGAATGTAAAAAGGCCGAGTCACTATTACAGAGCCAACGTCAAGCCTTTGGTAATCGTCAATTCGCGGCCAGAGTCCATGAGATAGATTATGATCAAGTACCATCAGTTGATGTTGACGCGATAAATAGTTCTACCCGGTATACTTGTTGGAATTGTCGCCAGCCGGGACATGGATATATGGATTGTCCATCGGCGACCAGGCGACTATTTTGCTTTAAGTGTGGTATGGACAACACAGTTACACCAAAGTGCCCAAGGTGTACGGGAAACCGGAAACCGGACCAGTTAACGACTGGGGAACCTCGTCCGAATACCAACACCCAGTGATGAATCTGGACGATTTTAAAGGCCTAGTGGAGGGAAAGGATAACCGGGTCGTTAAAATCTTAGTTAATAATAAAGTTAGGATAAGTGAAAAGGCAGGAGAGTCAAAAGTTAGGGAAATAAAACCATTGCATTTGAGAGTTAAAGAATACAGGGAAGCTAGAAATAGAATTTTTGGAAAGAGGCGGATAGAAAAGACCAGAGAAAGATATAGAAAGAGGAAAGAACTAAGGCGTGAGATCGCGAACGTATGTTTGTACGAGGGCGATGATACCCGACTATATACCCGTATCTCTATCAATGGGGTAGAGATTGAGGGTCTTCTAGATAGTGGCGCGACAGTAACGGTTCTCGGCGAAGGATGTTTCGATGTCGCGGGGAAGGCGGGGGTAGAAATTCGAAAATTTCCAGCTACAGTGAAAACGGCAGACGGTAGGTCCCATACCATTCAAGGTCGGTTCAGAGCGAAAATAAAATTTAACCGATTGGAAAGAGAGATTACCTTCTATTTAGTACCGACCTTGAAAAGGGCGTTGTTTCTGGGCGTAGATTTTATGAAAGAGTTCAGGCTTATTGTTAATTTAGATAGCTTGACCACAAAAGATATGCTTTGGAGTGAAGAGCTGGGCGAAAATCCGACAAATCCTTCAATGCATATACTTTGTGATCAGGACAGGAAGTTATTAGAAGCAGCTATCGCTAAGTTTCCATCTTTCGTGGAAAAGGGTCTTGGGAAAACCGATTTAGAGGCACATAGTATCGATACACAAGACGCAGTGCCTGTAAAGCAGAGACATTATCCGGTTTCTCCAGCTGTTCAAAAACTTATGTATGCGGAATTGGATAGGATGCTTGCGTTGGGTGTAATTGAGACGAGTCAAAGCCCCTGGAACAATCCTGTGACGCTAGTGCGCAAAGGTACTAAAAACAGGCTTTGTTTAGATGCACGAAAGCTCAATGCACTTACAGTCAAGGACGCCTATCCCCTTCCGCATGTAGAGGGATTGCTCAGCAGGCTGGGTGACACGCACTATATATCTAGTGTGGATTTGAAAGATGCTTTCTGGCAAATCCCACTAGATATGCAGAGCCGCGAGAAAACTGCCTTTACAGTGCCGGGGAGACCACTTTATCATTTTACGGTCATGCCATTTGGGTTGTGTAATGCTGCCCAAAGGCTATGCCGTTTAATGGATAAAGTGATTCCTTCCGTCCTGCGAGATCGAGTATTCGTGTATCTAGACGATTTGCTTATAGTTACTCCTGACTACCACACCCACATAACTATACTTGAGCGAGTTGCGGAACTACTTGCTAACGCTAAATTAACAATAAATGTCGAGAAATCAAAGTTTTGTTTTAAGGAACTTCGGTATCTGGGATATATTGTAGGTGAAGGTAAGCTCAGACCTGATCCTGCTAAAATATCCTCTATACTCGAATTTCCTTACCCGAAAACGCCCAGACAAGTGCGCGGATTTATGGGGACTACAGGCTGGTATCGGCGTTTCATCAAGGATTACGCGACGATCGCTGCACCAATTTTCGAGACACTTAAAAAGTCGAAAACGTTCAATTTTCCGGATGAAGCGAAACGGGCGTTTGACAAATTAAAAAAAGCGCTTACCTCTAGTCCGGTACTGCTGCACCCGGATTTTTCAAAACACTTTTTCATACAGTGTGACGCCTCAGATATCGGAATAGGCGCGGTCCTCTTTCAGAAAGATGAAGTAGAAGGAGAGCACCCAAGAGCCATAAAAAATTCCGGGCCTATATAGAACTCATGCCGTTTACGGTAATTACAGATCATTCAAGTTTAAAATGGTTGATGTCCAACAAAGAGCTAAGTGGTAGGCTAGCCCGATGGAGTTTATTACTACAGTCCTATACTTTCGATATCGAACATCGCCAAGGGAGCAAAAACGTTGTACCAGACACTCTTTCCCGCTACGACATGGAGGAGATCGTTGCAGTGGTCACAAACCTTATCGATCTCGATTCGCCAGCGTTCGCATCTGAGGAGTATAAAGAACTTAAAAGTGCTATTGAAGAACATGCGGAACAGTTACCTGATTTGAAAATTGAAGATAAATTTATTTACAAGCGTACCGTTCCATATAATGGCGATAGTCTTGCAGAAGATTTCTCTTGGAAGTTATGGGTTCCCGCCGAGCTATGTAAGGACCTTGTAGCGAAAGCTCACAATCCGCCTATTACTAGCCACGGTGGGTTCCACAAAACCCTGAAACGCATAAGGGAATATTTTTACTGGCCACATATGGCAATACAAGTGAAGGATTATGTGAAAAACTGCGAAATCTGCAAAGAAAGTAAGCCGTGTAATAAAATTTTAAGACCACCAATGAGTGAAGAGCCAGTGGAAATAGTTCGTCCTTTTCAAAAAATATACATTGATTTCTTAGGGCCATACGTGAGATCTAAATCTGGAAACTGCTTCATATTTATCGTTCTCGATCATTTTTCGAAGTTTGTCTTATTAAAAGCCATGGCAAAAGCTAATAATAAAAATGTAGTTCGCTTTTTGGTAACAGAGGTTTTTCATAAATTTGGTGTACCAGAGGTGATTCTGTCGGACAATGGCAGCCAATTTGTTTCTAAAGAGTTCGGAGGAATGATGGAAACGTTCGGGGTGAAGCACTTAAAAACAGCGATATACTCGCCCCAAGCAAATGCGTCGGAGAGAGTCAACCAGTCGATATTAGCAGCTATAAGATCCTACCTCAAGAATGACCAACGAGATTGAGATAATCATCTCTCAGAGATTGAATGCGCACTTCGGTCATCGGTGCATACATCGATTGGGATGACTCCTTACTTCGCTTTGTTTGGAACGAATATGATCACACACGGCAGCGTTTACAATCTGGCTAGAAAATTTGAACTTTTAGAAGATGCTGAGATAAACGTTGTGCCAAAAATGACTAAAAATGAGTTAATCCGTGAGAAAATTCTCGAAAATCTGGCCAAAAGTTATAAGATTCGAGCAAAAATATACAACAAACGCGCTCGCCCAGTAATTTTTCGAACAGGACAGGAAGTTTATCGCCGAAATTTTACTCTTAGCGATTCGAATAAGTTATATAACGCTAAAATGGGAAAGAAATTCCTAAAATGTCGCATTGTTCGTCCGGTTGGGAAGTGCTACTATGAACTAGAAGATCTGCAGGGAAAAGTAATCGGAGTTTACCACGCAAAAGACATAAAACGCTAGGAAATAATTTTTCTATAATTTTTCTGGTTTTTATATGGCATCGTTCCTCAAAATTTTGTTTCTAAACCCTACTTTCATACACTGACTCGAATATGTAAGGGAAATTTTTCTAATTTGTTCTAATATTCCCTGTAGTCGCTTCCTACGACAATTTGAATTTTTTTATTTTCATATTAAGATAGGTTAAGTTTTTCTTTTTAATTCTTTTCGTTTTTGGTTAGCCATAATAAAGGGTCGATCGGCAGTTTTTCTTTTGGGATTTATATATTTTTGTTTTTTGTTTGCTTTTTATTATTTTTACTGGGTTCATTAATTCTTATGAGCTATTTCAGTTTGTAGTGAAATAAATGGCTAAAGTCGAAAGTATTAGCTATTTTAATTTTTTGAGATATAAGAAGCTAAAATCGGATGTATTAGTAAGTTAGTAGTTAATAGTGGAATATAATGGCAACTAATGAAGGAAACGATCTTTTGAACCAGGGCTACACATTCAGGGAAGGATAAGATAATAATTTTCAACTAAAGTCTCGTTACGAAATTGGGTTATTATTGGGGAAAATTTGAATATTTAATTTATTCAAAGTATCAAGTTTTAAGTGTATCTATGGAGGAAATAAGCGAAGGCCGATAAATTGTTTTATGTTTGGGGAAAGAAAATATTCGAGGGTATTAGGCAGAAAAGAGGAAAAATACTTGGATATTTAATTTAGTATGGTAACGGGTATTTCTTCAGCATAGTTTAATCGACAATGTTTTATAGTTGTACGAAAATTTCACTCACCAATGATGTTGTTCAGAACGTCTTGGGTCGTTGAATTTCGGAGATTATTAGGGAGGAGGAATCTAAGGGAGAAGAGAGCGATTAGTCATAGGAGTATAGGGGTAATAGTTGATTTAACGTATCTTGTCCTTATCGGCCCCATCCATTCAATTCCGAATACTATTCTAGGCTACAATGGTAACAATCGATTGGTGGCCACTTAACTCACCTTGGCTGGGACACTTCAAGCGGTCAACATCATGGACTGACAATTGCACCCGTTGGGACACAGGTCGACGGGCAAGTTCCCGATAATAATGGCTAGGACTACGATCGTCGTCGAAATCCACGAAACTAGAGTTGTCCAATGCTACTAAAGTGATCAGTTGATTGAAATCTTCAGCTGCCTTAATGGGGCCATGAATATAGCCGGGGGAAGCTTGTCGTCTATGTGGTTCGGCTTGTTGCAAACCAGATTTGATGATAAGGGGAGAAGATGAAACGTGTGTATCCAAAGAACTCTGAAGATAGGTAGTGTGGATCATGTAACGTTGACAGGCTAGGAAAGTTATAAGATTAGTTTTACATCTTTTAAATTCAGGGATTTATATTTCCTTGTTTTTTTTTTACTGCTTACCTTTTTTTAATCTCATGCAGTTAGTTATTCATCGGCTAGAGTCTTGGTTTATTTCAGAATAACGTTTACTTTCTTCTGAATGTAATTATGTTACAAACAATTATAAAAGCAAACAATATGTTTAATTCGTTAGTGGTTGGTTGGGGGGAAGAACAATGATAAAATAGCAATTACTACAATAGGAAAAAAGGGAAAACACACACACACACTAACTTGTCGCGTAGGTTGACTTTGTTGGTTGTTTTCCTATTGATTAAGAGGTTTTTATTTTTTTTCTTTTTTCTAAACACTTGTTCGAATTCTTTTTATAAAATATTAACTTGCTAACACTTCACTTATTTATAATAAAAAAGCATTTTATTTTCACCCGACATAAACTAAAAATGCACAACAGTTTGCGTACGGATAAAACTTTAAGATTATTAAAATAGGAAAAAGTGGAGAAGAGAAAGGAAAAATAAAAACAAATGTTGACATGTATATTCACCACCAACAAACGAGGATTTTTATAGCAATTAGCAGCAGTATATATAAATATTAACCAAATTTTTGGCCATGACAATACTCTTACCTAGCGTCTACAGTAGACAAATTTTGATCAGGACAAACGTCAGAATTAAAGCGTTTTTTTTTAAGGTAGCAACAGTTGCACAAAAGCAACAATAAGGTCAATCCATTTTTGTTTTCTTTTTTTCAGTTATTCCCCTCCCATTTAAATATACAGGGTGTATACTAAAATGGTGGGGTTTGTCATGTTCACCTCTTCATGGGTTAATATGGTTGCACTCTAATATCGAATGTCATTAGAAAACAACCTTGTAAACAGCTGATCGAGGGGGCATAGATGGGGGAAATTTTCAAAAAAAAGATGGCTATCCGTCCGAAAATTGGCGGGAAAAAAAAATTTTACAATTATTTTGTTGTTTTTTTTTGTGGGAGATTTTTGAAGAAGGTTAAAAGGAAGGTCAGTTAGATTTTGATTCTGAGCGAGAACGGGAGTGACGAGTAAAGAAGAAAACTCAAAAAAAAAGTTAGAAAAAATTGTAGTGTGTGACTCAATAAAAATATGTTAATTGAAGTACTTAAAACCACAAAAAAATTTATAATTTTATAATAAAAAGTAAAAAGAAGAAAATATTAATTTTCTTTATGTGAAAAATTGCATATATTATCAAAAGTGTTTAAGTAACTGTTTAAAAAATATTACAAATTTCATTCTGATGACTAATAAGTTTTTTGGATTCCGGACTAATTCATAAACAGTATGCTAACAATTTCAAATAACATTTAAAAGTTATATAAATATCAAAAATACAATCTAATCAATTGGATCTTTCAAAAACTTTTACGATCTCGAAAACAAAAAAGTTAATAGTATTACCAATGGCACATAAAAAAAAAGCAATTGAAACAAGACACACAGTAGTGCAGTAAGCGACATAAGGACACTATTTTTAATACAAGCGTTACCCTATAAGAAGGAAGCCATCCCAATACGGAATACTCCAATTCGGTAGAGGCGTAAGACCACACAGTTAAAGACACAGTGGAGGACGAGGACACAGTACGAACCAGACATTTATGTTAGGGGTTTTAAGTATATGAGTAGGTCGTAGCCGGAGAATTGGTTTTTTGTTTGTTTGGCCGGAAGTTGTCAGTGAATTGTGAGGACTAGGCATAAGCTGAGCTCAGGTTTGGTTTAGTTCGGTGGAGCTGATATTAGTAACCAGAGGCTTACCGCCTATCTTTTTATTTAATTCCCCGACTTCAGAAGACGTTTAAGGACAGTAATACCCGAATATAGACAGAAATACCAGGAACCGATTGGGGATTGGCTTGGTGGAGCGGAAGGGTGTCTCTGAATGAAGCGCTCAGAAGTGTAAGAATGCAACGGAATTAAGGATAAATTCAGGTAAGTGAGTTAAGTTAAGCTGTAGGGATAGGTTTAGGGGTGAATCCATAATATATGGCCAAGGATTTACCGTGGAAGAGGGAGGGCAGGCCAAGCAGTATTCCAACAGCTGCTGACCAAGGAGTAGATGGTTGCGATGACTAGTAATTGAATAAAGTCATTATATAAGTGGAGGAAAAGAGACAGGAATTGAGAATAGAGAATTTTTGCGGATTGATTTACATATCCTTTATATTTTTTTTTGCTTCAGCGACTCGTGGATGACAGGATGGGGGACCTTATGCCTTTTCTACCGGCTCAGCCAGGCCTTGCCACCGTGCTAGTGCACACTCCCGTGTTGCCATCCACGTCATCCAACGGGTTGTCCCAGGAGTTGTTGACAGGTTTAAAAAAATAAAAAAACAAAACAGGATTTATCCAAAAAAAAAGAGTGCGGGTTTCCAAAAGGAGGGTTCTGAAAATAAAATATTTTCTTAAAAATATTTCAAGTTCACGGGGGGTTTCTTAAATATCCGGTTAAGGACCAAAAAATGTTTTGCTTGAAATATTTTCATAGAATATATATATATATATATATATATATATATATATATATATATATATATATATATATATATATATTTATATAGAAAAAAACGGGTATTAGAATTTTTTCTTGGGGTTTTTATTTAGCTCGGGTTTTTTTTCTTAATTTGTACGTACCGTACGCTCGGGAACAGCCACTGAACAATAATTAGTAGCTGTTTACACTATGCGCGTAAACAGTGTGTGAATTACCAAATATGTATGCTATTGAATTAGTCTTTTTGATCATATGCTTAATAGTACCCTTTATTGCAATTAGGACTCCCCCGCCATGCCTAGATCGATCCTCTCTACAAATTTTATAACCACCAGGTTGAAATTTGTAGTACGGTTTCAAAAAATCTCAATTAAAAAAAGGGAATATCCTTTTAGATATCCCAGCTGAGCAGCTGCTGACTCAGTTGTTATGTCTTGGGCATTTCAGTGCATGACATGAACATTGAGAATACAAGCTGAGTTATATGGCATGTTGAAGCATCATACCCAAATCTCGTAGCTTATCGTACTTATTCTGACATCTTTGCAAAGCTTCGTCAGCATCAAAAAATATTTCCATAAGTCTTTCATTTGAAATGTCATCATTATTATCCCTTTCGTGGCATTTGTTTTTATCTACCTCGGAATACAAATTACCATGAGGGCGGGAACTACGTTAATCATTTGGGGTACTTATGTTGGCAATTCTGGAAAATCATGATCGTCTTGGTTAAAATACGAAACAGTTTTTATGCTAGTTACCCTAGGTCTAGATAATACCCGATGTCGGATCTCTAAATATTCTTGACGACTTAGGTACTTTGGGTCATCAGCTCTAAAGTTAACATTCTTTAGGTTACTTTTTATGCAGTTGTAGCACTTATAAATTATATTACCATCACAATTACATTTGTTGAGTGAGCATAATCGTTATTTACGTCGCAGGCTGAACACACTACGATACAATTACAGTTTTTAGCACCATGTCCATACACGGCACACATGGAGCATTGAGTGAGACCTTTGTTGCCCTTTAAAGGTTTTCCCCAATACACAGAAATATTACAAAAATACTTTTCATAACCTCTCTTTATGAAATATGTTGGCGATCAAACTCGATAAGATAGAGGGCGTCATCTACACTAGATCTCTTTGCTTCTAGCTCCTTTACGCTTACTGGTTGAATACCTAGCGAGCTGACATATTTTTCGCCAATTGTTTGTATTCAGTTTTGATAGGTCAACTAAAACCAATTTAAAACTTATTGCGTCCTTCAGCTCAGACAAATAAATCTAAAATTTTTTTGTCTTTTAGATCACTCAAACTTTCATTGTACAGCGACAGGGAGCTAGATAAAATCTTCGTACCAATTGTCATTTGTTTATATGTGTACTTGTCACGAATCAATCTAATCACAGTTGAAAAACTGTGTGCAGAATCCACAATTATAAGAGTAATATTTTCTTTTCTTCGTCTTCAAATAACTGAAATCTGTTATCAATTGTGCTGGGTCCGTCTAAAGTTTTTGGCACCTTGAATTTAGGGCTATTGTCCAAACAATTTCTTCTCTTTTGAGCAAACATTGTCAAACAAGAGAAAATTAAACAAAATTGAGAAATTTTTACACTTTATTTTAAAAATTCAATTAACATTTCCTACCAAAAATTAACACGATGTTTTTATTTTGAGGCAGAGTTGCCAGATGTGATTAAAAATCTAAATCTTTCGACGTTCTCAAAAAACTTCAAAAATAAGATAAATATTCACATATGGCAACACTTATGGTGGCTATGTCTACACGCTGATATAATGACTTGCGGTCCTCAACTAATAATAAAAATAATAACATTAACACCAACATCATGTTAATAGCAACTGTTGTACGGTAAGAAGATTTTTTCTTACCGTCAAATCAGCAAATCAGTAGTGCGATTCAGTAACTTATTTTAACGATAATCGAATCGTTAAAATTAGTAAACAACAAAATTGTCGATTTACTTATTGTCTAACACTTTTAACGATATTTGTTTGCGTCAACTTAAAGACAAAAATTTTTGTGTTGTTAATATATTGACAAAAATTAGCCAAAAAGTCAACCCAATGATTCAGTCGTTGTTTTGTGGTTGTAGTCTGTGCTTCCACGTTATAGATGGTGCTTCTGCGTTTCCGAATCTTCTTTTAGGAGTTAGAGGATACAAAGTAGAAGACCGGAAAATCGCTTAATTCGATCTTCGGGTTTTCGAATTCCCACTGAAGTTATTGTTCAGTGGCAATTAGTTAGTTATAAATTCACAATATTCAAGATTTATTTATGGCAGAATTCACAATAAAATTTACAATTAGCCGAAGGAGCACAGAACTGCCGCTAACGATTTAGTAGCCTCAGAAATAACTTGAGTATTGGGTAGTGTTAGAATGTTTTTTGACGTTGACGTGGTATGGACAACACAGTTACACCAAAGTGCCCAAGGTGTACGGGAAACCGGAAACCGGACCAGTTAACGACTGGGGAACCTCGTCCGAATACCAACACCCAGTGATGAATCTGGACGATTTTAAAGGCCTAGTGGAGGGAAAGGATAACCGGGTCGTTAAAATCTTAGTTAATAATAAAGTTAGGATAAGTGAAAAGGCAGGAGAGTCAAAAGTTAGGGAAATAAAACCATTGCATTTGAGAGTTAAAGAATACAGGGAAGCTAGAAATAGAATTTTTGGAAAGAGGCGGATAGAAAAGACCAGAGAAAGATATAGAAAGAGGAAAGAACTAAGGCGTGAGATCGCGAACGTATGTTTGTACGAGGGCGATGATACCCGACTATATACCCGTATCTCTATCAATGGGGTAGAGATTGAGGGTCTTCTAGATAGTGGCGCGACAGTAACGGTTCTCGGCGAAGGATGTTTCGATGTCGCGGGGAAGGCGGGGGTAGAAATTCGAAAATTTCCAGCTACAGTGAAAACGGCAGACGGTAGGTCCCATACCATTCAAGGTCGGTTCAGAGCGAAAATAAAATTTAACCGATTGGAAAGAGAGATTACCTTCTATTTAGTACCGACCTTGAAAAGGGCGTTGTTTCTGGGCGTAGATTTTATGAAAGAGTTCAGGCTTATTGTTAATTTAGATAGCTTGACCACAAAAGATATGCTTTGGAGTGAAGAGCTGGGCGAAAATCCGACAAATCCTTCAATGCATATACTTTGTGATCAGGACAGGAAGTTATTAGAAGCAGCTATCGCTAAGTTTCCATCTTTCGTGGAAAAGGGTCTTGGGAAAACCGATTTAGAGGCACATAGTATCGATACACAAGACGCAGTGCCTGTAAAGCAGAGACATTATCCGGTTTCTCCAGCTGTTCAAAAACTTATGTATGCGGAATTGGATAGGATGCTTGCGTTGAGTGTAATTGAGACGAGTCAAAGCCCCTGGAACAATCCTGTGACGCTAGTGCGCAAAGGTACTAAAAACAGGCTTTGTTTAGATGCACGAAAGCTCAATGCACTTACAGTCAAGGACGCCTATCCCCTTCCGCATGTAGAGGGATTGCTCAGCAGGCTGGGGGACACGCACTATATATCTAGTGTGGATTTGAAAGATGCTTTCTGGCAAATCCCACTAGATATGCAGAGCCGCGAGAAAACTGCCTTTACAGTGCCGGGGAGACCACTTTATCATTTTACGGTCATGCCATTTGGGTTGTGTAATGCTGCCCAAAGGCTATGCCGTTTAATGGATAAAGTGATTCCTTCCGTCCTGCGAGATCGAGTATTCGTGTATCTAGACGATTTGCTTATAGTTACTCCTGACTACCACACCCACATAACTATACTTGAGCGAGTTGCGGAACTACTTGCTAACGCTAAATTAACAATAAATGTCGAGAAATCAAAGTTTTGTTTTAAGGAACTTCGGTATCTGGGATATATTGTAGGTGAAGGTAAGCTCAGACCTGATCCTGCTAAAATATCCTCTATACTCGAATTTCCTTACCCGAAAACGCCCAGACAAGTGCGCGGATTTATGGGGACTACAGGCTGGTATCGGCGTTTCATCAAGGATTACGCGACGATCGCTGCACCAATTTTCGAGACACTTAAAAAGTCGAAAACGTTCAATTTTCCGGATGAAGCGAAACGGGCGTTTGACAAATTAAAAAAAGCGCTTACCTCTAGTCCGGTACTGCTGCACCCGGATTTTTCAAAACACTTTTTCATACAGTGTGACGCCTCAGATATCGGGATAGGCGCGGTCCTCTTTCAGAAAGATGAAGTAGAAGGAGAGCACCCAATTGCGTATATGTCGCAGAAGCTAACATCCGCGCAGCGCAACTATTCGGTCACGGAACGGGAGTGTCTGGCCGTAGTAATAGCCATAAAAAATTCCGGGCCTATATAGAACTCATGCCGTTTACGGTAATTACAGATCATTCAAGTTTAAAATGGTTGATGTCCAACAAAGAGCTAAGTGGTAGGCTAGCCCGATGGAGTTTATTACTACAGTCCTATACTTTCGATATCGAACATCGCCAAGGGAGCAAAAACGTTGTACCAGACACTCTTTCCCGCTACGACATGGAGGAGATCGTTGCAGTGGTCACAAACCTTATCGATCTCGATTCGCCAGCGTTCGCATCTGAGGAGTATAAAGAACTTAAAAGTGCTATTGAAGAACATGCGGAACAGTTACCTGATTTGAAAATTGAAGATAAATTTATTTACAAGCGTACCGTTCCATATAATGGCGATAGTCTTGCAGAAGATTTCTCTTGGAAGTTATGGGTTCCCGCCGAGCTATGTAAGGACCTTGTAGCGAAAGCTCACAATCCGCCTATTACTAGCCACGGTGGGTTCCACAAAACCCTGAAACGCATAAGGGAATATTTTTACTGGCCACATATGGCAATACAAGTGAAGGATTATGTGAAAAACTGCGAAATCTGCAAAGAAAGTAAGCCGTGTAATAAAATTTTAAGACCACCAATGAGTGAAGAGCCAGTGGAAATAGTTCGTCCTTTTCAAAAAATATACATTGATTTCTTAGGGCCATACGTGAGATCTAAATCTGGAAACTGCTTCATATTTATCGTTCTCGATCATTTTTCGAAGTTTGTCTTATTAAAAGCCATGGCAAAAGCTAATAATAAAAATGTAGTTCGCTTTTTGGTAACAGAGGTTTTTCATAAATTTGGTGTACCAGAGGTGATTCTGTCGGACAATGGCAGCCAATTTGTTTCTAAAGAGTTCGGAGGAATGATGGAAACGTTCGGGGTGAAGCACTTAAAAACAGCGATATACTCGCCCCAAGCAAATGCGTCGGAGAGAGTCAACCAGTCGATATTAGCAGCTATAAGATCCTACCTCAAGAATGACCAACGAGATTGAGATAATCATCTCTCAGAGATTGAATGCGCACTTCGGTCATCGGTGCATACATCGATTGGGATGACTCCTTACTTCGCTTTGTTTGGAACGAATATGATCACACACGGCAGCGTTTACAATCTGGCTAGAAAATTTGAACTTTTAGAAGATGCTGAGATAAACGTTGTGCCAAAAATGACTAAAAATGAGTTAATCCGTGAGAAAATTCTCGAAAATCTGGCCAAAAGTTATAAGATTCGAGCAAAAATATACAACAAACGCGCTCGCCCAGTAATTTTTCGAACAGGACAGGAAGTTTATCGCCGAAATTTTACTCTTAGCGATTCGAATAAGTTATATAACGCTAAAATGGGAAAGAAATTCCTAAAATGTCGCATTGTTCGTCCGGTTGGGAAGTGCTACTATGAACTAGAAGATCTGCAGGGAAAAGTAATCGGAGTTTACCACGCAAAAGACATAAAACGCTAGGAAATAATTTTTCTATAATTTTTCTGGTTTTTATATGGCATCGTTCCTCAAAATTTTGTTTCTAAACCCTACTTTCATACACTGACTCGAATATGTAAGGGAAATTTTTCTAATTTGTTCTAATATTCCCTGTAGTCGCTTCCTACGACAATTTGAATTTTTTTATTTTCATATTAAGATAGGTTAAGTTTTTCTTTTTAATTCTTTTCGTTTTTGGTTAGCCATAATAAAGGGTCGATCGGCAGTTTTTCTTTTGGGATTTATATATTTTTGTTTTTTGTTTGCTTTTTATTATTTTTACTGGGTTCATTAATTCTTATGAGCTATTTCAGTTTGTAGTGAAATAAATGGCTAAAGTCGAAAGTATTAGCTATTTTAATTTTTTGAGATATAAGAAGCTAAAATCGGATGTATTAGTAAGTTAGTAGTTAATAGTGGAATATAATGGCAACTAATGAAGGAAACGATCTTTTGAACCAGGGCTACACATTCAGGGAAGGATAAGATAATAATTTTCAACTAAAGTCTCGTTACGAAATTGGGTTATTATTGGGGAAAATTTGAATATTTAATTTATTCAAAGTATCAAGTTTTAAGTGTATCTATGGAGGAAATAAGCGAAGGCCGATAAATTGTTTTATGTTTGGGGAAAGAAAATATTCGAGGGTATTAGGCAGAAAAGAGGAAAAATACTTGGATATTTAATTTAGTATGGTAACGG
Source organism: Protocalliphora azurea (assembly GCA_932274085.1). Lineage (NCBI taxonomy): Eukaryota > Metazoa > Arthropoda > Insecta > Diptera > Calliphoridae > Protocalliphora > Protocalliphora azurea. Next base: position 90,764,708 of record OW026519.1, on the reverse strand, counting down.
GTATTTCTTCAGCATAGTTTAATCGACAATGTTTTATAGTTGTACGAAAATTTCACTCACCAATGATGTTGTTCAGAACGTCTTGGGTCGTTGAATTTCGGAGATTATTAGGGAGGAGGAATCTAAGGGAGAAGAGAGCGATTAGTCATAGGAGTATAGGGGTAATAGTTGATTTAACGTATCTTGTCCTTATCGGCCCCATCCATTCAATTCCGAATACTATTCTAGGCTACAATGGTAACAATCGATTGGTGGCCACTTAACTCACCTTGGCTGGGACACTTCAAGCGGTCAACATCATGGACTGACAATTGCACCCGTTGGGACACAGGTCGACGGGCAAGTTCCCGATAATAATGGCTAGGACTACGATCGTCGTCGAAATCCACGAAACTAGAGTTGTCCAATGCTACTAAAGTGATCAGTTGATTGAAATCTTCAGCTGCCTTAATGGGGCCATGAATATAGCCGGGGGAAGCTTGTCGTCTATGTGGTTCGGCTTGTTGCAAACCAGATTTGATGATAAGGGGAGAAGATGAAACGTGTGTATCCAAAGAACTCTGAAGATAGGTAGTGTGGATCATGTAACGTTGACAGGCTAGGAAAGTTATAAGATTAGTTTTACATCTTTTAAATTCAGGGATTTATATTTCCTTGTTTTTTTTTTACTGCTTACCTTTTTTTAATCTCATGCAGTTAGTTATTCATCGGCTAGAGTCTTGGTTTATTTCAGAATAACGTTTACTTTCTTCTGAATGTAATTATGTTACAAACAATTATAAAAGCAAACAATATGTTTAATTCGTTAGTGGTTGGTTGGGGGGAAGAACAATGATAAAATAGCAATTACTACAATAGGAAAAAAGGGAAAACACACACACACACTAACTTGTCGCGTAGGTTGACTTTGTTGGTTGTTTTCCTATTGATTAAGAGGTTTTTATTTTTTTTCTTTTTTCTAAACACTTGTTCGAATTCTTTTTATAAAATATTAACTTGCTAACACTTCACTTATTTATAATAAAAAAGCATTTTATTTTCACCCGACATAAACTAAAAATGCACAACAGTTTGCGTACGGATAAAACTTTAAGATTATTAAAATAGGAAAAAGTGGAGAAGAGAAAGGAAAAATAAAAACAAATGTTGACATGTATATTCACCACCAACAAACGAGGATTTTTATAGCAATTAGCAGCAGTATATATAAATATTAACCAAATTTTTGGCCATGACAATACTCTTACCTAGCGTCTACAGTAGACAAATTTTGATCAGGACAAACGTCAGAATTAAAGCGTTTTTTTTTAAGGTAGCAACAGTTGCACAAAAGCAACAATAAGGTCAATCCATTTTTGTTTTCTTTTTTTCAGTTATTCCCCTCCCATTTAAATATACAGGGTGTATACTAAAATGGTGGGGTTTGTCATGTTCACCTCTTCATGGGTTAATATGGTTGCACTCTAATATCGAATGTCATTAGAAAACAACCTTGTAAACAGCTGATCGAGGGGGCATAGATGGGGGAAATTTTCAAAAAAAAGATGGCTATCCGTCCGAAAATTGGCGGGAAAAAAAAATTTTACAATTATTTTGTTGTTTTTTTTTGTGGGAGATTTTTGAAGAAGGTTAAAAGGAAGGTCAGTTAGATTTTGATTCTGAGCGAGAACGGGAGTGACGAGTAAAGAAGAAAACTCAAAAAAAAAGTTAGAAAAAATTGTAGTGTGTGACTCAATAAAAATATGTTAATTGAAGTACTTAAAACCACAAAAAAATTTATAATTTTATAATAAAAAGTAAAAAGAAGAAAATATTAATTTTCTTTATGTGAAAAATTGCATATATTATCAAAAGTGTTTAAGTAACTGTTTAAAAAATATTACAAATTTCATTCTGATGACTAATAAGTTTTTTGGATTCCGGACTAATTCATAAACAGTATGCTAACAATTTCAAATAACATTTAAAAGTTATATAAATATCAAAAATACAATCTAATCAATTGGATCTTTCAAAAACTTTTACGATCTCGAAAACAAAAAAGTTAATAGTATTACCAATGGCACATAAAAAAAAAGCAATTGAAACAAGACACACAGTAGTGCAGTAAGCGACATAAGGACACTATTTTTAATACAAGCGTTACCCTATAAGAAGGAAGCCATCCCAATACGGAATACTCCAATTCGGTAGAGGCGTAAGACCACACAGTTAAAGACACAGTGGAGGACGAGGACACAGTACGAACCAGACATTTATGTTAGGGGTTTTAAGTATATGAGTAGGTCGTAGCCGGAGAATTGGTTTTTTGTTTGTTTGGCCGGAAGTTGTCAGTGAATTGTGAGGACTAGGCATAAGCTGAGCTCAGGTTTGGTTTAGTTCGGTGGAGCTGATATTAGTAACCAGAGGCTTACCGCCTATCTTTTTATTTAATTCCCCGACTTCAGAAGACGTTTAAGGACAGTAATACCCGAATATAGACAGAAATACCAGGAACCGATTGGGGATTGGCTTGGTGGAGCGGAAGGGTGTCTCTGAATGAAGCGCTCAGAAGTGTAAGAATGCAACGGAATTAAGGATAAATTCAGGTAAGTGAGTTAAGTTAAGCTGTAGGGATAGGTTTAGGGGTGAATCCATAATATATGGCCAAGGATTTACCGTGGAAGAGGGAGGGCAGGCCAAGCAGTATTCCAACAGCTGCTGACCAAGGAGTAGATGGTTGCGATGACTAGTAATTGAATAAAGTCATTATATAAGTGGAGGAAAAGAGACAGGAATTGAGAATAGAGAATTTTTGCAGATTGATTTACATATCCTTTATATTTTTTTTTGCTTCAGCGACTCGTGGATGACAGGATGGGGGACCTTATGCCTTTTCTACCGGCTCAGCCAGGCCTTGCCACCGTGCTAGTGCACACTCCCGTGTTGCCATCCACGTCATCCACCGGGTTGTCCCAGGAGTTGTTGACAGGTTTAAAAAAATAAAAAAACAAAACAGGATTTATCCAAAAAAAAAGAGTGCGGGTTTCCAAAAGGAGGGTTCTGAAAATAAAATATTTTCTTAAAAATATTTCAAGTTCACGGGGGGTTTCTTAAATATCCGGTTAAGGACCAAAAAATGTTTTGCTTGAAATATTTTCATAGAATATATATATATATATATATATATATATATATATATATATATATATATATATATATATATATTTATATAGAAAAAAACGGGTATTAGAATTTTTTCTTGGGGTTTTTATTTAGCTCGGGTTTTTTTTCTTAATTTGTACGTACCGTACGCTCGGGAACAGCCACTGAACAATAATTAGTAGCTGTTTACACTATGCGCGTAAACAGTGTGTGAATTACCAAATATGTATGCTATTGAATTAGTCTTTTTGATCATATGCTTAATAGTACCCTTTATTGCAATTAGGACTCCCCCGCCATGCCTAGATCGATCCTCTCTACAAATTTTATAACCACCAGGTTGAAATTTGTAGTACGGTTTCAAAAAATCTCAATTAAAAAAAGGGAATATCCTTTTAGATATCCCAGCTGAGCAGCTGCTGACTCAGTTGTTATGTCTTGGGCATTTCAGTGCATGACATGAACATTGAGAATACAAGCTGAGTTATATGGCATGTTGAAGCATCATACCCAAATCTCGTAGCTTATCGTACTTATTCTGACATCTTTGCAAAGCTTCGTCAGCATCAAAAAATATTTCCATAAGTCTTTCATTTGAAATGTCATCATTATTATCCCTTTCGTGGCATTTGTTTTTATCTACCTCGGAATACAAATTACCATGAGGGCGGGAACTACGTTAATCATTTGGGGTACTTATGTTGGCAATTCTGGAAAATCATGATCGTCTTGGTTAAAATACGAAACAGTTTTTATGCTAGTTACCCTAGGTCTAGATAATACCCGATGTCGGATCTCTAAATATTCTTGACGACTTAGGTACTTTGGGTCATCAGCTCTAAAGTTAACATTCTTTAGGTTACTTTTTATGCAGTTGTAGCACTTATAAATTATATTACCATCACAATTACATTTGTTGAGTGAGCATAATCGTTATTTACGTCGCAGGCTGAACACACTACGATACAATTACAGTTTTTAGCACCATGTCCATACACGGCACACATGGAGCATTGAGTGAGACCTTTGTTGCCCTTTAAAGGTTTTCCCCAATACACAGAAATATTACAAAAATACTTTTCATAACCTCTCTTTATGAAATATGTTGGCGATCAAACTCGATAAGATAGAGGGCGTCATCTACACTAGATCTCTTTGCTTCTAGCTCCTTTACGCTTACTGGTTGAATACCTAGCGAGCTGACATATTTTTCGCCAATTGTTTGTATTCAGTTTTGATAGGTCAACTAAAACCAATTTAAAACTTATTGCGTCCTTCAGCTCAGACAAATAAATCTAAAATTTTTTTGTCTTTTAGATCACTCAAACTTTCATTGTACAGCGACAGGGAGCTAGATAAAATCTTCGTACCAATTGTCATTTGTTTATATGTGTACTTGTCACGAATCAATCTAATCACAGTTGAAAAACTGTGTGCAGAATCCACAATTATAAGAGTAATATTTTCTTTTCTTCGTCTTCAAATAACTGAAATCTGTTATCAATTGTGCTGGGTCCGTCTAAAGTTTTTGGCACCTTGAATTTAGGGCTATTGTCCAAACAATTTCTTCTCTTTTGAGCAAACATTGTCAAACAAGAGAAAATTAAACAAAATTGAGAAATTTTTACACTTTATTTTAAAAATTCAATTAACATTTCCTACCAAAAATTAACACGATGTTTTTATTTTGAGGCAGAGTTGCCAGATGTGATTAAAAATCTAAATCTTTCGACGTTCTCAAAAAACTTCAAAAATAAGATAAATATTCACATATGGCAACACTTATGGTGGCTATGTCTACACGCTGATATAATGACTTGCGGTCCTCAACTAATAATAAAAATAATAACATTAACACCAACATCATGTTAATAGCAACTGTTGTACGGTAAGAAGATTTTTTCTTACCGTCAAATCAGCAAATCAGTAGTGCGATTCAGTAACTTATTTTAACGATAATCGAATCGTTAAAATTAGTAAACAACAAAATTGTCGATTTACTTATTGTCTAACACTTTTAACGATATTTGTTTGCGTCAACTTAAAGACAAAAATTTTTGTGTTGTTAATATATTGACAAAAATTAGCCAAAAAGTCAACCCAATGATTCAGTCGTTGTTTTGTGGTTGTAGTCTGTGCTTCCACGTTATAGATGGTGCTTCTGCGTTTCCGAATCTTCTTTTAGGAGTTAGAGGATACAAAGTAGAAGACCGGAAAATCGCTTAATTCGATCTTCGGGTTTTCGAATTCCCACTGAAGTTATTGTTCAGTGGCAATTAGTTAGTTATAAATTCACAATATTCAAGATTTATTTATGGCAGAATTCACAATAAAATTTACAATTAGCCGAAGGAGCACAGAACTGCCGCTAACGATTTAGTAGCCTCAGAAATAACTTGAGTATTGGGTAGTGTTAGAATGTTTTTTGACGTTGACGTGGTATGGACAACACAGTTACACCAAAGTGCCCAAGGTGTACGGGAAACCGGAAACCGGACCAGTTAACGACTGGGGAACCTCGTCCGAATACCAACACCCAGTGATGAATCTGGACGATTTTAAAGGCCTAGTGGAGGGAAAGGATAACCGGGTCGTTAAAATCTTAGTTAATAATAAAGTTAGGATAAGTGAAAAGGCAGGAGAGTCAAAAGTTAGGGAAATAAAACCATTGCATTTGAGAGTTAAAGAATACAGGGAAGCTAGAAATAGAATTTTTGGAAAGAGGCGGATAGAAAAGACCAGAGAAAGATATAGAAAGAGGAAAGAACTAAGGCGTGAGATCGCGAACGTATGTTTGTACGAGGGCGATGATACCCGACTATATACCCGTATCTCTATCAATGGGGTAGAGATTGAGGGTCTTCTAGATAGTGGCGCGACAGTAACGGTTCTCGGCGAAGGATGTTTCGATGTCGCGGGGAAGGCGGGGGTAGAAATTCGAAAATTTCCAGCTACAGTGAAAACGGCAGACGGTAGGTCCCATACCATTCAAGGTCGGTTCAGAGCGAAAATAAAATTTAACCGATTGGAAAGAGAGATTACCTTCTATTTAGTACCGACCTTGAAAAGGGCGTTGTTTCTGGGCGTAGATTTTATGAAAGAGTTCAGGCTTATTGTTAATTTAGATAGCTTGACCACAAAAGATATGCTTTGGAGTGAAGAGCTGGGCGAAAATCCGACAAATCCTTCAATGCATATACTTTGTGATCAGGACAGGAAGTTATTAGAAGCAGCTATCGCTAAGTTTCCATCTTTCGTGGAAAAGGGTCTTGGGAAAACCGATTTAGAGGCACATAGTATCGATACACAAGACGCAGTGCCTGTAAAGCAGAGACATTATCCGGTTTCTCCAGCTGTTCAAAAACTTATGTATGCGGAATTGGATAGGATGCTTGCGTTGAGTGTAATTGAGACGAGTCAAAGCCCCTGGAACAATCCTGTGACGCTAGTGCGCAAAGGTACTAAAAACAGGCTTTGTTTAGATGCACGAAAGCTCAATGCACTTACAGTCAAGGACGCCTATCCCCTTCCGCATGTAGAGGGATTGCTCAGCAGGCTGGGGGACACGCACTATATATCTAGTGTGGATTTGAAAGATGCTTTCTGGCAAATCCCACTAGATATGCAGAGCCGCGAGAAAACTGCCTTTACAGTGCCGGGGAGACCACTTTATCATTTTACGGTCATGCCATTTGGGTTGTGTAATGCTGCCCAAAGGCTATGCCGTTTAATGGATAAAGTGATTCCTTCCGTCCTGCGAGATCGAGTATTCGTGTATCTAGACGATTTGCTTATAGTTACTCCTGACTACCACACCCACATAACTATACTTGAGCGAGTTGCGGAACTACTTGCTAACGCTAAATTAACAATAAATGTCGAGAAATCAAAGTTTTGTTTTAAGGAACTTCGGTATCTGGGATATATTGTAGGTGAAGGTAAGCTCAGACCTGATCCTGCTAAAATATCCTCTATACTCGAATTTCCTTACCCGAAAACGCCCAGACAAGTGCGCGGATTTATGGGGACTACAGGCTGGTATCGGCGTTTCATCAAGGATTACGCGACGATCGCTGCACCAATTTTCGAGACACTTAAAAAGTCGAAAACGTTCAATTTTCCGGATGAAGCGAAACGGGCGTTTGACAAATTAAAAAAAGCGCTTACCTCTAGTCCGGTACTGCTGCACCCGGATTTTTCAAAACACTTTTTCATACAGTGTGACGCCTCAGATATCGGGATAGGCGCGGTCCTCTTTCAGAAAGATGAAGTAGAAGGAGAGCACCCAATTGCGTATATGTCGCAGAAGCTAACATCCGCGCAGCGCAACTATTCGGTCACGGAACGGGAGTGTCTGGCCGTAGTAATAGCCATAAAAAATTCCGGGCCTATATAGAACTCATGCCGTTTACGGTAATTACAGATCATTCAAGTTTAAAATGGTTGATGTCCAACAAAGAGCTAAGTGGTAGGCTAGCCCGATGGAGTTTATTACTACAGTCCTATACTTTCGATATCGAACATCGCCAAGGGAGCAAAAACGTTGTACCAGACACTCTTTCCCGCTACGACATGGAGGAGATCGTTGCAGTGGTCACAAACCTTATCGATCTCGATTCGCCAGCGTTCGCATCTGAGGAGTATAAAGAACTTAAAAGTGCTATTGAAGAACATGCGGAACAGTTACCTGATTTGAAAATTGAAGATAAATTTATTTACAAGCGTACCGTTCCATATAATGGCGATAGTCTTGCAGAAGATTTCTCTTGGAAGTTATGGGTTCCCGCCGAGCTATGTAAGGACCTTGTAGCGAAAGCTCACAATCCGCCTATTACTAGCCACGGTGGGTTCCACAAAACCCTGAAACGCATAAGGGAATATTTTTACTGGCCACATATGGCAATACAAGTGAAGGATTATGTGAAAAACTGCGAAATCTGCAAAGAAAGTAAGCCGTGTAATAAAATTTTAAGACCACCAATGAGTGAAGAGCCAGTGGAAATAGTTCGTCCTTTTCAAAAAATATACATTGATTTCTTAGGGCCATACGTGAGATCTAAATCTGGAAACTGCTTCATATTTATCGTTCTCGATCATTTTTCGAAGTTTGTCTTATTAAAAGCCATGGCAAAAGCTAATAATAAAAATGTAGTTCGCTTTTTGGTAACAGAGGTTTTTCATAAATTTGGTGTACCAGAGGTGATTCTGTCGGACAATGGCAGCCAATTTGTTTCTAAAGAGTTCGGAGGAATGATGGAAACGTTCGGGGTGAAGCACTTAAAAACAGCGATATACTCGCCCCAAGCAAATGCGTCGGAGAGAGTCAACCAGTCGATATTAGCAGCTATAAGATCCTACCTCAAGAATGACCAACGAGATTGGGATAATCATCTCTCAGAGATTGAATGCGCACTTCGGTCATCGGTGCATACATCGATTGGGATGACTCCTTACTTCGCTTTGTTTGGAACGAATATGATCACACACGGCAGCGTTTACAATCTGGCTAGAAAATTGGAACTTTTAGAAGATGCTGAGATAAACGTTGTGCCAAAAATGACTAAAAATGAGTTAATCCGTGAGAAAATTCTCGAAAATCTGGCCAAAAGTTATAAGATTCGAGCAAAAATATACAACAAACGCGCTCGCCCAGTAATTTTTCGAACAGGACAGGAAGTTTATCGCCGAAATTTTACACTTAGCGATTCGAGTAAGTTATATAACGCTAAAATGGGAAAGAAATTCCTAAAATGTCGCATTGTTCGTCCGGTTGGGAAGTGCTACTATGAACTAGAAGATCTGCAGGGAAAAGTAATCGGAGTTTACCACGCAAAAGACATAAAACGCTAGGAAATAATTTTTCTATAATTTTTCTGGTTTTTATATGGCATCGTTCCTCAAAATTTTGTTTCTAAACCCTACTTTCATACACTGACTCGAATATGTAAGGGAAATTTTTCTAATTTGTTCTAATATTCCCTGTAGTCGCTTCCTACGACAATTTGAATTTTTTTATTTTCATATTAAGATAGGTTAAGTTTTTCTTTTTAATTCTTTTCGTTTTTGGTTAGCCATAATAAAGGGTCGATCGGCAGTTTTTCTTTTGGGATTTATATATTTTTGTTTTTTGTTTGCTTTTTATTATTTTTACTGGGTTCATTAATTCTTATGAGCTATTTCAGTTTGTAGTGAAATAAATGGCTAAAGTCGAAAGTATTAGCTATTTTAATTTTTTGAGATATAAGAAGCTAAAATCGGATGTATTAGTAAGTTAGTAGTTAATAGTGGAATATAATGGCAACTAATGAAGGAAACGATCTTTTGAACCAGGGCTACACATTCAGGGAAGGATAAGATAATAATTTTCAACTAAAGTCTCGTTACGAAATTGGGTTATTATTGGGGAAAATTTGAATATTTAATTTATTCAAAGTATCAAGTTTTAAGTGTATCTATGGAGGAAATAAGCGAAGGCCGATAAATTGTTTTATGTTTGGGGAAAGAAAATATTCGAGGGTATTAGGCAGAAAAGAGGAAAAATACTTGGATATTTAATTTAGTATGGTAACGGGTATTTCTTCAGCATAGTTTAATCGACAATGTTTTATAGTTGTACGAAAATTTCACTCACCAATGATGTTGTTCAGAACGTCTTGGGTCGTTGAATTTCGGAGATTATTAGGGAGGAGGAATCTAAGGGAGAAGAGAGCAATTAGTCATAGGAGTATAGGGGTAATAGTTGATTTAACGTATCTTGTCCTTATCGGCCCCATCCATTCAATTCCGAATACTATTCTAGGCTACAATGGTAACAATCGATTGGTGGCCACTTAACTCACCTTGGCTGGGACACTTCAAGCGGTCAACATCATGGACTGACAATTGCACCCGTTGGGACACAGGTCGACGGGCAAGTTCCCGATAATAATGGCTAGGACTACGATCGTCGTCGAAATCCACGAAACTAGAGTTGTCCAATGCTACTAAAGTGATCAGTTGATTGAAATCTTCAGCTGCCTTAATGGGGCCATGAATATAGCCGGGGGAAGCTTGTCGTCTATGTCGTTCGGCTTGTTGCAAACCAGATTTGATGATAAGGGGAGAAGATGAAACGTGTGTATCCAAAGAACTCTGAAGATAGGTAGTGTGGATCATGTAACGTTGACAGGCTAGGAAAGTTATAAGATTAGTTTTACATCTTTTAAATTCAGGGATTTATATTTCCTTGTTTTTTTTTTACTGCTTACCTTTTTTTAATCTCATGCAGTTAGTTATTCATCGGCTAGAGTCTTGGTTTATTTCAGAATAACGTTTACTTTCTTCTGAATGTAATTATGTTACAAACAATTATAAAAGCAAACAATATGTTTAATTCGTTAGTGGTTGGTTGGGGGGAAGAACAATGATAAAATAGCAATTACTACAATAGGAAAAAAGGGAAAACACACACACACACTAACTTGTCGCGTAGGTTGACTTTGTTGGTTGTTTTCCTATTGATTAAGAGGTTTTTATTTTTTTTCTTTTTTCTAAACACTTGTTCGAATTCTTTTTATAAAATATTAACTTGCTAACACTTCACTTATTTATAATAAAAAAGCATTTTATTTTCACCCGACATAAACTAAAAATGCACAACAGTTTGCGTACGGATAAAACTTTAAGACTATTAAAATAGAAAAAAGTGGAGAAGAGAAAGGAAAAATAAAAACAAATGTTGACATGTATATTCACCACCAACAAACGAGGATTTTTATAGCAATTAGCAGCAGTATATATAAATATTAACCAAATTTTTGGCCATGACAATACTCTTACCTAGCGTCTACAGTAGACAAATTTTGATCAGGACAAACGTCAGAATTAAAGCGTTTTTTTTTAAGGTAGCAACAGTTGCACAAAAGCAACAATAAGGTCAATCCATTTTTGTTTTCTTTTTTTCAGTTATTCCCCTCCCATTTAAATATACAGGGTGTATACTAAAATGGTGGGGTTTGTCATGTTCACCTCTTCATGGGTTAATATGGTTGCACTCTAATATCGAATGTCATTAGAAAACAACCTTGTAAACAGCTGATCGAGGGGGCATAGATGGGGGAAATTTTCAAAAAAAAGATGGCTATCCGTCCGAAAATTGGCGGGAAAAAAAAATTTTACAATTATTTTGTTGTTTTTTTTTGTGGGAGATTTTTGAAGAAGGTTAAAAGGAAGGTCAGTTAGATTTTGATTCTGAGCGAGAACGGGAGTGACGAGTAAAGAAGAAAACTCAAAAAAAAAAGTTAGAAAAAATTGTAGTGTGTGACTCAATAAAAATATGTTAATTGAAGTACTTAAAACCACAAAAAAATTTATAATTTTATAATAAAAAGTAAAAAGAAGAAAATATTAATTTTCTTTATGTGAAAAATTGCATATATTATCAAAAGTGTTTAAGTAACTGTTTAAAAAATATTACAAATTTCATTCTGATGACTAATAAGTTTTTTGGATTCCGGACTAATTCATAAACAGTATGCTAACAATTTCAAATAACATTTAAAAGTTATATAAATATCAAAAATACAATCTAATCAATTGGATCTTTCAAAAACTTTTACGATCTCGAAAACAAAAAAGTTAATAGTATTACCAATGGCACATAAAAAAAAAGCAATTGAAACAAGACACACAGTAGTGCAGTAAGCGACATAAGGACACTATTTTTAATACAAGCGTTACCCTATAAGAAGGAAGCCATCCCAATACGGAATACTCCAATTCGGTAGAGGCGTAAGACCACACAGTTAAAGACACAGTGGAGGACGAGGACACAGTACGAACCAGACATTTATGTTAGGGGTTTTAAGTATATGAGTAGGTCGTAGCCGGAGAATTGGTTTTTTGTTTGTTTGGCCGGAAGTTGTCAGTGAATTGTGAGGACTAGGCATAAGCTGAGCTCAGGTTTGGTTTAGTTCGGTGGAGCTGATATTAGTAACCAGAGGCTTACCGCCTATCTTTTTATTTAATTCCCCGACTTCAGAAGACGTTTAAGGACAGTAATACCCGAATATAGACAGAAATACCAGGAACCGATTGGGGATTGGCTTGGTGGAGCGGAAGGGTGTCTCTGAATGAAGCGCTCAGAAGTGTAAGAATGCAACGGAATTAAGGATAAATTCAGGTAAGTGAGTTAAGTTAAGCTGTAGGGATAGGTTTAGGGGTGAATCCATAATATATGGCCAAGGATTTACCGTGGAAGAGGGAGGGCAGGCCAAGCAGTATTCCAACAGCTGCTGACCAAGGAGTAGATGGTTGCGATGACTAGTAATTGAATAAAGTCATTATATAAGTGGAGGAAAAGAGACAGGAATTGAGAATAGAGAATTTTTGCGGATTGATTTACATATCCTTTATATTTTTTTTTGCTTCAGCGACTCGTGGATGACAGGATGGGGGACCTTATGCCTTTTCTACCGGCTCAGCCAGGCCTTGCCACCGTGCTAGTGCACACTCCCGTGTTGCCATCCACGTCATCCACCGGGTTGTCCCAGGAGTTGTTGACAGGTTTAAAAAAATAAAAAAACAAAACAGGATTTATCCAAAAAAAAAGAGTGCGGGTTTCCAAAAGGAGGGTTCTGAAAATAAAATATTTTCTTAAAAATATTTCAAGTTCACGGGGGGTTTCTTAAATATCCGGTTAAGGACCAAAAAATGTTTTGCTTGAAATATTTTCATAGAATATATATATATATATATATATATATATATATATATATATATATATATATATAGAAAAAAACGGGTATTAGAATTTTTTCTTGGGGTTTTTATTTAGCTCGGGTTTTTTTTTCTTAATTTGTACGTACCGTACGCTCGGGAACAGCCACTGAACAATAATTAGTAGCTGTTTACACTATGCGCGTAAACAGTGTGTGAATTACCAAATATGTATGCTATTGAATTAGTCTTTTTGATCATATGCTTAATAGTACCCTTTATTGCAATTAGGACTCCCCCGCCATGCCTAGATCGATCCTCTCTACAAATTTTATAACCACCAGGTTGAAATTTGTAGTACGGTTTCAAAAAATCTCAATTAAAAAAAGGGAATATCCTTTTAGATATCCCAGCTGAGCAGCTGCTGACTCAGTTGTTATGTCTTGGGCATTTCAGTGCATGACATGAACATTGAGAATACAAGCTGAGTTATATGGCATGTTGAAGCATCATACCCAAATCTCGTAGCTTATCGTACTTATTCTGACATCTTTGCAAAGCTTCGTCAGCATCAAAAAATATTTCCATAAGTCTTTCATTTGAAATGTCATCATTATTATCCCTTTCGTGGCATTTGTTTTTATCTACCTCGGAATAAAAATTACCATGAGGGCGGGAACTACGTTAATCATTTGGGGTACTTATGTTGGCAATTCTGGAAAATCATGATCGTCTTGGTTAAAATACGAAACAGTTTTTATGCTAGTTACCCTAGGTCTAGATAATACCCGATGTCGGATCTCTAAATATTCTTGACGACTTAGGTACTTTGGGTCATCAGCTCTAAAGTTAACATTCTTTAGGTTACTTTTTATGCAGTTGTAGCACTTATAAATTATATTACCATCACAATTACATTTGTTGAGTGAGCATAATCGTTATTTACGTCGCAGGCTGAACACACTACGATACAATTACAGTTTTTAGCACCATGTCCATACACGGCACACATGGAGCATTGAGTGAGACCTTTGTTGCCCTTTAAAGGTTTTCCCCAATACACAGAAATATTACAAAAATACTTTTCATAACCTCTCTTTATGAAATATGTTGGCGATCAAACTCGATAAGATAGAGGGCGTCATCTACACTAGATCTCTTTGCTTCTAGCTCCTTTACGCTTACTGGTTGAATACCTAGCGAGCTGACATATTTTTCGCCAATTGTTTGTATTCAGTTTTGATAGGTCAACTAAAACCAATTTAAAACTTATTGCGTCCTTCAGCTCAGACAAATAAATCTAAAATTTTTTTGTCTTTTAGATCACTCAAACTTTCATTGTACAGCGACAGGGAGCTAGATAAAATCTTCGTACCAATTGTCATTTGTTTATATGTGTACTTGTCACGAATTAATCTAATCACAGTTGAAAAACTGTGTGCAGAATCCACAATTATAAGAGCAATATTTTCTTTTCTTCGTCTTCAAATAACTGAAATCTGTTATCAATTGTGCTGGGTCCGTCTAAAGTTTTTGGCACCTTGAATTTAGGGCTATTGTCCAAACAATTTCTTCTCTTTTGAGCAAACATTGTCAAACAAGAGAAAATTAAACAAAATTGAGAAATTTTTACACTTTATTTTAAAAATTCAATTAACATTTCCTACCAAAAATTAACACGATGTTTTTATTTTGAGGCAGAGTTGCCAGATGTGATTAAAAATCTAAATCTTTCGACGTTCTCAAAAAACTTCAAAAATAAGATAAATATTCACATATGGCAACACTTATGGTGGCTATGTCTACACGCTGATATAATGACTTGCGGTCCTCAACTAATAATAAAAATAATAACATTAACACCAACATCATGTTAATAGCAACTGTTGTACGGTAAGGAGATTTTTTCTTACCGTCAAATCAGCAAATCAGTAGTACGATTCAGTAACTTATTTTAACGATAATCGAATCGTTAAAATTAGTAAACAACAAAATTGTCGATTTACTTATTGTCTAACACTTTTAACGATATTTGTTTGCGTCAACTTAAAGACAAAAATTTTTGTGTTGTTAATATATTGACAAAAATTAGCCAAAAAGTCAACCCAATGATTCAGTCGTTGTTTTGTAGTTGTAGTCTGTGCTTCCACGTTATAGATGGTGCTTCTGCGTTTCCGAATCTTCTTTTAGGAGTTAGAGGATACAAAGTAGAAGACCGGAAAATCGCTTAATTCGATCTTCGGGTTTTCGAATTCCCACTGAAGTTATTGTTCAGTGGCAATTAGTTAGTTATAAATTCACAATATTCAAGATTTATTTATGGCAGAATTCACAATAAAATTTACAATTAGCCGAAGGAGCACAGAACTGCCGCTAACGATTTAGTAGCCTCAGAAATAACTTGAGTATTGGGTAGTGTTAGAATGTTTTTTGACGTTGACGCAATTGCTTCGTAGTAATAGGTTGACGTTTTGGATGTAGAAGAGCATGGTGGAAGGCATAGAATTTTCTGCGTCTATCCATCGATAGACTCCAGTCATGGCGTTATGCCAAATAATTCATGCAGTACCTACGACCTTCTACATGATTGCGTGCTGTTTTTTGCATAAAATGCATGTGTATATATCGAGTTCGTGATTGAGGTTAGTTCGTTGATTGCGTTGGTGGTACTGTTGCTGTCGCTACGACGTTTGTTGATGCTGTTGTTGTTGCTACGACGATTGCTGGCACTGCTGCTTCGGTTGCGACGGTTAGCATTGTCGTTGGTGTTACAACGGCTAGTTTGGTTACGGCTCACATTAGGGGTGATAATCTATAATAAAATGTAGATTAAGATGAGTTTAATGAATATAACAATATGAGAATATGAGATTAGCGTGAATAAAGTTTGAATCATTATAAAGTTTTATGAGCTTATTTTAAAAATGGTAGATAACACAGTTTAAAAATTGATTGTCAATTATCTATGATTACAGCAAGGTTCGGAACGGGGTTCTTCCATTTGTAGCGCTTGTGGAGAAATTTCAAATAATCTTCTTTCCACCTTATGGCAAATTGGTGGTGAGTTTTTCCCAACGGTTAGTAAGAGATATTTTATCTATTCCAGATTAGGGAAAAGATATAATAGGTGCGCCTCTTAAAAAGTGACAGGGTGTAAGGGCAGTTAGGTCTGACGGATCTTCCGACATTGCTGAAATCGGCCGTGAATTTAAAACTTCTTCTATGTGAGCGAGAACAGTTTCAAACCCCTCAAAATTGAACTTGAGAGCTCCAGCAATACGTTTTAAGTGGAATTTAAAGGATTTAACAGCAGCCTCCCATAATCCTCCCATGTGAGGAGCGTGAGGTGGGATGAATTTCCATTCAAATCCCTGAGATACATACTTTTGCGATATATCTGCTGAAGCGGATTGAATAAATGATGAAAACTCGCTTGATAGTTCCCGTTGTCTGAAACTATTTTGAGGGGTAGCCCCGTCTCCCAATGAATCAGAGAAGCCTCCAGTTAGATAGCTTTAGTGCTGCAGCATACAAAAACGGAAACATATCTTTTTGTATAAGGAGCTTTTAAAATTTTAGAGGTTTTTAGTTCGAAAAATATATATCAGTGGTTTTGAATTGCGTAGAAAGAGTACATCTTTGGTGAGGTAGAGGAGCACTTATCTGCGAGCAATGGTTTTGTTTGAATATTATACAGTTGTTGCAATTGCGAATAATTTTTTTGACCTTGATCTTTAGACGAAATATGTAAGTAAAATTCAGTTTGAATCATTCTGCACATTTGGACCAGAAGTAAATGCAGCTCATTTAAATATAGTTGGCAAAGTCTAGAGTTGTCTGGTAAAATCTTTGAAAAGCGCTCATTGTAAGGTAATGAGGATTCTGACAATCGCCCATTAAGTCGCATAACTCCATCGGAATCTAGAACTTGGTTATATTGTTGTAAGATTTTAGGATATTTTGAAAGGTTCAGTTTCACGCTAGAATATTGAATTAGAGCTAGTATTCGTGAGGATTCTAAAAATTTAGTTTTTGGGAATTCTTTTTTAAAAGGTAGCCTAACGATATATCTTCCACTTTGGTCTCGCATAGTGGTTTTTTCATAAAATTGTTCACAGATTTGATCTTCGGTGGATATGGGAGGAGAAACGGTAAGTTGTTCTTGCTCCGAAGTAGATCATTGAGCTGCGAAGTAGATCATTGAGCGCTGAATTATCTAAGAGGACCAGATTTATGTTAAAAGTGTGAATCGTTTGAGTAGCAATTGGACCACTGAACACCCAACCGAAGACGGTATTATAAGCAGAAGCTTGACCACAAACATTTTTCTTAATTAATAAATCGTTCGCACTCATTTCCGAGCATGTGATCAATTTGTGCGGGTTTGTTAAAAGTCGGATCTGCCAAATCAAGATTGGTTAAATCTGAAGAATGTGGAAGTTCGAATAAATTGGAGAGTATGAGTTTAGCGATCTTTGGTAAGATTATAGCATTTACCGGGAATCTAAAGTTGCATTTTTGTTAAATGCAGTAGGACATCACATTCTTTAGTTGCATATCGTGACATGCAAGCAGCTCCAAATACATCGTAATAAGATTTTTAAGAATGATCTTATGGAAGCTGGATCTATGAGAGCCCTGACCATAAAAAGCTGACCCATTTGTTCAATATGCACTAATGCGGTTCTAAGTAGTATAACATTATTATCAATTGGCACATTTGTATGAACTTGGGAACTTTTAGACTGTTTAGACGTTGATTGAACTATAGGAATTTGTTCCTCACGCAAACGAGATTCACTTTTTGTTCGAACTGAATTTTGAGAGTAAGTTTTAGGAGCTTGTACAACGCTTGAAGAATTTTGCTTACTGTCCGGTATCATTACATAAAGTGAAGTGGTTAATTTTACAAATAAAGCATGTCTTCTTGCTGGGACATTTTGCTTTTAGGTGAGCAAATGTTATAAATTTTATTAGCAAGAACATAGTATATTCTCTGTTGGATAGTAAATCGCTTAAATTTGGGGCATATCGTTAAGCTGTGCACTCAAAACTAGTTTTTTCTTGCGAAGCAAAAGATTGAATTTGAATGTGAGATACTACAGAAATATTTGAAAGGCTCATTTTATGATTCATCGTTTCCAAACTAGATATTTTTTCTGCAGCTTCATATCTGCCTTTTAAAAACTCTTCTAATTGCGACCATTTTATAATAGAGTGATGATTTTTAAGGGATTGTTCCCAAAGAGATAAAGTTTCTCTTGGGAACTTTGAACGAACCAAAAACACAATAAAAAGATCGCAGTGCTCTATCACTATGTCTAAAGATTTCAGACCTTGTAAAATATCGTATATAGTAAAATGTATGTTTTGAAATGTTTTACTGTCTTCTGAGGCCGCCGCGGGTATATTGAATAGAGTTTGTACGAACTATGAAAATGAAAGGGAATTAAGTTATCCTTTAACTTGGGAAACGTTTTACAATTGCACCAGAATCACCAGATATTTTTCTACGCAAATGGTATAATTTTACAACTGGAGCACAATTTGAGCCATTGATATATAAGGCCGTGAACATATCACGAAAAGACATCCATTTCTCATAACCATGTATCTTGAAAGACCACTGTGTCACATGGAGGCAGTTTAATAGGGTTGCTTTCGTTGATTGGGACAGAATAGTTTTGAGGGGGTTGACTCATACGCGAAGAGATTTGGGATGCATTGTTAGTTAGTGTAATTTTGAGCAAGTTTAATATATGAGATCTATAAATATAGTACGATTCTGAGCAAGCATTAAAATTGACATTAAAAGATCAACAAAGTGTTTATTAATATATTTTCTCTCAATATTTCATAAAATGAGAAAAAACAATAAGAAAGAGATTTGTACTACAAACCTTTAAATGTAGTTTAATCAAGGATACTTTCTTGTAGTATATGTTGAATAATTTATTATAATTTAATTTAATTCAAAGCAAATATTTATTTTCAGCCTCTACTGCTTTTTCAGTTTTCTGATGAAACGGTAAATTTTAAAAATTTCACACCGATTTTGCTTATCAATTAATTTTATTACAGGAATAATAAACTGGCTATTAAATAAAATATGTTCGTATTATAAAACCTTTTTCTTTTAGATTTGTATAATTTAAAATTTCAAATAATACAAAATTTTTTTATTTTGTAATTTTAATTAGTAGTTTATAAACATAAACAATCTGATAATTCTGTATATTCAACAGCTATTGTAGAGAGTTTTTGTTGTTAATTTTACCAGAGATGAGCAGTTTTATTTTTTAGTAGAATATAATTTGAATCTTACTTTCACTTATGTAAATGTTGTTGCACAAATTTAATAAGAAATTGTTTTAATATTCAATTAAATTTTATTATCACTGTTCAACTTTACAAAAATTTGTAATTTACTTACTTTTATTAAGAAAGGGTTGAAAAAAGTGCCGTCACTGGTGAGAATGAACAAATAATACTAATACTAATACTAATACTAATACTAATACTAATACTAATACTAATACTAATACTAATACTAATACTAATACTAATACTAATACTAATACTAATACTAATACTAATACTAATACTAATACTAATACTAATACTAATACTAATACTAATACCAATACTAATACTAATACTAATACTAATACTAATACTAATACTAATACTAATACTAATACTAATACTAATACTAATACTAATACTAATACTAATACTAATACTAATACTAATACTAATACTAATACTAATACTAATACTAATACTAATACTAATACTAATACTAATACTAATACTAATACTAATACTAATACTAATACTAATACTAATACTAATACTAATACTAATACTAATACTAATACTAATACTAATACTAATACTAATACTAATACTAATACTAATACTAATACTAATACTAATACTAATACTAATACTAATACTAATACTAATACTAATACTAATACTAATACTAATACTAATACTAATACTAATACTAATACTAATACTAATACTAATACTAATACTAATACTAATACTAATACTAATACTAATACTAATACTAATACTAATACTAATACTAATACTAATACTAATACTAATACTAATACTAATACTAATACTAATACTAATACTAATACTAATACTAATACTAATACTAATACTAATACTAATACTAATACTAATACTAATACTAATACTAATACTAATACTAATACTAATACTAATACTAATACTAATACTAATACTAATACTAATACTAATACTAATACTAATACTAATACTAATACTAATACTAATACTAATACTAATACTAATACTAATACTAATACTAATACTAATACTAATACTAATACTAATACTAATACTAATACTAATACTAATACTAATACTAATACTAATACTAATACTAATACTAATACTAATACTAATACTAATACTAATACTAATACTAATACTAATACTAATACTAATACTAATACTAATACTAATACTAATACTAATACTAATACTAATACTAATACTAATACTAGTACTAATACTAATACTAATACTAATACTAATACTAATACTAATACTAATACTAATACTAATACTAATACTAATACTAATACTAATACTAATACTAATACTAATACTAATACTAATACTAATACTAATACTAATACTAATACTAATACTAATACTAATACTAATACTAATACTAATACTAATACTAATACTAATACTAATACTAATACTAATACTAATACTAATACTAATACTAATAGTAATACTAATACTAATAGTAATACTAATACTAATAGTAATACTAATACTAATACTAATACTAATACTAATACTAATACTAATACTAATACTAATACTAATACTAATACTAATACTAATACTAATACTAATACTAATACTAATACTAATACTAATACTAATACTAATACTAATACTAATACTAATACTAATACTAATACTAATACTAATACTAATACTAATACTAATACTAATACTAATACTAATACTAATACTAATACTAATACTAATACTAATACTAATACTAATACTAATACTAATACTAATACTAATACTAATACTAATACTAATACTAATACTAATACTAATACTAATACTAATACTAATACTAATACTAATACTAATGAAGCGATTTTATTTGCTTTGTTTTCTCTTTTTTTAACTTCAATATATTTTAATATATATTCAAATGCAATAAATTACAATTCGAAATTTAAATAATTTCAAATACACGTTTTTCTATTGATGCGTTGTCATCACTAGAATAAGATCAAAGGGGAATTAAGAGAACGGCTATTGGATTTTTTTCTCTTACAATGAAAATGATAGTTTGCAATATACAAACTAAAAAAGTGGTTGATTTTTGTTTGGAAATAACAACAATAACTTATTTTTTTATCTACTTCTTGTTGTAAAATTCATTTTTTTTAATTCTTCTTTTTTATACACCTTTATGTTTGTTTCTTTTTTGTAGAATTAAATAAAGTTTAATTTTAAGCAATAAATTAAAAAGTATTTGATGGACAAGTATTTTTTCACATAGCATTTCCAACGTTATGGGAGTTAATGATTTTAACTTTACTTACAGTGTTACAGTGTACCACACAAGTCTGCATGTATGAACAACGCATAAAACAAATAATAATTAAATAGATATCATATTACTACTTACATTGTTCTATACTTAATGCACACTAATCATAAACATAATTGAGTGACACACTTATAATTGAATGCACTTCAAATAGGAAATATTGCGATTGGTCAAGGAACGAAAGTTACTTGATATCGAATGAGACAAATGTAATATTTTAATAAAATAGAATAAGTTATAAAAGCTAGGATTAATTTTTAAATTAGTATATAAGCACCTACAATAACCAAAATAAACCAGACTTGAAATTTAAAGATAGACTGGCATACTTGCCTTGTTTTATTTGAAGTCTCATCTTTTGGCAGTTCCTTTGAACGCCTACAGTTAAACTGATCCCCATACAGCTGTATAAATATAGAACGGCTATAGGGGAAACTTTGTCTTATAATACTACACGATAATTATAACATTATAACATTCTTCAACCTAATATCACCTAATATAACTACACGGCGATCCTACAAATAACACTACACTGGGAACATTTTAGTATTTAGATCTGGAGAAGCAGATTTTGATATTGTTTGGGTACAAATTTCCAAGGAAATTAATTTGTTAATTAGATTCGTAGTCTGTTCCAATTATAATAATATAAGAAATAAAAGTTTAGAATTCATGATTTCAAAAGTGAATTTATATATTTTATTAAAACGTGGTGTTATCAGTTAGAGGATGCAAAGTAGAAGTTATTATTCAGTGGCAATTAGTTAGTTACGAATTCACAATATTCAAGATAAAATTATGGCAAAATTCACAATAAGATTTGGTATTTGTATGCAATAAATTAGTGGATAATACAATCCATTTAGTAATAAAATCAGTTATACAATAATTAATACAATAATAAATATATTGATTTTCAACGAAAAATTTTATTGCTCAAACTAAGTTTGAACATGAAAACAAACGATCTATGTTGAGAGACAAATAAAAGAAATTCACCACTAGTAATGTACAAACATCTCGTGCGGAGTTGACAGACCTCCTATCGAGCGCGTTCCCAGGTGGCGGATAGGGGGAGCTTTGTCATTACTGAGGCTTCACATAACATACTGTCAGTCCTAAGTAATGACGCGAGCTCAGGCCGTGTCCAGTCACTGCCCGTGGACCAAAATTGTCACCACTTGTAAGGTTAAGGCGGTTGGTAGCTGTGCCGAGAACCTGAATAGCTAGTTAGTGGTTAAAGAAGACTAGTCGCTAACAACTCCCCTCCGACGCCAGGACACGGGTCGAATTGCAGCGTAACGCTTCCCCCACGTCGAAGGACGGGCCTAAACGGCAACGTTCGGAGGAGGAGGCTCAGGCGCAAAACCAAAAGCCCTACAATCCATTGAACAGGGCGTACAGTGAAGTTGCCAAAGGCCATCCATGGATCGAGTACTGGACGTACCATCCAAAAAGGGGGAGATATTGGAACTCATTCGGGTCGGAAATCCTAAGATCCCTACAGGCGACTAGATGGTGACCAGAATTTCCGAATCCGACGGAGCATCCAGGAAGGTTGTGATCGTTATGAACAAAGAGTCACTGCCATCCCTTCGTGAGGGAAGAGGGAAGATCTACTATGGTTTTGAGTCGATCTTCCTACAGGTCTACCGAAGGGATGACAGAGACAGACCGGTTCAGATCGATGATGATCATACTCCGGAAATAATGTCTTTTGAGGAGACTGCTAGTTATTTTGCTCAAGAGGACACTTACTCAAACTCTGAGTTTGTGGGTGAATTTTTTGAGCGGGTGGACGAAGTAGTTGACGAGGATGCCCTCTTGGATTCCAACCAATATAACGTCAACGTTACAATCATCCCAAAAGACAAACATGGTGAAGATAACGCAAGTTAATCTTCACCATTGTAAAGCCGCCTCTGCTGCGTTGCTCCTCCGAATGGTATAAAGAGGAGAGGAGCTAGCACTAGTCCAGGAACTTTGGATCGTTGGCGATAAGGTTTGTAGACTACGTGCGGACAAATTTAAGCTGCTACACGCTACGGGATCAGGTAAAATACGATCATGTATAGTAGCAAGCAAGAAACTCAGTATCTTCACTCTTTCTGATTTTAGTGATGAGGACACTGTAGCATCCGCCTGGGAGACAACCTCTGGAACTATCTACATTGTCTCCAGTTATATGGCTCAATAAAAATACCGCTCATAATTGAAGCTGACACCAATGCCCATTATGCCGTTTGGGGAAGCTCCGGTTCAAATGAAAGGAGTGAGTCTTTATATGATTTTATTCTTTGTAGTAGTTTAGATTGTAGTAGTTTAGATGCTAGTTAGTACTAAGCATTCTAATGTGATTCTCTGATCACTTGTACATTGACTTCAATTTGGAAGTCTGTTTACCTGGGGTTAAGCCCTTCAAAGCAGGAGGAAGAAAAACTGGACAGTAAATCATGATATCCTGTCCCAACTCCTCCCAAATCCTCCGATTGCGATGATATTGAGTCCTGTGTCAAGACGCTAACGGACGATTTTGATATGGCGACTTCTGTTGCATGCAAATCCACAATCTGCAGGGGTGGAAGTTAACCACATTAGTGGAACTCTGAGATAGGCGAGACTCGTAAAGAATGTCGCCGTCTATTTAATGAGGCCAAGAGACTAGGAGACTGGTCTACCTACAAGTCCTAACAAGTTTAAAAACCAGATAAGAAATGCGAAACGAAAATCCTGGAGGTCTTTCTGTAGCTTTCTGTAATGGACGCATACTTTCCTGGCAGTCTCCCTTTAACGGGACTCTGCAATATCTTCAGAGGCTAGAAATGATGTTCCTATTCTCATAAGGGATAATGAACTGAGATGGGCTCTGAAGAGCTTCGCCCCTTTAAAATATCCGGGCCCTGATGGCGTTATACCTACTGACCTGCAGTATAATGCGGATTTAATAGTCCCCTGGCTAACTCGGATTTACTCAGCATGCTTGTCATGTGCGTATATCCCTGAGTCATGGACTAGATATACAGTCGTATTTATCCCTAAAGGGGGTAAAACCTCACACACAACTTCAGACTTATCAGTCTGTCGTCCTTTATCTTGAAGACACTGGAAAGCTTAATCGACCTACACCTACGTAGAATGATCAACCCTTGCCTATTATCAGCGTCTCAACATGCCTATATGAAACTGCATTACATTCCACAGTGGGGCAGAATCGAAATTTTTTGGAAATAAATCTGTAACTTCTGATCGGCCGGTTGGATTTTCATGAAATTTGGTATAAGCGTAGCAGAGGAGTGCACAATGTTAAGTTTGAACAACAAACCACTCAGGGGCGGAGCTAAGGGAGCTCAAAGTTAGTAACCTCTGACATAAAAAATTTTTAATATATATTGTTGTCCTATTTATTTCTTATCGTTTTCGAGTTATTTCCGTTTGAATTTTTAAGCACCATAATTTTGCATGTTCTTGGTCCATTTTTTCATATATATCCTAGTATTTCCGACCGATTTTATTAGTTTTTTTCTTAGCTAGCTAAAGAACAAAATTCTCTATTGAATAAAAAATTTTAAGTCTATATCTTTACCGAGTCCAAAAATAAACGATTTTGAATTTGAAAATTGCAAAAAAGACGACTTTTTGTGTTTTTTTAGCCGAAAAAGTATCGACATTCTTTTTTATATAAAATAAAATTTTCTTTAGGAACATATAATAATTTTGCACTTTTATGAAAGGTAACTTCACAGAGATGACTTTAAGATAAAAAACAAGCCCAATAACTCAATTGGTCACGGTACACACTGTCTTGAATTTGACCCGTTTTATATCAAAGTTTTGATTTTAGACCATATTTTCTCAAATCCCAAAGGACGAATCGACAAGCCGAATATGTTTTAAGAATCCTCAATATGTTGTTAAAAGTTTTAAATCAAAATCTACGGGCCTTCGGAAGAATGTGGATTCTATAGCCATAAATGTAAAAAATCTAATTTTTGCGAATTTTGATTAGTTTTTTTGGGAATTCAGGAAAGCCCTACCCCTGAAAATTTGGTTAACGCGCTTTTATTTACATTAATAAGATCCACATTTTTTGCAAATTTCATTAAGATATCTTTATAAACAAATATGTTATTACAATTAAAAAATTTGTATTTTCTCCAAAAACCCCAAATCGTGCCTTTTGTTTGGTTTATTTCTAAATAGCGAAAGAAATTTAAAAAAAAATATATTCCAAATTAAGCTTATCCTTTAGCATATATAATTTTCGATCTTTTGCAAACAGATTCAAGTATCATGCCTCATTTCAGAAATATGCGCGTTTAAACTTTTATATTTCCAATTTATTGTATATACATATGACTATATTTACAAACTTGCAACTTTTGCCTTTAGTTTTGCGTGAATGATTACTTAGAAAATTATGAATATTTCTGTATACATTTAATAATATCTATACACAAAATATTTTTATAAAAATAATTAAGAAAAATTTTTTATTTTTAATAGCGTTGCCACATTTCCCAAATTTAAGTAAATCTTTATCCTTTTCTAAGCATTCATATATTTCTATTAATGAATTTAAAATAACAAAACAAACAAAAAATGTCTATTTTAACTTAATCAATATTATTATTTTTGGTATTTATCATCTTCCTTAATAAATATTCTATTTCTAATATGATTTTTTATTACTTATTTACATTAAATTTATGTAGACAATTTTTCTAATATTTTAAACTTATACTACTTATTTTCTATAAAATAATCTGTTGTATCTGTATACATATCTAAAAGATAATAAAGGTCCTTCAAGTCTTCAGTATTTTGAATTGATAAAGGCTCATAATAAATCCGACGTTTTCTGATTGATGATAGTACAGGGTCTGATGATAACAATAGGCTATTAAAAATATCCTCGTTTTGTGACGTTCTGGAGCATTTTCTGGAGCTGAATAATTGAAAATCACTGTTTCTTGCTTCTTGAGCCTCTTCTGTAAGCTCTCCAAGTGGAAGAATATTTCGTTCAATTATAATTTCGCCATGGCACAATATTTTATGTACTGTTGGTGTCATTTCTTTCCATGGATATAGAGAAACAAGTAGTTTAGATATTTCTGTTGCATATTCTCCAAATCGAGCAGAGTTAATTTTGTGCTTACTATTAATTGCCATTAATAGTATGTTAGTCCTTTCAAGTAACTCTTTATTAATACCACTTATTTTTGATGTAGCTTCGAAATTTCCGAAAAACCTTCTGTGTTTCCATCATTTGTACTACCACCAGTCGGCAGAGGTTTGTCGATGTTTAATCCCGACTCTTCTCTGAATTCATCCTGGATTCTACTTTTCTAGGATATTCTAATTTAAATCCTCGTTGTTTCTGGTAGGTTTTGTTAAATTTTCTGGCACACTTCTATACTTTAAATCATATGCTATGTGCAGAAAATGCTCCATGAACCGTGTTCTGACGTGAAGTGGAGATATTCCGAAAGACAGAAATTCTTCATTAATACTCCTTGCTTTACCAATATCCGAAAATTGTGATTTCGTCTCTTCACATAGTGAGCATTTCCAAAAAGAAGATGTTTCCGTAATGGCATTACTAACCTTTTCATCAATCATTGTTAGACTAAGTTGAAAGGATATGTCGAATATGTATTGGTTTATGGTTATTATGAATAGGTTGTAAATCATTTATTTCATCTTTAATATATTCCACTAAATCCTTATGGGCCAGTCTTTTCTTCTTAGATCTTGTACTTGAATTATCATATGTCTTGCAGGGTGCTCCAGTTGATATTTTGCACGCCGATATTTCTATATCAGTATCCATCCAATCGGAATGTTTAATTTTTAATCTGTTAGTACGCTGATTCAAGGACTTCATTTTTACGTCATACAACTTTAACAATCTCTCTATCTGAGATTTACCAATAACGTCGACTTTTGCATGATATGTAGTTTTTATGAATTCCACTATAGCTTCTAAACGATTAAGATCATTTTTAGATAAACTCCACAGAACACAACACCATTGTTCATGTTTCAATGTAATCACCATGGTAATCAACTTCGTTATGATGTTGATAAGGATTAGCTGCGCATTTATATATATCTATTAGATATATCGCATTTACAGGTATTCTGTGAATTTTCATTAGGTAAAATATCTGAAAGAGTCAATTTGGAAGAGTACCTATACCGAATTCATTGATATTATATGTTGCTGTTAGGTATCACCGGAAAGGATACCTGTACATTGCCACTATATCATAAATATATAAATTTTTAACCATCACGAATAGATAAATACATTTGTTAAATTTAGGTAAACACCATAAATGTAAACTAATAAAATACTTATTGTTAAAATAGACATTTTTTGTTTGTTTTGTTATTTTAAATTCATTAATAGAAATATATGAATGCTTAGAAAAGGATAAAGATTTACTTAAATTTGGGAAATGTGGCAACGCTATTAAAAATAAAAAATTGTTCTTAATTATTTTTATAAAAATATTTTGTGTATAGATATTATTAAAAGTATACAGAAATATTCATAATTTTCTAAGTAATTATTCACGCAAAACTAAAGGCAAAAGTTGCAAGTTTGTAAATATAGTCATATGTATATACAATAAATTGGAAATATAAAAGATTAAACGCGCATATTTCTGAAATGAGGCATGATATTGACTTGATTCTTTTTGCAAAAGATCGGAAATTATATATGCTAAAGGCTTAATTTGGAATACATATTTTTAAAATTTCTTTCGCTATTTAGAAATAAACCAAACAAAAGGCCCAATTTGGGGTTTTTGGAGAAAATACAAATTTTTTAATTGTAATAACATATTTGTTTATAAAGATTTCTTAATGAAATTTGCAGGAAATGTTAATCTTATTAATATAAATAAAAGCGCGTTAACCAAATTTCAATCAGGTAGGATTTTCCTGAATTCCAAAAAAAAAAACTAATGAAAATTCCCAAAAATGTGATTTTTTTTACTTTTATGTCTATAGAAACCACATTTTTCCGAAGTCCCATAGATTTGGATTTAAAACTTTTAAAAGCATATTGAATAGCGAAAGAAATTTTAACAATATATATTCCAAATTAAGCCAATCCTTTAGCATATATAATTTCCGATCTTTTGCAAAAAGATTCAAGTCAATATCCTGCCTCATTTCAGAAATATGCACCTTTAAACTTTTATATTTCCAATTTATTGTATATATGACTATATTTTTACAAACTTCCAACTTTTGCCTTTAGCTTTGCCTGAATAATTACTTGGAAAATTATTAATATTTCTGTATACTTTTAATAATATCTATACACAAAATATTTTTATAAAAATAATTAATAAAAATTTTTTATTTTTAATAACGTTGCCACATTTTCCAAATTTAAGTAAATCTTAATCCTCTTCTAAGCATTCCTATA
Organism: Protocalliphora azurea; assembly: GCA_932274085.1. Taxonomy (NCBI): domain Eukaryota; kingdom Metazoa; phylum Arthropoda; class Insecta; order Diptera; family Calliphoridae; genus Protocalliphora; species Protocalliphora azurea. The sequence goes on along the minus strand of OW026519.1, from coordinate 90,735,783 downwards.
TTTCTATTAATGAATTTAAAATAACAAAACAAACAAAAAGTGTCTATTTTAACTTAATTAATATTATTATTTTTGGTATTTATTATCTTCCTTAATAAATATTCTATTTCTAATACGATTTTTTATTACTTATTTACCTTAAATTTATGTAGATAATTTTTCTAATATTTTAAACTTATACTACTTATTTTCTATAAAATAATCTGTTGTATCTGTATACATATCTAAAAGATAATAAAGGCCCTTCAAGTCTTCAGTATTTTGAGTTGGTAAAGGCTCATAATAAATCCAACGTTTTCTCATTGATGATAGTACAGGGTCTGATGATAACAATATGCTATTAAAAATATCCTCGTTGTGACGTTTTGAAGGTGCTTAAAATCTCTGTATCTTGCTTCTTGAGCCCCTTCTGTAAGCTCTCCAAGTGGAAGAATATTTCGTTCAATTATAATTTCGCCATAGTACAATACTTTATGTACAGTTGAAGTAATTCTTTATTAATACCAGTTATTTTTGATGTAGCTTCGAAATTTCCGAAAAACCTTGCTGTGTTTTCATCATCTGTAGTACCATCAGTCGGCAGAGGTTTGTCGATGTTTAATCCCGTCTCTTCTCTGAATTCATCCTGGATTCTACTTTTCTCAGATATTCTAAGTGTTTTTAAGTCCTAGTTGTTTCTGGGAGAAATTCTTTATTAATACTCCTTGCCTTACCAATATCCAAAAATTGTGATTTCATCTCATCACATAGTGAGCATTTCCAAAAAGAAGATGTTTCCGTAATGACATTACTAACCTTTCCACCAATCATTGTTAGACTAAGTTGAAAGGATATGTCGAATATACATTGGTTTATGGTTATTGAAAGAGGTTGTAAATCATTTATTTCATCTTTAATATATTCCACTAAATTCTTTGTTGTTGTCTTCGACTCCCTTGTGTATTCGAACCAAATAGGTCTGCATAAATGTTTTGATCCTGGAGTGGTGTTAAGCCGTATGTCTTCAAATGAGTTTTTACACTTTGATGAAGATTGCTTTAAGGAATAAGATCGCATTCTGAATGGCACCAAAGATGCTATAAATACGCTTTTATAATCCGTCATTTTCTTACTTCCACTAGCATGCGTGTATTCAGGCAGTGCTGATAGTCCATCACATCCCCACTTACAGATTAATACAACGTCGCTGTTATTTCCTTTTTCCAACTGATCTGCAGAAAAGTCTGATACTATTCTGGTAGCTGTATTCTCAAGCAAAGAAGATGGCTCTACACATGCTTCCTTTTCGGTAACCGAAATATATGGTAAAATAGTTTGCTTTTTTCTTGAATATCCTTGTATTATGGTAGAATTGAGTGTCTCTTTTCAAGCAGAACTTTTCTTAAAATATGATATTTGTTTCGGCTGAGGTCCAGTTCAAGCATTAAAGCAATTGCTTCCTCCTCTGTAAAATTGGATTGTGATGTTGGAGTAGGTACACTTTCGGCAATCCGTTTAAGACGTTTTGTTGATGCAGTTGGCAATATTTCAGCAATATTAATTGCACTCTTACCAATGACGTCGACTTTTGCATGATATGTAGTTTTTATAAATTCCACTATAGCTTCTAAACGATTAAGATCATTTTTAGATAAACTCCACAGAACACAACACAATTGTTCATGTTTCAATGTAATCACCATGGTAATCAACTTCGTTATGATGTTGATAAGTATTAGCTGCGCATTTATATATATCTATTAGATATATCGCACAGGTACATATATATTTACAGGTATTCTGTGAATTTTCATTAGGTAAAATATCGGAAAGAGTCAATTTAGAAGAGTATCTATACCGAATTCATTGATATTATATGTTGCTGTTAGGTATCACCGGAAAGGATATTACCTGTGCATTGTCACTAGCTCATAAAAATATAGATTTTGAACCATCAGTAATAGATAAATATAGTCATATATACAATAAATTGGAAATATAAAAGTTTAATGGCGCATATTTCTGAAATGAGGCGCGATATTGACTTGAATATTTTTGCAAAAGATCGGAAATTATATATGCTAAAGGATAAGCTTAATTTGGGGTTTTTGGAGCAAATATAATTTTTTTAATTGTAATAACATATTTGTTTATAAAGATATCTTAATTAAATTTGCAGGAAATGTTAATCTTATTAATATAAATAAAAGTGCGTTAACAATTTCAATCAGGGATAGGGTTTTCCTGAATTCCCAAAAAAACTAATGAAAATTCCCAAAAATGTAAAAACATTTATGGCTATAGAATCCAAATTTTTCCGAAGTCCCATAGATTTTCATTTAAAACTTTTAACAACATATTGAAGATTCTTAAAATATATTCGGCTTGTCGATTCGTGCTTTGGGATTTGAGAAAATATGGTCTAAAATCAAAACTTTCATATAAAATGGGTCGAATTCGGGAGGGTGTGTACCATGATCAATTGAGTTATTGGTTTTTTTTAATCTTAAAATCATTTCTGTGAAGTTACCTTTCAGAAAACTGCAAAATTGTTATATGTTGGTAAAGAAAATTTTATTTTAGATAAAAAAGAGTGTCGATACTTTTTCGGCTAAAAAAACACAAAAAGTCGTCTTTTTTGCAATTTTCAAATTCAAAATCGTTTATTTTTGGACTCGGTAAAGATATAGACTTCAATTTTTTTTATTCAATATATAATTTTGTTCTTTAACTAGTTAAGGAAAAAAAGTAATAAAATTGGTCGGAAATACTAGGATATATATGAAAAAAACTGGACCAAGAACGTGCAAAATTATGGTGCTTAAAAATTCAAACGCAAATAACTTGAAAACTATAAGAGATAAATAGGACATGTAAGTATGTTTTTTATAGGTCTTATCAGGGCCTACGACAATATATAAAAATATTTGAAATCGGGCGAGAAACAAAAATTTGGCAAGTGATTAAAAATTTTTTATGTCAGAGGTACATAACTTTGAGCCCCCTTAGCTCCGCCCCTGAGTTGTTTTGTAGTGCTCCTTCCAAACTTAACATTGTACACTCCTCTGCTACGCCTGTACTAAATTTCCAAAATCCAACTAGCCGATCAGAAGTTACAGATTTATTTCCAAAAATTTTCGATTCTGCCCCACTGCGCATTCGTTCGGAGGGTATATTGAAAAAGCTCTCGAGAATAAGGAGTATGCCTTAGTTGCCTTTCTTGATATAGAAGGAAAGATTGAACATTCATCAGTCGATTATTAGCCTCCTATGGAGACTTCTAACCAATAGGATTATAATATCCAGTATGTGTGCGTCTACCATCTACAGGGTAGCAAACAGGGGTACTACGCAAGGAGGAGTGTTATCTCCACTCCTCTGGAATATCACCGTTAACTCATTACTCAGGGAACTTGATTCACTGAAGTTTAAACCTGTTGCTTATGCGAACGATGTTGCAGTGGCTGTATCTGGGAAATATCTGGATACCATATCTTACCACCAGCAAACTGCTATGGGTCTGATTAGTACATGGAGTACAATTAATGGCCATAGCGTAAATCCAGGAAAAACGGAACTTGTCCTCTTTTCTAGATAATGCAAGATTCCATCTTTTTCACTTCCACGCCTAAATGGTGTTGAATTAAAGGTGTCAGATAGTGCGAAGTACCTAGGGATCATACTGGACTCCAAAATATCCTGACTCCAAAATACACGGCCAAGAGCCTTAAAGACCGATATTGCCCTTTATATGCGTAGGAAGGCTATTGGTAAGTCCTGGGGAATAAATCCCAGGAATTCGAAATGGCTTTTCGACACGGTGATTAAGCCCATACTTATGTATGGAGCGATAGTATGGTGAAGGGCTATGGAGAAATCCACCTACATCGGAATCTTCGACAGGATTCTGCGTAGTTCAGCGCTACTCATAACAGCAGCGCTTCGTACAACTCCATCGAAAGCCTTATTTGTTTTAATGAACTGACTTCCGGTGGATCTTATGGCCAAACAGATCGCCATTATGACGGCGACAAGGCTCGAGACTATAGGTGCATGGAACGATAGCAGTTTCGGCCATGCGACCACCATTCTGGGATTCCTAAATAGCATTCCTAGCAATATCTATTATTGTATCCCCACACCCTTTCTTGGCAGAGACTTCTCTGTATCAATCTCAACTACCCCAGAATTAAGGGCTGGTTCAGCTGAGGTTTATACTTATGGGTCTAAATCTGCTGATGGGGTTGGGGGGTGTCTATATTCCCGCTTATAGGAAAAGCATTTCCTTTAAACTGCCAGATCACTGCAACATTCTTCAAGCAGAGATCTCGGCCATAATGATCAAAACGCTCTCGGGTGTCTTTTCGACATCCAGATTGGTACATGAATACTGGACATCTCTAAACAAGATCACAAGACATTCTAACCTGGAGCTGGTGTGGATTAGGAGTCATTCAAGGATAATTTTATTGCGGATGCATTAGCCAAAGATGGATCCCTTCTTCGAGGTGAAGATACGGACCAAATTGTTGGAGTACCGCTTTCGGCCTGCAGATCAATAATTCTGCGGAAATTATCGAGGATTGCGCAGGTTAGTTGGACAAATGAATCCACATGTTCAATCTCTAGGTAATTATGGCCCTATTATGATGAATGTCGATTTAACTTCATCATGGGACTACCAAGGCATCGGCTTAGAACTCTGGTAGCCGTGGTTACAAGGCACTGGATTCCTGGTGCGCATGCTAGGAGACTAGAGCCCCCTTTTAACAACTTTTGTAGAATTTGTCGGGACGAGGAAGAGGAGGAGACGGTGGAGCATCTTTTATGTCACTGTCCCACTCTTGCCGGAATTATGACTTCCAATTTTGGAAGCCCGTTTATGCATATGTTGTCAGATCTATCTGATATCGATGTCAGATGGATCAGCTCTTTCATACATGCGTCGGGTTAGTTCGCTTAGAACGTTGGAACGGACATGTGAGGAAGAAACCGTCAGGGTTTCACAACAGGAATAAATTGGACTCAAGTGTGCTGCCTCTTGGACAGCAGCCCTAATAACCTAACCCTAACCTAATATACATACATATTCAAAAATTTAAACAATATATGAAATATATGCCTATATTGAATTTTTGTTAACAGCAACACTAATATTAATTATGAAATGTAAACACAAAGCAAAATAAGAAATACGAAATCAACAAAACAAAATTTACCTCAAATTACAGTGGGATGAGTGGCCCAAAATATTAATAAATTTAAATAGAATGAAAAGTAGAAATAAATATAAAATAAAATAATAACATATTAATAAATTTTATACGGTGACCTAGCAAATGTAGACCGTTCAACTCTACGCTAACGTTAATTTTTTGTTATTTAAACACAGTTGTTAAAGCTAATGTTAAAAAAATCATGTTTAAATGTTAAGCCTCACACACAATGTTTTTACTAACACAAACAAAAAAATTATTGCAGGTGGAATGCAACAAAAATATAATGAGAAAACAAGAAATTAAGATGAATGCATCATAAATCAGTTTTAAAAATTTCAAATACACCCTCGAAATTTCGAGTCATTCGCAAAAAAACTGTTTTTGGGTAGGTTCTTTTATAAATGTATTTCTAATTCTGTTATTCTTTTGTTTATTTTTCCTTTACAAACTTCCTTGGAAATTAGAACAAACAGGCATTTCAACCGTATGCACTTGGTTTGTTTTTTTTTTTTTCAAACAAATTCTACAAAAAATAACATTTTTCCACAATTTTTCGATTTCAACTGAGATTTATTACAATTTTTTCTATATATTTTATTTTTATTTTCAATAAATCAATATAAAGCCAGATAGGTCAAAAAATATATATTCAACGATGCAATAATTTTTAAAGGCATTTTCGTTGTAATGCTAACCAAATTTAATATTTTTAAATTGGACAAAAACTGTAGAACTTATTCGATTTTATCCGCAATTATTTGCTAAAAATGTCCATACATTTTTAATTTTATCCTCAAAAAGTAAAAACCAAGTTAAAAAAATATAAAAAAAAAATATTTTATCTTAAAATATATGAAGAATTTTTTAATAAAGTCTAGAAAGCGCATAATAATTGAGTTTTTAAGCGATTTTATATTTTAAACTTTGTAAACAAACATGTGTAGTCTTTTAGAAAAAATCAGAAAAATTTACATCAAAGTCAAAATTTCGAAAAAGAAAGAGCAAATAAATTAAAAAAAATATAAATAATTCATTATTTAATTCGATTGTATATAAGATATAGTAATATAGTTAAATCAATTTAAAAATCTTAAATTGATTTTGAAATATGAAGTTACGAGATTTATAGTACATGAAATTCGAAATTTTTTAAAATTATTTTGTGATGTCATCAAGAAAGTCTACAACCCACATTAGATCGTTTTGCGAGTGAAAATAAAAAGTGTCATTTTATAAGAGCGTGTTATTATACTTAACTTTTTTACTCAACCACTGAATTTGTTTATGAAAAACTTGGCACAGATATAGTAAGTTATATAGTAGTAAGATATAGTAAGTTACTAATGCAGACACATCCATTTCATTTAATGCCGCCAATTTTAGTACGTACATTTTTGAGATTTGTTTGCCACATTTATGATGACATCACTTCAAAAATATTAAACCGATGCATATAATATTTGGACAAAGATAGTACGATATCCTAAAGGAATTTTAAGCCTTACCTTACATTTAAAATATTTTACATAATTTTTAACGAACTCTAAAAATCCGTTAAAATTACTGAGCCATTGCACATTAAATTATTTACACAAATACACTTTTTATACAATCTGGATTGATTTAAGAGTAACAGGATATTTGTGAACCTTTTTTAAAAATAGGTTAAAATTTGTAAATTTTTGTATAAATTAATATCCTTTTTAGACGATTGAATTTGTCTTTACATAATTTGCCATTTCTATCCCATTGAATAAAATTATTTTAAAAATGCATCATATGCATTAAAGTAATTAACTTAAAGGCATAAATTCATCAATTTGTTAATATCGAATAATAAAATTTCACCAAAACTTCACGATAATCCGAAAATATTTACTCTTATTCATATCCGAGCAAATTTTCTTCAAATTCGTTTACTTTTGGGGTTAAACAAAATTTGAAATTTTTTTAATGACACATCAACGCTATTTTTTTGTACCAATATTAACTGGCTTTAATGAAACACAGATCTGTTCACGTGAATGAATTTTCGCGAAGTGTTATGGAAATTTAAGACAAAAAAATTTAAAGAAATGCAAAAATTCTATTTGCAATAATACATAAAAAATTATCACATGTGTTATTACCTAAATCAATATGTCTAAAATACAAATTAAAAGTGATACGATATAATTGATGTCACAGAAGATAATAACTATCATAGTGATTCTTTAACTTTATATTAAAAAAAAAAAAATGTGATCGTCAAGTTATGCATAGATTTTTTTTATATATTTTTAATAATTGACGACCAAAAAAAAAATTTTTAAATGATATTTATGGACAATTGGAAAAATTCCATTTTAAATCCAATATCAAAAATAACACATAAGTAACCTACACAAAGATATACAAACTACAAATTACAATAGCGAACATAATCGGTACCATTATTCTGATTTAACCTACCTTTATAATATCGAGGAAAAAAAGTGTACAGAGATTTTTGATATTTCTTAATTGCATTTAATTCACTAACGTTTTTTTTACATTTAATCACAAAAAAATCTTTAATGATTTAATAGATAAAAGCTATATCTACAAAATAATTATAACTGTATAACTATAAAATAGATTTTTCAATGACGAAAAATGTGAAAAGTTGCACTAAATTCAAACGCGTAATTATTTTTGAGTGCCAGTTAATTCCGATATATGCTATTATAACAACTAAAGGTTGGTATACATTTTCACCGATTTCAATTAGCACCTAGGATTTATGAAATATTAAAGTTACCGCGATCTCAGGTCATGAGTACTTTTTTTTTTTTGTTTTCGTTGAACCACATGTTAACTAAAACATAAAATGTAAAAAAATGCTAATATAAAATAAGCAAAATTTTAGATGGTAATATGGAACCTTTTTTTGATCACGCGATACTTAAGCTTCATTGAAATAAATTGAAATAAACGCTGTCAGTGTGTCTCACGAAAAAGAAACCTCACGTTTTTTCCCCCAAGTTTGGGCACCCCCTATAGCGATGCTATTGAGTGCATATTAACGATATGTATCTCAAACAATTCATAGTTATAAGAATAATAAACCATCACTTTGCAATACTCGAAACGGCGCAAAGTTTCTAATCGAAAAACTGCAAAAAATTAAAATTTTGAAATTTTTGGTTTCACCACTGATTGAACACAAGTTGACCTATTTCAACAAGTTTACGTTAGAGGACACATATGTTAAAATCCACAATTACAACAATCAAAAGTGGGAAAAATACTTATTTTCAAACACTTTTTTTGGATTTTTAAAATTTGAGTGCTTGCCGATATCACATGTTTCAGATCTTGAATTTTTGTTGTTTTACTCCACCAAGCGCTTGTTAGCATAATTGCATCAAAAGTTAATTTAAAAAATCTAAATTAAAAAAAATATTTGAATCTTAAGGTCGGTTTCTTAACGGTAAACGTAAAAAGATAATTCCCTATATGCCCCTATTCTATTTTTGGCAAATTTAAACTGCAAATACTTGTTTTCCGTATGCAAAATTTAAGTTTTTTTTTTATAATATCAGATTAAAACGATTGAGTCTTGAGAAGTTTTTATCTTTTCCTGTCATTTTATTTTTTGGTAAATATGGGTTAAAAATGCATCTAATTAAGTGTCTTTTTTAAATGTCGAACAGTAGTCAGGTAACACTTTGTGATGTCTTTTTTCTTAATACCGTTTTTCTGTTTAGGATAAGTGCTGACGTAATTCAATTCAAAATTTAATATTGAATACAAAAAGTGTAGTGACACATTTTATCTCATATTCTTAATGTATTGTATTTGAAAAATTTAACTCGAGATTCAGATTGCAATCATAACTTTCGGGCAATATATTTTAAACACTTTATCCATATTAACTGGAGGTGGATTAACAGGCCAATTACTTCACTGCTGTGTTGTACGTTTTAGTTCAGATTGTATTAACCACATTTTTAATGAAACTAAGCCATTTTATATAATTCCGAAAGAAGAAGATGACCACTTAAACAGTTCTCTTGATATTCAATAATTTAATATAATTTATGACATCTAAGTACTTTGATAAAATATTTTGGAAGATACTAATTCCCCCTTATATATCAGCCCCTTTTTCCATCTCAACTATGAAACTTGATAGGAAAGTAAGTCTAACATTCACACTACCTTAAGGTTATGCGAGGATAGGTAATAATTTTAACTATTTGTGATGATCCAGTGAGTGCTTAAAACCATATTTTAAAATCAAAATATGAAAAATGTACTTTTTTCTATTTTTTTTTTTTTAGAAAGCTATTTCTTCAAACAGTGAGTGTAGTTAATGTAATGGATCTCTAAATATTCGATAATCACTACAATTGTATACTTAGATGTACTGTATAAGTATGATAGATATAACCGAAATATAACTATAATAAAAGTATTTAAATCTTCTTAAATTATGTTATTTTTTAAGTTTTTTTTAAATACATATCGGAAAATCCGGGTAACGCCGGGTAGAAATAGCTAGTATTAAATAAAAAATGCTAAAAAGCACTAAATGCATAACACTGATTTATATGAGAGGTGTGAAAGAGAAAAGGAACTCCAGGTTCACACTAGGTAACAGTCGCCGCGACAGCCATTGCTTTGTTGTTACAACAATGTGGACTATCATTAATTTCAGATTGTTATTGTTGCAACAACAAAACAATCGCTCTCGCTGCGACAAGTTGCCTAGTGGGAATCTGAACTAATTCTACGTTCGAGATTCGTTTTCAATAACGAGAAAGGTCGAAAATGTCGATATTGCTAACCAATAATGGATAGATAGCTAACGAAAACGATAGTTTACTATTTTGCTTAATTTTCATTTTGTTCCCAATGTTTTATTTCAAACTTAGCACAATATATTATATATATTTAAAAATATAGCAAGCTTAACTTATATTTAAAAGATAATTATAAATAAAATTTCACATAGCAGAGGAGTGAACAACTTTAAGTTTGGAATTTTAAGTTTGGGTAGCTCCGATTTATCCGAGTGTAAATATTTGTACATCTTTATTTCGATTCTGTCCCACTATGGAGTGGTAACACTTAAAAACTTCAACTTCATACGACAATTAGAACATAGCGCTACATGTTGATGGTGTTGATGAAACATTTGATTATTGAATAACTTTGATTATTGAATAAATCCACATCTTAGACTAGGCCAACATCATGAATGACCCCAAACACTCCGGGAGGGAGTACCGAGCACACAGGACAAATACATACGTTACCCTCTCTAGAAATAACAAGACACCCGCATAGGAGTGCCTTGTTTTGCTTGTTTTGTTCGAACATACATTGGTTTATGGTTATTGAAAGAGGTTGTAAATCATTTATTTCATCTTTAATATATTCCACTAAATTCTTTGTTGTTGTCTTCGACTCCCTTGTGTATTCGAACCAAATAGGTCTGCATAAATGTTTTGATCCTGGAGTGGTGTTAAGCCGTATGTCTTCAAATGAGTTTTTACACTTTGATGAAGATTGCTTTAAGGAATAAGATCGCATTCTGAATGGCACCAAAGATGCTATAAATACGCTTTTATAATCCGTCATTTTCTTACTTCCACTAGCATGCGTGTATTCAGGCAGTGCTGATAGTCCATCACATCCCCACTTACAGATTAATACAACGTCGCTGTTATTTCCTTTTTCCAAATGATCTGCAGAAAAGTCTGATACTATTCTGGTAGCTGTATTCTCAAGCAAAGAAGATGGCTCTACACATGCTTCCTTTTCGGTAACCGAAATATATGGTAAAATAGTTTGCTTTTTTCTTGAATATCCTTGTATTATGGTAGAATTGAGTGTCTCTTTTCAAGCAGAACTTTTCTTAAAATATGATATTTGTTTCGGCTGAGGTCCAGTTCAAGCATTAAAGCAATTGCTTCCTCCTCTGTAAAATTGGATTGTGATGTTGGAGTAGGTATACTTTCGGCAATCCGTTTAAGACGTTTTGTTGATGCAGTTGGCAATATTTCAGCAATATTAATTGCACTCTTACCAATGACGTCGACTTTTGCATGATATGTAGTTTTTATAAATTCCACTATAGCTTCTAAACGATTAAGATCATTTTTAGATAAACTCCACAGAACACAACACAATTGTTCATGTTTCAATGTAATCACCATGGTAATCAACTTCGTTATGATGTTGATAAGTATTAGCTGCGCATTTATATATATCTATTAGATATATCGCACAGGTACATATATATTTACAGGTATTCTGTGAATTTTCATTAGGTAAAATATCGGAAAGAGTCAATTTAGAAGAGTATCTATACCGAATTCATTGATATTATATGTTGCTGTTAGGTATCACCGGAAAGGATATTACCTGTGCATTGTCACTAGCTCATAAAAATATAGATTTTGAACCATCAGTAATAGATAAATATAGTCATATATACAATAAATTGGAAATATAAAAGTTTAATGGCGCATATTTCTGAAATGAGGCGCGATATTGACTTGAATATTTTTGCAAAAGATCGGAAATTATATATGCTAAAGGATAAGCTTAATTTGGGGTTTTTGGAGCAAATATAATTTTTTTAATTGTAATAACATATTTGTTTATAAAGATATCTTAATTAAATTTGCAGGAAATGTTAATCTTATTAATATAAATAAAAGTGCGTTAACAATTTCAATCAGGGATAGGGTTTTCCTGAATTCCCAAAAAAAACTAATGAAAATTCCCAAAAATGTAAAAACATTTATGGCTATAGAATCCAAATTTTTCCGAAGTCCCATAGATTTTCATTTAAAACTTTTAACAACATATTGAAGATTCTTAAAATATATTCGGCTTGTCGATTCGTGCTTTGGGATTTGAGAAAATATGGTCTAAAATCAAAACTTTCATATAAAATGGGTCGAATTCGGGAGGGTGTGTACCATGATCAATTGAGTTATTGGTTTTTTTTAATCTTAAAATCATTTCTGTGAAGTTACCTTTCAGAAAACTGCAAAATTGTTATATGTTGGTAAAGAAAATTTTATTTTAGATAAAAAAGAGTGTCGATACTTTTTCGGCTAAAAAAACACAAAAAGTCGTCTTTTTTGCAATTTTCAAATTCAAAATCGTTTATTTTTGGACTCGGTAAAGATATAGACTTCAATTTTTTTTATTCAATATATAATTTTGTTCTTTAACTAGTTAAGGAAAAAAAGTAATAAAATTGGTCGGAAATACTAGGATATATATGAAAAAAACTGGACCAAGAACGTGCAAAATTATGGTGCTTAAAAATTCAAACGCAAATAAGAGATAAATAGGACATGTAAGTATGTTTTTTATAGGTCTTATCAGGGCCTACGACAATATATAAAAATATTTGAAATCCAACTAGCCGATCAGAAGTTATAGATTTATTTCCAAAAATTTTCGATTCTGCCCCACTGCGCATTCGTTCGGAGGGTATATTGAAAAAGCTCTCGAGTATAAGGAGTATGCCTTAGTTGCCTTTCTTGATATAGAAGGAAAGATTGAACATTCATCAGTCGATTATTAGCCTCCTATGGAGACTTCTAACCAATAGGATTATAATATCCAGTATGTGTGCGTCTACCATCTACAGGGTAGCAAACAGGGGTACTACGCAAGGAGGAGTGTTATCTCCACTCCTCTGGAATATCACCGTTAACTCATTACTCAGGGAACTTGATTCACTGAAGTTTAAACCTGTTGCTTATGCGAACGATGTTGCAGTGGCTGTATCTGGGAAATATCTGGATACCATATCTTACCGCCAGCAAACTGCTATGGGTCTGATTAGTACATGGAGTACAATTAATGGCCATAGCGTAAATCCAGGAAAAACGGAACTTGTCCTCTTTTCTAGATAATGCAAGATTCCATCTTTTTCACTTCCACGCCTAAATGGTGTTGAATTAAAGGTGTCAGATAGTGCGAAGTACCTAGGGATCATACTGGACTCCAAAATATCCTGACTCCAAAATACACGGCCAAGAGCCTTAAAGACCGATATTGCCCTTTATATGCGTAGGAAGGCTATTGGTAAGTCCTGGGGAATAAATCCCAGGAATTCGAAATGGCTTTTCGACACGGTGATTAAGCCCATACTTATGTATGGAGCGATAGTATGGTGAAGGGCTATGGAGAAATCCACCTACATCGGAATCTTCGACAGGATTCTGCGTAGTTCAGCGCTACTCATAACAGCAGCGCTTCGTACAACTCCATCGAAAGCCTTATTTGTTTTAATGAACTGACTTCCGGTGGATCTTATGGCCAAACAGATCGCCATTATGACGGCGACAAGGCTCGAGACTATAGGTGCATGGAACGATAGCAGTTTCGGCCATGCGACCACCATTCTGGGATTCCTAAATAGCATTCCTAGCAATATCTATTATTGTATCCCCACACCCTTTCTTAGCAGAGACTTCTCTGTATCAATCTCAACTACCCCAGAATTAAGGGCTGGTTCAGCTGAGGTTTATACTTATGGGTCTAAATCTGCTGATGGGGTTGGGGGGTGTCTATATTCCCGCTTATAGGAAAAGCATTTCCTTTAAACTGCCAGATCACTGCAACATTCTTCAAGCAGAGATCTCGGCCATAATGATCAAAACGCTCTCGGGTGTCTTTTCGACATCCAGATTGGTACATGAATACTGGACATCTCTAAACAAGATCACAAGACATTCTAACCTGGAGCTGGTGTGGATTAGGAGTCATTCAAGGATAATTTTATTGCGGATGCATTAGCTAAAGATGGATCCCTCCTTCGAGGTGAAGATACGGACCAAATTGTTGGAGTACCGCTTTCGGCCTGCAGATCAATAATTCTGCGGAAATTATCGAGGATTGCGCAGGTTAGTTGGACAAATGAATCCACATGTTCAATCTCTAGGTAATTATGGCCCTATTATGATGAATGTCGATTTAACTTCATCATGGGACTACCAAGGCATCGGCTTAGAACTCTGGTAGCCGTGGTTACAAGGCACTGGATTCCTGGTGCGCATGCTAGGAGACTAGAGCCCCCTTTTAACAACTTTTGTAGAATTTGTCGGGACGAGGAAGAGGAGGAGACGGTGGAGCATCTTTTATGTCACTGTCCCACTCTTGCCGGAATTATGACTTCCAATTTTGGAAGCCCGTTTATGCATATGTTGTCAGATCTATCTGATATCGATGTCAGATGGATCAGCTCTTTCATACATGCGTCGGGTTAGTTCGCTTCGAACGTTGGAACGGACATGTGAGGAAGAAACCGTCAGGGTTTCACAACAGGAATAAATTGGACTCAAGTGTGCTGCCTCTTGGACAGCAGCCCTAATAACCTAACCCTAACCTAATATACATACATATTCAAAAATTTAAACAATATATGAAATATATGCCTATATTGAATTTTTGTTAACAGCAACACTAATATTAATTATGAAATGTAAACACAAAGCAAAATAAGAAATACGAAATCAACAAAACAAAATTTACCTCAAATTACAGTGGGATGAGTGGCCCAAAATATTAATAAATTTAAATAGAATGAAAAGTAGAAATAAATATAAAATAAAATAATAACATATTAATAAATTTTATACGGTGACCTAGCAAATGTAGACCGTTCAACTCTACGCTAACGTTAATTTTTTGTTATTTAAACACAGTTGTTAAAGCTAATGTTAAAAAAATCATGTTTAAATGTTAAGCCTCACACACAATGTTTTTACTAACACAAACAAAAAAATTATTGCAGGTGGAATGCAACAAAAATATAATGAGAAAACAAGAAATTAAGATGAATGCATCATAAATCAGTTTTAAAAATTTCAAATACACCCTCGAAATTTCGAGTCATTCGCAAAAAAACTGTTTTTGGGTAGGTTCTTTTATAAATGTATTTCTAATTCTGTTATTCTTTTGTTTATTTTTCCTTTACAAACTTCCTTGGAAAGTAGAACAAACAGGCATTTCAACCGTATGCACTTGGTTTGTTTTTTTTTTTTTCAAACAAATTCTACAAAAAATAACATTTTTCCACAATTTTTCGATTTCAACTGAGATTTATTACAATTTTTTCTATATATTTTATTTTTATTTTCAATAAATCAATATAAAGCCAGATAGGTCAAAAAATATATATTCAACGATGCAATAATTTTTAAAGGCATTTTCGTTGTAATGCTAACCAAATTTAATATTTTTAAATTGGACAAAAACTGTAGAACTTATTCGATTTTATCCGCAATTATTTGCTAAAAATGTCCATACATTTTTAATTTTATCCTCAAAAAGTAAAAACCAAGTTAAAAAAATATAAAAAAAAAATATTTTATCTTAAAATATATGAAGAATTTTTTAATAAAGTCTAGAAAGCGCATAATAATTGAGTTTTTAAGCGATTTTATATTTTAAACTTTGTAAACAAACATGTGTAGTCTTTTAGAAAAAATCAGAAAAATTTACATCAAAGTCAAAATTTCGAAAAAGAAAGAGCAAATAAATTAAAAAAAATATAAATAATTCATTATTTAATTCGATTGTATATAAGATATAGTAATATAGTTAAATCAATTTAAAAATCTTAAATTGATTTTGAAATATGAAGTTACGAGATTTATAGTACATGAAATTCGAAATTTTTTAAAATTATTTTGTGATGTCATCAAGAAAGTCTACAACCCACATTAGATCGTTTTGCGAGTGAAAATAAAAAGTGTCATTTTATAAGAGCGTGTTATTATACTTAACTTTTTTACTCAACCACTGAATTTGTTTATGAAAAACTTGGCACAGATATAGTAAGTTATATAGTAGTAAGATATAGTAAGTTACTAATGCAGACACATCCATTTCATTTAATGCCGCCAATTTTAGTACGTACATTTTTGAGATTTGTTTGCCACATTTATGATGACATCACTTCAAAAATATTAAACCGATGCATATAATATTTGGACAAAGATAGTACGATATCCTAAAGGAATTTTAAGCCTTACCTTACATTTAAAATATTTTATATAATTTTTAACGAACTCTAAAAATCCGTTAAAATTACTGAGCCATTGCACATTAAATTATTTACACAAATACACTTTTTATACAATCTGGATTGATTTAAGAGTAACAGGATATTTGTGAACCTTTTTTAAAAATAGGTTAAAATTTGTAAATTTTTGTATAAATTAATATCCTTTTTAGACGATTGAATTTGTCTTTACATAATTTGCCATTTCTATCCCATTGAATAAAATTATTTTAAAAATGCATCATATGCATTAAAGTAATTAACTTAAAGGCATAAATTCATCAATTTGTTAATATCGAATAATAAAATTTCACCAAAACTTCACGATAATCCGAAAATATTTACTCTTATTCATATCCGAGCAAATTTTCTTCAAATTCGTTTACTTTTGGGGTTAAACAAAATTTGAAATTTTTTTAATGACACATCAACGCTATTTTTTTGTACCAATATTAACTGGCTTTAATGAAACACAGATCTGTTCACGTGAATGAATTTTCGCGAAGTGTTATGGAAATTTAAGACAAAAAAATTTAAAGAAATGCAAAAATTCTATTTGCAATAATACATAAAAAATTATCACATGTGTTATTACCTAAATCAATATGTCTAAAATACAAATTAAAAGTGATACGATATAATTGATGTCACAGAAGATAATAACTATCATAGTGATTCTTTAACTTTATATTAAAAAAAAAAAAAAATGTGATCGTCAAGTTATGCATAGATTTTTTTTATATATTTTTAATAATTGACGACCAAAAAAAAAATTTTTAAATGATATTTATGGACAATTGGAAAAATTCCATTTTAAATCCAATATCAAAAATAACACATAAGTAACCTACACAAAGATATACAAACTACAAATTACAATAGCGAACATAATCGGTACCATTATTCTGATTTAACCTACCTTTATAATATCGAGGAAAAAAAAGTGTACAGAGATTTTTGATATTTCTTAATTGCATTTAATTCACTAACGTTTTTTTTACATTTAATCACAAAAAAATCTTTAATGATTTAATAGATAAAAGCTATATCTACAAAATAATTATAACTGTATAACTATAAAATAGATTTTTCAATGACGAAAAATGTGAAAAGTTGCACTAAATTCAAACGCGTAATTATTTTTGAGTGCCAGTTAATTCCGATATATGCTATTATAACAACTAAAGGTTGGTATACATTTTCACCGATTTCAATTAGCACCTAGGATTTATGAAATATTAAAGTTACCGCGATCTCAGGTCATGAGTACTTTTTTTTTTTGTTTTCGTTGAACCACATGTTAACTAAAACATAAAATGTAAAAAAATGCTAATATAAAATAAGCAAAATTTTAGATGGTAATATGGAACCTTTTTTTGATCACGCGATACTTAAGCTTCATTGAAATAAATTGAAATAAACGCTGTCAGTGTGTCTCACGAAAAAGAAACCTCACGTTTTTTCCCCCAAGTTTGGGCACCCCCTATAGCGATGCTATTGAGTGCATATTAACGATATGTATCTCAAACAATTCATAGTTATAAGAATAATAAACCATCACTTTGCAATACTCGAAACGGCGCAAAGTTTCTAATCGAAAAACTGCAAAAAATTAAAATTTTGAAATTTTTGGTTTCACCACTGATTGAACACAAGTTGACCTATTTCAACAAGTTTACGTTAGAGGACACATATGTTAAAATCCACAATTACAACAATCAAAAGTGGGAAAAATACTTATTTTCAAACACTTTTTTTGGATTTTTAAAATTTGAGTGCTTGCCGATATCACATGTTTCAGATCTTGAATTTTTGTTGTTTTACTCCACCAAGCGCTTGTTAGCATAATTGCATCAAAAGTTAATTTAAAAAATCTAAATTAAAAAAAATATTTGAATCTTAAGGTCGGTTTCTTAACGGTAAACGTAAAAAGATAATTCCCTATATGCCCCTATTCTATTTTTGGCAAATTTAAACTGCAAATACTTGTTTTCCGTATGCAAAATTTAAGTTTTTTTTTTATAATATCAGATTAAAACGATTGAGTCTTGAGAAGTTTTTATCTTTTCCTGTCATTTTATTTTTTGGTAAATATGGGTTAAAAATGCATCTAATTAAGTGTCTTTTTTAAATGTCGAACAGTAGTCAGGTAACACTTTGTGATGTCTTTTTTCTTAATACCGTTTTTCTGTTTAGGATAAGTGCTGACGTAATTCAATTCAAAATTTAATATTGAATACAAAAAGTGTAGTGACACATTTTATCTCATATTCTTAATGTATTGTATTTGAAAAATTTAACTCGAGATTCAGATTGCAATCATAACTTTCGGGCAATATATTTTAAACACTTTATCCATATTAACTGGAGGTGGATTAACAGGCCAATTACTTCACTGCTGTGTTGTACGTTTTAGTTCAGATTGTATTAACCACATTTTTAATGAAACTAAGCCATTTTATATAATTCCGAAAGAAGAAGATGACCACTTAAACAGTTCTCTTGATATTCAATAATTTAATATAATTTATGACATCTAAGTACTTTGATAAAATATTTTGGAAGATACTAATTCCCCCTTATATATCAGCCCCTTTTTCCATCTCAACTATGAAACTTGATAGGAAAGTAAGTCTAACATTCACACTACCTTAAGGTTATGCGAGGATAGGTAATAATTTTAACTATTTGTGATGATCCAGTGAGTGCTTAAAACCATATTTTAAAATCAAAATATGAAAAATGTACTTTTTTCTATTTTTTTTTTTTTAGAAAGCTATTTCTTCAAACAGTGAGTGTAGTTAATGTAATGGATCTCTAAATATTCGATAATCACTACAATTGTATACTTAGATGTACTGTATAAGTATGATAGATATAACCGAAATATAACTATAATAAAAGTATTTAAATCTTCTTAAATTATGTTATTTTTTAAGTTTTTTTAAATACATATCGGAAAATCCGGGTAACGCCGGGTAGAAATAGCTAGTATTAAATAAAAAATGCTAAAAAGCACTAAATGCATAACACTGATTTATATGAGAGGTGTGAAAGAGAAAAGAAACTCCAGGTTCACACTAGGTAACAGTCGCCGCGACAGCCATTGCTTTGTTGTTACAACAATGTGGACTATCATTAATTTCAGATTGTTATTGTTGCAACAACAAAACAATCGCTCTCGCTGCGACAAGTTGCCTAGTGGGAATCTGAACTAATTCTACGTTCGAGATTCGTTTTCAATAACGAGAAAGGTCGAAAATGTCGATATTGCTAACCAATAATGGATAGATAGCTAACGAAAACGATAGTTTACTATTTTGCTTAATTTTCATTTTGTTCCCAATGTTTTATTTCAAACTTAGCACAATATATTATATATATTTAAAAATATAGCAAGCTTAACTTATATTTAAAAGATAATTATAAATAAAATTTCACATAGCAGAGGAGTGAACAACTTTAAGTTTGGAATTTTAAGTTTGGGTAGCTCCGATTTATCCGAGTGTAAATATTTGTACATCTTTATTTCGATTCTGTCCCACTATGGAGTGGCAACACTTAAAAACTTCAACTTCATACGACAATTAGAACATAGCGCTACATGTTGATGGTGTTGATGAAACATTTGATTATTGAATAACTTTGATTATTGAATAAATCCACATCTTAGACTAGGCCAACATCATGAATGACCCCAAACACTCCGGGAGGGAGTACCGAGCACACAGGACAAATACATACGTTACCCTCTCTAGAAATAACAAGACACCCGCATAGGAGTGCCTTGTTTTGCCTAACATCTCCATTCACCAGATCAACAGCAGAAACCCAATCATGAGCAAGAAGTGGTAGTCCCTTCTTGACCTTAAAGATAATACCACGACGTATTACCTCCAAGTCAAGGGGTATTACACCTAACAGGACCTGCAGTGCGTCAGTCGAAACTGTCCGGCATAAACCCTGCCATAGCGACCCGCTGACACGACAAGACCTTGTTTCCGCTAGTAACAGACATGAACGTCTCATATCGCACAGGAGAACCGAACGCTGCACAAGCAACGAAAAGGCTCTCACTTTTGACGATGCGTTTGACCTTACCTAATGAGTGGGGGACGACCTCGAGATAATCTGCCTTTGAGCAGCATTATCTCAGTTTTATCCATTGTCACTTCAACGCCTGCAATACCGCCCCACTCACATACGTCACGCATGACCTCTTCACCCCTAGCTTCCAGCTCAGCACGAGACTAGCCTTTCACAAGGTGGAGTAAGTCATCCGCATACGCGCACAACTTGTACGAACGGCAGAGGTGCTTCAACAGAGGATCCACCATGATGTTCCATATAAATGGACCATAGATGGAACCTTACGGACAGCCACGAGCAACATCCCTCTAAGCCGTGTCGCTGGCACTTACCACACAAGCCTTTCTGCCGCTGAAATAGCTCCTCCACAGAGGTAGCTACTGGCAGCCCACTTCCTCTAGCCTGCGAAGAACGCTATACCATGAGAGACAGTCAAACGCACCCTTAAAGTCCACAAATATGCCTAAGACATATTTGCAGACGAGTCGCTAACACTTCTTCTAACGTGCACTAAAGCATCCTCCTACCCTCCCTAAAGCCAAATTGGAACTCGGATGTACCCTGATTGGCGCCCTCCTTAAGTCGTGTCACCATTACCCTTTCCAGCACTTTTCCAAGCACCGGAAGGAGAATGATGCCCCGATAAGAGCGAGGATTACTCCTCACCCTATCAGGAAACGTCAGGAGCATGACAACGCGAGCACATTTCCAAGCTCCAGGAAAATAGCCCTCGCTAAAACACTTCCCAAAGACCGACTCGAGATACTTAGGTATGGTTTTACAGATGCTTTTAAACATATCTCCAGTCATACCATCCATACCCGGAGACTTCCTGCTCTTGACCCGGCAAATACTGTCCGCAATTTCCGATCTATCCAAGATTGGAGGATCAATCATCTTCCTAATGAGAGGAGAGTAGTCGACCGACTCTGCACCAGGAAAGAAAACCCCCAACAGTATGTCAGCACAATCTCTCCAAGTTGACAACGTAATATCGACAATCTGGAGAGATGCTATGCCAGGGGTCATCACTATTGTCCCATACAAAACCCCTCCAATCGTCCTCTTTAACCCTAATAATAAGGTCCTTGTGCGTCCCCAAGCTAGACCGATTTTCAGCTCCACGCTGAGCAAGATCATCAACGCCGGTACACCTGGCCCTCTGGAAACGAATCCGGAGATGACTGAAGGCCCTTCGCATCTCATCAAGCTCGCGGGTCCACCAACTAACCTTGCCGGGCCTACCTGAACACATCCACTGATCTATTTGTTCAACATGGTCATCTATGGTTAACATCCACTCGCAGAGCATCCTACCTCGCATGAAGTTCTGATATCCAGGGGAATGCCTGGACATCTTGGAAAACCACATAGGAGAGGATGCATTTGCGTCAAGACCTAGGATGAGTGGTATGCTACTCGCATGGAGTAGCACCGTATCCATATACCTTAGATATATGGACAGCCAAACCTACAATACATGCTCACTAAGATCACCCTACCAAAGCGCCCCTCTGCAGAAATGCAGACCCCCATTCGCTCCTACTAACTAAAGTACAATTGATGTCACGGTCATCCACTATAATTGCAGAGTTTCCCCCACTGTCAGTGTAAATCGTGTAAAGCGTATCCCCCGGCAGCCCCATAACATAGCCACCCATAGTATATCGCTCCTGCACCAAAGCGAAAATCGCACCCTTACTGCGCATCGCCTGCCCCAGCTCGAACACAACCGAATATGCCCGCTGGCAGTTAAGTTGTAAGATGTTCAGCTCCATCCTAATGTCTAGCGTTCGCCCGAGCAGTCATTGCAGAATATACAGGGCAAGTAGCCGATGTCATCTCATGGCCTGATGGAAGACCCTTAAACACACAGTTGCGACATCTCATCTCATTAATGCACAGAGAGGCCCAGTGTCCAGCGAGACCACAACGACGACAAACGTCCTCCTTCAACTTGCACTCACGCACCCTGTGGTCAAAGCCCAGGCAAAGGCAACACGCAGGGACAGCATCCTGTATTCTAACGTGAAAACGGAACCACTTTATATACACACCGCTTACACATAGTTCCTCTCGCACCCGCTCCGAATATTCCAGAGTCACATTGACCTGAGCATTTCAGGTCTTCCATGGACTGCTCACCAGACTAACACTCCGCTTATAGGCTTCACTAGTCATCATGCCCTTCAGGTTCATCTCGTACAATTCACTCATAAACTCGTCAGGCGTAATTTCCGAATGTACGACCCGAAGGCCCAATTTGTCCTGAACGTATACCTCAAGATACACCTCGGCAAACTTCTTGTTCTTCGCAATCTTTTGGCCGTACCTCATGGACGCGAACTCCAAGAGTCGGACCAACCTGCTCCACCACCTTTGAGACAACCTCCTTTGAGGAGGAACCACTTTTGCCCTTCACGACGACCGACAAGTTCTCAACCGGCTTCGAGGCCACAGGAACCGGTATCATCGAGAAGGCATCAGAAGCAACTGGGGCTGCACGAGCTGCCAAACGAAGAGCACAAACAGGTGTAGGGGGCAAAAGCTCCCTAGCACCTACCGGCGTCTCCCGCACACCAGCAGACTCGAGCACCTCCAATCGCCCCCTCAACGCTCGTTCTCAGCAACCACCTTCATGAAGCGGCCCTCATACTTGCCGCAACTCGCCATCACCAGCCTGTCCAGGCCTGCAGCAACACCCTCAGCATAGATCGCCTCGATGACATTGCCAGTGATCGCCTTCGTATCAGCGATCACTGCATCAGCATGCGCACTTTCCGCACCGGTGGCCCTTCTGCGGGGCCTACTTTCCCTCTTCGCACCAAAGCCAACAGCAGCAACAACAGGCGCAGCACTCTGCCAAAAATTCCTCCTTACGAAAAAACTCAAGGCAAAACAAACACTTCATAAACCACAAGAATACTTGTTATTAAAATTACAACGATTTAAAAGCTCGACCGTACACTCCAAGTTACCACGATACAATCTCGTTACAGACCGTGTTACAGTTTATCGTGGGTACCTGACTGACGGCCCAACCCCACGGTGGTCTTAACACCGGGTGAGTACAATGCGCCCACCAGCGCCCCCAGATGCAACAAAATGCTACACCTGACTACCAATTTGAAGACATGTATTTGGACATGCCTTCCCCCTTGGTCAGGAGCGGAGACCATCTAAAACTCCTTCCATTCTATGTGTCACGGCACCCGGTTGCAGTGCAACTCCACACTGAGCTCACGCTCTACTCGCGATTTGGGTTTAAACCATAGCCACCACGAAAAGCTTGCCAGGGAGCCACTCCAACTGTCAGGCTGGAACCGAAGTTACAGAGGCTCCTGACACCCATGGTACCAGTATTAAGTCACCGGTCGGACTTCGTAGCCAAAATGACTACTACCAGTTGAACTCCAAATAGTTATGTTGATGTAGTATGACTCCTGCAAGGACGACACTAACTAGAGACGACAATGACAACACTAGACTAGGCCATCCTCACGGATGACCCCAAACACTCCAGAAGGGAGATCAACCAAAGTAGAACACACATGACAGGACAACCATTGCAACGGTGAAACTAAGAGCCTACAGGGACCGCATATCCACCAAACAGGTACACCAGGAATGGCCGGAACAAAACAACTGAGACAGGCATCACACACAGCAGAGGAAGCATCGGTGACTTCGAAGTCCAACAGCTAAGAATGGCTCTATAAAGGGCCACTTCCGCTAAGTCTCCTACTTCTCCTAACAAAAGCCTCGCGCACAAACGCACCCAACCTCGCTAATGTCCTACCGTTCTCTAAAACCCTACTATAATCCCATCACGCCCCGGTATGAGTGATACCCATACCTCCTAAATCACTAACGTCATCATAGTACGGACACGTAAGAATTAAGTGCCACGGATCCTCCTGTCCTCTCCCACACCCACAGTCCGGAGTAAAAAGGAATCACAATGTTAAATAGCATTTCTTTGTAATAAACTCTAATAAAATATATTTTCTTATTATATTAGATTCGTTCCCCATTTTTCGCAACATATTTAAAAATCGCTATTTTTATTATAAAGAAAACTTTTAAAATTTGACTAGGAAACCATAAAATATGGCTTACTAATACTATCAAACATTGAAAATATCCTAAATTTTATTTGAGTACCTCAGGAGGTTTTGATATTAGATGTAAACTTCTAGTTCGTAAAAATTTTTATATGATCAATACAAATGGATTTTAATGTAAAAAAAAAAAAACTAAAATAAATAAATAAATAAATAATAATTTTTTTTCTTGAAGGCCTAAAATCAAAAAATTTTGATAATGGCCCATCTACAACATCTAACAACTAACAAATATGTATGTATGCATGTGTATATGTATGTATGTATGTATGTATTTATTTATGTATGTATATATGTATGTATACATACATGTATATTTATTGTTTAGATTTTTACAGTTTACAATAATTAAAATATAAGTAGTAAAGAGCTCAGCCCAGTAGTAAAGAGTTCAGCTCAGTAGTAAACAGTTCAGCCCAACTGGCTTTTCACCTTAAATATAAATATATTTATTAGTACATTATTTGAAACTTTATATTAACGATATTTTATTTTATGGAAAATTTGCAGAAAAAAACCTTGTAAGAAAATTAAATAGTTTATAAAAATAGAAACGTTAATTCATTAAAATTATAAATGTTGTGGCATTAAATTTCTGATATGCCCACAAAACGAGATTGCCCATCTGGCAAAACAATTTTTCGGTATTTATTTTATCCTTAACTAATATTTGCTAGTGAGTGAAGATGAAATGTTGAAGAATAAAATAAAAAGCATGAAATAAGTTTCATTAATGTTCAATTAATAACAAAAAAATAAAATATCTTGGGGTCTAGAATGACCCCAAGATATTTTAAATTTGTTTCCCAGGGGATCTCAAATGCATTAACCTTAACATTACATTGGGGTAAAAACCTTTCATTCACTTTCTAGTAAAACATATTGATTGGTCTTATTCGGGTTAATTAATATTTTCCATTTTTTAAAGAAATCGAGAACTATATTTACATTTCTTTGAAGATTACACAGAACGTCGTTGGATAAATTCGAGTTTATGATTGCCGTATCATCAGTAAAAATTGAGGATTCACAACCCGATAGAATAGGAAAATCCGTCGTGAATATATTATAAAGAATAGGAGAAAGACATGAGCCCTGTGGGCAATCTGCGGGGATATTATATTTTTCCGAAAATTGTCTTCCAACATGAACCCTAAATTTACGATCAGTAAGATTACTTCTAATAAACCTTGCCAGTTTTAGATAGGTTTATGTTTAACAGTTTATGAATCACATCGTCGTGCCAAACGGAGTCAAAAGCTGATTTAATATCTAACAGCACCATGGCTGTGGATTTATCCTGATTAAAATTATCTTTCACTATTTTTTCTCACTAATGGCTGAGCAGTATTGTGTTCAGAACGAAAACCGTCCTTTTGAATATGAAGAATATTATTGTCTTCAATTTAATTAATAATTTTTCTTTAATAATCTTTTCCAATACTTTGCTCATGGTGTTCAAAATACTTATTGGTCTGTAAATCTGACATATATATATTAAATTGAAATTTAATTAAATAATCCACTCAGAAAACATTTCTACATTTCTGAATGTATTTTAATATAAATTGTTTGAATTGAACATACAAATTTATTCCCAAAAATTTTTTCATACGAAACAAAATTAATTTCATAAATATGATAAAATTGTACATAACGATAATTTTAGAAGTTTTGCGAAAATTTTAGTTCATTTTATTATATTACGATAAATGAAATGTCTGCAATTGTCCGTAATTTTGAAACCATGCTATAGAATAGTTTCAAAACACATTGTTCTACCTCCAATGCATTAGAATATGTGGCAGAAAATCATTAAATATTAATAATTTTCCTAAGAAAATTCTAAACATTTTTTCACAAATTGAAAATATAAAATAAAATTGAAATATGAAAAACTTTTTAATATTGTAATGTGTAGTTACAAATATTACACCACCAACATATTGTAACTACTATAGTGGTTACAATATAACAAAAAATCTTTATAATTCTCATTTAGTTTATGTAAATTTAAATATAAATAGTTAAGATTGGAAGAACAAATTGGAGCAAGAACCAAAGTACCGATCTTGTTATACTTTGCTATTAGGGATCAAAGTAATACCAGACACGACCGAAGTTCTTTCTTCCGAACAATAGCCGAACCCGTAGTTAGCAGACTGAGAACCGAAGAATTTATCTAGTTGGATTGTATTGCATGTAGTCGTAGTTAGCTTATTGACAGCCGAAGAATTTATCTCGTCGGACTGCATTTAGAAGCCGAACCTTATAGTTAGCCGACCGAGAGCTCAAGAACCTTTCTCGTCTGATCTCTTATAATTAGCCGAATGAGAGCCGAAGCATTTATCTCGCCGGATTGTATTTAGTATTAGCGTACGTCATACGATCCTAGTTAGATTGTATTTTATTGCAAAAAATCTGTAGTAAACCGAATGAGAAACGAAGCGTTTATCTCGCCGCATTGTATTTGGTATTAGTGCTATAGTTAGTTTGTTGAAAGTATTTGATAACCCAGTTATATAATCGTATTTGCCTCGTCGAATTGTTTAATATCTTAAATCTTTTTAACTGGGCGTTAAATATACCAACATTATTAATCATCTTCGTAGTTAGGTATCTCAGCATTGCTGTTCGTATCACGAATGCAACTCTATACAGTGAAAGTGTTAAATTTTGCTTTACATTAAATCTTTGAATGTTTCTAAATTTTTTTGTGTATTAAGTGATCCTGAAAATTTCAGAAGTTTATCTTTTAATTGATTATAAATTATAAATTCATTTTATTTGAACAATAGAAAAACGAATAATTTGAATATCCTAATAAATACCATTCAAAATTATTGAAAAGTGATTATGTTTGATATCAAATATATTTTCAAACAGTTTTCTAACATAAGTAGATAAAATATTTCCATTTTAAGTTTTCATTCTAATTGAATTGTTCAAAAAATGTTAAGTAAATGTTAGTGTACATAATTTTCTTTCCTTGTGGAATTTTTTATTTATTCCCAAAGCTTTAACATTTAAAGATTAATTTTATATAATTCTCAATTTTAAAACAAACATATTAAAAAACGTATAAAACACAAAAATTATGATTAAAGTACTGTCGATCTGGTTGTCCCGTTTTCCATTTGGTGGAATATTTCTACCAAAGTATGAAGATTGATTGATGTAATCTCTCGCACTTACCCTATTCTAAACAGACTTTAAAACACTTCGAAATTTATTTTAAATACTAGCACGATATCTGAGCCCAACAAAGTCCTTTTATAATCGATTGAAAAATAAAGCTTTTGTTCAAATTAATGATGACAAATTTTATAAATTTAAATTTTCCCCAAATTATACTGAAAACTTACCTCATTTTTTATTATCTTTCAAAATGTTGTAAAACTTGAACCAGTTAATTCTAAAGACGGATATAATTACGATCTTGCTTTCTTTAGACCCTTATATGAAAAAAAAGAAATTTGTATTATCAACTTTTAAATATAAAAAACTTTATTAAAATGTACGGAACTTTGTGGCCGCGGATCTCCATTTGAGAACAGTTGGTCTAAATATTCACTGCAATATTTCCAGAACAGAACGTATGACATCTTGCTGGCTATGCGTAGGATACTATCATTTAAAATATAGTGGTCTTTGGGCTCCCAACCGGAAACGAAAACTGCATTATAGCGCATTCAGACCGGTGCGAAATTACGTAATTTTAATCCGAAATTATAAACGAAATGCAGACTGGCTAAATGACAATTGACATAATTTCGTGAACAGCTGATAACTTTTGTTTACATCAATTTGTGGAGTATATTAATTAAAAGATATTGTTTTGTCAATAAAGTATTATTTTTTTCACTTTATTTATGTTTATTTTTTTGTTCTTTTGCGTAAAAATTAAACTAAATATTTTTTACTAATATATATATATATATTTATGTTTATTTTTTGTTCTTTTGCGTAAAAATTAAACTAAATATTTTTTACTAATATATATATATATATATATATATATATATATATATTATATGTGAAAAAAGCTGTTTTTTACATCTCACTGTTGAAAAAATATTTTCCAACCATGTTCAGAGCACGGAAATCGACCCAAATTACACAAATTTTGCAACTTTCAAAATGTATGGGAAATTACGCAATTTCAATATTTTGTCGCCATGATAACCATCTGATGTTTACGCTCACACTAATTTTATTCTCTCAAATCGTGCCGTATAAGTTTTAAAAAATTGAGAAAATTATTATAAATGATCAAAATTATGTGTATACGTCCGATCTTGACAAATTTTCTTACTTTTAGTAGCGTTTTTTTAAGGTTAGTGATTATGTATACATTTTAGCTAAGAAACTTTTAGTTTAAGATATATAAAGATTCAAAGTTCGTTATATAAACTATTATATATCTGTTATTTGTAAACCGATTAAATGTATATCATTTGAGAGTGCTTTCAAATATCTATTAAACTATATTCCGAACATAACAATTTATTGATCTTTGTTTGTTATTTATTTTTGAATTTGTTCATAAAAGTACTGGTAAACAAAAAAGTACACGAACAGAAAAGTTTTAAATCCAGCCAAATAACCACGACAACTGGTTGC
Organism: Protocalliphora azurea; assembly: GCA_932274085.1. Taxonomy (NCBI): domain Eukaryota; kingdom Metazoa; phylum Arthropoda; class Insecta; order Diptera; family Calliphoridae; genus Protocalliphora; species Protocalliphora azurea. The sequence goes on along the minus strand of OW026519.1, from coordinate 90,706,687 downwards.
AAATAAAGAAACATAAAACACAAACAATAAAACAGCATAGTTTTTATCAAAATGTATGCACTTTGGTGAATAAAAACTTAATTTTTTCTTTTGTTACAAATATATTTACTGTTTTTAAACGCAAACATATATTTTTAAAAATTTTTCGAATATTTTCCTTTCAATGTTTCCTGTTGTTTTGTTTACTTTATGCATATGATCATACTGTATTTTTAAGCAAAATAAAACTAGTAAAATTTGTAAATACTCAGTTTATACACTGTCATTTATTTTATCCCAATTTTTACCATCTTTATTCGATTTTGGGTACGCGAATGCAAATCCAGTGGGTAAACGAACGCACTTTATGTATACTTTTTTGTAACAGTTTGTCGACCTGCATCTCTTTTTATATACAGTACACCAACACTGAAAACTGTATCGTGAGTAATATATATATATATATATATATATATACATAATACATAAATGCATTTTTTTATTTTAATGTTTTTATTATATTTTGCAACAATATTATTACTTTTTTTACATTTATTTATATATTTAAATTGTTTACACTTTGTTTTTTGTTTTTATAACTATTCTTCGATCCAGCATCCACCAGTAATAGAACCCGTTTCAGCTGAGAAGTACCCGACTGAATCCCTGCGTATCATCGTGCTGCCGAATCTTCGATCCAGCATCCACCAGTAATAGAACCCGATTCACCTGAGAAGTACCCGACTGAATCCCTGCGTATCATCGTGCTGCCGAATCTTCGATCCAGCATCTACCAGTAATAGAACCCGTTTCAGCTGAGAAGTACCCGACTGAATCCCTGCGTATCATCGTGCTGCCGAATCTTCGATCCAGCATCCACCAGTAATAGAACCCGATTCACCTGAGAAGTACCCGACTAAATCCCTGCGTATCATCGTGCTGCCGAATCTTCGATCCAGCATCCACCAGTAATAGAACCCGATTCACCTGAGAAGTACCCGACTAAATCCCTGCGTATCATCGTGCTGCCGAATCTTCGATCCAGCATCTACCAGTAATAGAACCCGATTCACCTGAGAAGTACCAGATTGAATCCCTGCGTATCATCGTGCTGCCGAATCTTCGATCCAGCATCCACCAGTAATAGAACCCGATTCACCTGAGAAGTACCCGACTAAATCCCTGCGTATCATCGTGCTGCCGAATCTACGATCCAGCATCTACCAGTAATAGAGCCCGATTCACCTGCGAAGTACCCGACTGAATCCCTGTGTATCATCGTGCTGCCGAATCTTCGATCCAGCATCTACCAGTAATAGAACCCGATTCACCTGAGAAGTACCCGACTGAATCCCTACGTATCATCGTGCTGCCGAATCTTCGAGCCAGCATCTACCAGTAATAGAACCCGATTCACCTGAGAAGTACCCGACTGAATCCCTGCGTATCATCATGCTGCCGAATCTTCGATCCAGCATCCACCAGTAATAGAACCCGATTTACCTGAGAAGTACCCGACTAAATCCCTGCGTATCATCGTGCTGCCGAATCTTCGATCCAGCATCCACCAGTAATAGAACCCGATTCACCTGAGAAGTACCCGACTAAATCCATGCGTATCATCGTGCTGCCGAATCTTCGATTCAGCATCCACCAGTAATAGAACCCGATTCACCTGAGAAGTACCCGACTAAATCCCTGCGTATCATCGTGCTGCCGAATCTTCGATCCAGCCTCCACCAGTAATAGAACCCGATTCATTTGAGAGGTACCCGACTAAATCCTTGCGTATCATCGTGCTGCCGAATCTTCGATCCAGCATCCACCAGTAATAGAACCCGATTCACCTGAGAAGTACCCGACTAAATCACTGCGTATCATCGTGCTGCCGAATCTTCGATCCAGCCTCCACCAGTAATAGAACCCGATTCACTTGAGAGGTACCCGACTGAATCCCTGCGTATCATCATGCTGCTAGTAATTTATCTAACACAAAATATTTATAAATACTATCGATAACTAAAACATTGAATTATTAAATAAAGATATACTGTATATTTGAACCCCGGGAAGGGTAAACAAATTGTGTTCTCACTTAAGGTTCGTGGATCCCGTAAGTCGACCCTGGACACAACTGAGCTACCTCAGCCAACGACAAAATAACGTTGCAAATGGCGCCCGAGCAGGGACCCGATTCTAAATCGCAACGCGAGAAAAAGGAAACCGTCACCAACGAAGAAGGATCGGGCCAAAATTATGAAAGCAGCAAACACGATCATCCGACAACAAGTCAAAGTCTAAATAAGGATTCAGTTGGATGGATATACCTATTACGCAAGGAGCAACAGATCGAACAATGTAATAACGCAGGAATACCAACCGCTGGCTTCACAGTCGAGCACCTTCGCAAACAACTAGCAGTGAATCTTCGTGCAAAACGATTAAGGGCTGAAATCCTATTACTGGAATTAGAGAAAGAGTTAACGACAGCAGAGAAGAGTATAATATCCGAAGGAGAAATATCATTACCTGTTCCCCGATTAGTTACAGCACAAAAATTTTCGGATTTTGACATTATGAACATCGTACAACGGTGGGACCTTAAGTTTTCGGGAGAGACTGACTTAATGGAATTTTTAGAACGCCTAGAAGAGCTAGCCGATTGCCACCGAATAGGCCTCGATCGTCTCCTCCCATGTATGATAAGTATGCTCAGCGGAAATGCGCTCAAATGGTTTAGGGTAAAAAGGGAAACTATCAACACCTGGCAGTCTTTTCGACAAGAGCTCGAGAGATTTTTCCTTCCGACTCGTTACCTCGCAAATTTAGAGCGGAACTTTTACAGCCGCAAACAAAACAACAGAGAACGGGCGAAGGATTATATTTTGTCTATGCAGACGACACCCTACTCTGCGGAAAATTAATCATCTAGATCGTATTTACGATGGTCTCCGTACGGAATACCGGTACTATGTTCGTCGTAATGACGAAGCGTTAAAACTGGAGGATCGCTCGCAAACCTCGCACATGAATTGCCGAATATTACCGCAAACCGCCGTCATAAGAGCAGATACACACCCTCCGCTTCATACGATAATCAGCCGAGGTTTTCTATCTGAAGATGAGTTGAACAACCCCCTGCGAGAACACGAGGGAAAAGGGCTAGGTACAGTCGTCAGGCGTGAAATAATTCTTCGCCATCAAACCCCGATCGGTAGTAGAATTAAGATCGGCGTCGTTCGTTCGCCTTCGACACTCTCAGCTGTCAATCGGGTACTGGTATTCGGCTGGATCGGTTTCTGGTACAGGTGGCAGCTTCGGGAATCGAAGATCGTATCTTTTTCTGTAATACGTACAATGGTTTCTTAAAGCTAATATCTAGCAACTTCTCAACTACTATTACCATGCAATTCTACGGGTTAATATTCTACTAAGAGAATGAACAACCGAAGTCACTCGTGAGAACGAACAACCGAAGTCACTCGTGAGAACGAACAACCAACTAGTGTAAAATTTATTTAAGGGACCCAACCGAAGTTGAGCGTGCAAAATACGACTAAATTTTACTTTCGCAAAATCGGCTCTCCGATTATATAAAATAATCTTTGAGACTTATATGGCGGATTCTTGTCTTGTTTGAATCGCCGCGACTGTAATCAAACTTTGTTTACTTATACTTAGTCATGTATCAACTAAATGAGAATTATATTGCTTGTTGACCATTAAGCAATATCAACTGCACAACTAAAGCAGTTGTTACACATTTGTGTGGGTGTGTATGTAGTATTTATAGTAGGGGCGCTCAATATAATTACCTATTACTAATAATTAGTAATTACCTATTACTAATAAAATATTCAATATATTAGTATGAAAAAGAAAAATAATTAAAAATAAAATAGTAAAGAAAAGGAAGAAATGGTAGTAAGTTCATTAATTAATATATTAAGAAATATGTACGTGAAAATAGTAGTATTGAGTGTAATTGGTTATGTAAGTAACGCTTCACTTACTTACTAAACAGCTGACTTACTTACATAACCCCCATCGGAATAAAAATTTTAAATAGGTATTTTGAATGATCTCTCATTGATGTGCCCGAAATAGTCAACGCAGCAGATAGTCTTAAAGTTTGGAAAACTTTAGGTTTCTGTGTGCTTAGTTTTTTGCTATTTTACATGATAGAATCGAAATATATGTAATAAAATAAAATTTATGGACTTTTTGATAATTACGTAAAAATTGCACTTTCTGTTTTTGTATTTTTATATAGGAAATTGAAACTTGTACAAATCTTGGATATATAGATATGTTTTGCTTGAAATATTTTTGTCGAAAATATAAATAAATAAAAAAAACGGGTATAGAATTTTTGATTTTCAATTTAATTAGGGTTTTTATTTAGCAAAGGGTAAAAAACATAGAAAACAGCCACTGAGCAATAATTAGTGACTGTTTACACTATGCGCATAAACATCCCGCCCCCTTGCAGTACTGCAACAAGGAAGGCTAAAGATAACGCGGGTAATAACTGACACCTGAAAACAGAGTTAAAAAAATAAAAATAGGGTAAATTTTTTTCCCAAAATAAATTAATTTTTTTTAATTTCAACTAATTTTAAGAAAAAAAAAATAACATGTCCAGACATTACGTTGATGACTATTGTTGCCGGGTTATTTGACTGCGGGTACTGCCGTTGTAATTGTTGTTGCTGTGGGTGCAGCTGCTGCTGTAGTTGCGGGTATTGCTGCTGATAGCGAGGCTGCTGTTGCGGCGGATAGAGCTGCTGTTGCGGCAGATAAGGCTGCTGTTGATGCTGATGGGGGCAGCATTGTTATTGTTGGGTATTGTTGGCGGTGTTAGTTTTGCGGTGCGCCGCTTTTTATTTCTCCGGCATACTTTTTTAGATACCTTTTTATGCCGGTGGAGGAACGTGTGGTGCTCCGACATGCACTCGCTGCGTAAAGTACGGTACGGTAAAGTAACGGTATTTCTTTACCGTTTGCCACCGTTCCCCCACTGACATTTTACGGAACCGCGGACACTTTCTCAACGCGTGCTCACTCTTACATAAACGACAGTCCCGAAGGCTCTCGTCACGTGGGGCTTTTCTGGACCCTGATGGTTCTGGTGCCTCAACGGGTGTGCGGTGCACTTCCAAGTGGCGAGAAATAGATGACATCTTCCTCGGAAAAAAGGGGAAACAAAAAACAAGAAAGAAAAAAGGGGAGAATTAGTTGGTTTCTTTGGGTAAGAGAACAAGCTTCACTATTGGGCGGATAAAATGACAGAAGCTGTTCTCACGTCCGCTGGCCGAACTTTAGAGTCCTGTCCGACGTGGGTCTTCACTATTCGAGCTAAACGCCACTCATTGAGGGGTAAATTATCCTGACGAACAACAACTAAATCTCCTACTTGGAAGTCCCTTTCTGGATATTTCCATTTTACACGACGATGGAGTTCTTTGAGGTATTCCTCTTTCCATCGATGAGCAAACTAATGACAAAGCACCTTGAGTTTTTGCCATCTGTTGGCTACACTCAAAGGAAGATCAGAATGATCGGGTTCAGGGGATGAAAGAAGAGGTGCTCCAATAAGAAAATGGCCTGGGGTTAAAGGAACTAAATCATTGGGATCTTCACTCATAGCAGTTAAGGGTCTTGAATTCAGGCATGCTGCTATTCGAGTCAACATTGTCGTAAATTCCTCAAAGGTAAATTTCTGAACTCCAGAAATTTTTCGTAAACGAGTTTTAACACTCTTTACGCCGGCTTCCCATAAGCCGCCCATATGAGGTGCTCCAGGGGTATTGTGATGTGTCCATGTTATGAATATTGTTTTAAATTTGTTGTTTTCTTTTTACTACCATTTTTTATATGGCTGTAGGAAATTTAAATTTTGAAATTATTTGAAAATTTTTATTGAGTCGTCATTGATTTTAAATTATTATGAAATGTCTAGAATTTCAAAAATTTTCATCATTAGAAAATTATTTTTGTGCAAGACAGAAATACAATTTAAATTATTTTTGTCGTATAATTTTAATTATAAAATTTTTGTGTTTGCGAATTGATAGCGACATCGTTTTTGGTAAGGAATATAAGTTCTTCATAGATATTGTTGTTATATTTTTTTTTTTTTTTTTTTTTTTTGTTTTCCTTTGTTACATGTAGTTGCTGAACAGATTGATGAGATTGTTTGCATCATTGATGCTGAATTTCTATTTCTTGGACATTGGATACAATTATAAGTGTTCACCTTCGTACCATTGAAGAAACGTCATCATTTCGGAAGCCGTTCAATTCCCTATACAAATCTACCATTAACAATAAAGTGAAAATACAATTAATTCTAATAGTGGTCATTGTTCGTAAGACGGTTTTGATTTTAATCAATTTGAAACAAAATACACACCACAAAACCTCGAATTCTTTCTTAAGTGACCAGATACATATTTTGTCTTGCTACTGGTGAAATAACCTCAATTTTGAACGATTAATTTAACAAATTTTTGATTACATTAAACCCATAAAGAAGGTCCAATTTTAACTTTTAATATTTTAAACATCATAATTTTTTGTTGTGTTTTAAATAATCTTTTTATTAATATTTAATTAATCATTTGTTGTTTTTGCTTTAATTTTTTTTTATATTTGGTCACCTAAATTTATATATATTTAAAAAGAAAAAATATATATAGAAATACACGAATAAACATCAAAATCATTACACAAATAATTTATTAATAAGAACACCCTACATTCAGACAACACTCACACATAAATTCATTTGAACACTCACACATAGAAGTCTAACTTCTAAGCACAACATGCACACTTAAATTCCTTCATTTATCCTATTGTGTTGTATTGGTTAGAAATAATAACTGATGCACACATTCATTCATACATTTTAAATTTAAAATCATAATAATTAAATTAAGCAAAGCTTTAATGTCATCCGGTGCCTGCTGACATCGAGGGATATGAATATTTAAACGTTCTTAAAAGTAGAAATAAAAATTAGTTATTGCGTATACGCAGTGTGAATAACCTTTATTAACTTTCAATTTTAAATATTCATAATATAACATATTGCACACCCTACAATTTATATGACATAAAAAAAAGGTCACCAGCTTTCTTTTCAATTTAAATCATTTTCTTTTTATATAAAAAAAAATTTACACATAATAAATTAAGCTTATTTAGTAATAACTAAATATATAAAATAATATAATAAATTTCTAAATATTATTTCAAATGGTGACCAAATTACATATTGTAATAAATTATTACATTTAATAATTTTGAATTGTTTCTAGAATTTTATTTTATTAAATAAACTACATTGTCATTCATTAAACATGAAATTTTGAATATTCTTGAATAATTATTATGAAAGGTTATGTTGAAGGTATGGGGTAAATAAGATATGCTGTTTTTGTTTTATTATATTAGGGCTGACAATCAACGTTCAATTAGTCAGCGAGGAGGGCGGGTTTTGAGAAGTGTATAGCGGGTACCATCATAAGCTATACTTCGGTTATCACCACATTCAATTTTCTTTCTTCTTCTATTTTACTTTGTGAATCAAATATTTGTTTGTGATATGCTACCTAAAGTAAAATCCCTGAAAACGATTTTGAACTATATTATATATTTGGGAACACATACACCCCCCCACACCGACGAGCACGGCCGATTTATTAGGTAGCTCTGTTCCCAACGGTAATCCAACCACCTTAGAAGTCGTTACAGAGATTTTTGGCGCCCAACGTGGGGCCTCAGTTTTCGTAAGTTTTTTTTTTGAATGTTTGTGCAAATGTCATCTAGAAGCTGAGGGCCTTAGAATCTAGTGTGTGTTTGATTTACAATTTTCTCTTCTTATATTTTCATTTCCTTCTACCTTTTTGTTTTATTATTTGTATCTGTGGAGCTAATCGTTTATTGTTGTTGTGGTAAACAATTCCCGGTTTGAAATTTAATAAGCCAATTGCTATCAGGGTTTTGGGTTGGAACTAGAGAGGTTTTTCTGGTATATATTGGTTAAATACTCGTTTCACTCTCTCCTTTCTATGTATCTTTTCTTCTTTGGGAAATTTTAATTTTCTTCTTCTTCGAATTTAAATTTTTTATATATTGTTTGATTACTCCGAGTGACTGGATTTAAAGAAGTTGGTTCAGTTTGTATATCGACTACTTTCCTTCAATGGATAATTGATCCCTAATTTCTTTTCTAAGATGAACTTTTGTTTTGGATTTGATGCTTTTGGCTAGTGTTGAAAGCTTCCGATAATTGTTCGTCTTTCTTTTTTATTATCTCTATTTCTATGTGGTTTTGTAATTAGTTAACTATTTTGTTTATAGTTAATAGATTATTATTTAAATTTTTTTTGTTGTTTTCTTTTATTTTTTTTATATAAACCTACTTGTAAACATCACTGAGTAGTAATAATACCTAATATTGTTTTTATCAATCTTTTTCGGATTTAGTCTGAATTTTTCTATTAGAAAGGAAAAAATATTTTGTTTCACAGTTGTGATAAATTACTGTATTATTTTTTTTTGTATATTGGTTTGGTTAATCCTTCGTTTGAAATTGTTTTATTTATATTTTCTTTGAGCTTAATTTCGATTTTTATTAGTATTGATTTATTCTTCTTGAAAATGCCGTTAGTACGTAGTACTGGAAATATACCAGATCAGGTAGAACAAGAGTCTCTTAATGTCACCTTAAATATAGATGAGGGAGCTGGAGGTGATACACACACTTCGGCAAATCCTGTTGGTAGACCTAGAACGCGGTTACAAGCGCGTAGGGATGTTACCGATAGGGAAAATGTGGACAATGATCACATTCGTCGTATAATAGACAACTCTTTAAAAGATTTTAGGAATGAAGTTGTTAACATGATTTCAAAAGGTTTACGGAATATAACATTACCTGATCGAAGACAAAGAGTATAGGATATACAAGACCGTACAGAACAAGCAACATCGAACAGCGCTGGTGTCGAGGACCGATTTTCTAGGAACCGTCATAATGATCGGGGAGATGGCGAATTTCACAATAGGGACAGAGATTTTGATCGGAATCCTGAAAGAATTCTTAATATTATTCGCAATTGGAAAGTACGTTTCACGGGTGATTCTTCTGAAATTACTATAGAGGAATTTATTTATAGAATTAATACTCTCACTGTTTCTAATCTTCGAGGAGATTTTAATTTGTTGTGCGAACACGCTCATTTACATTACATTATTCGAGGGTAAAGCCTTGAAGTGGTTTTGGAGATTCCATCGGGGCTGTGATGACATGGACTGGGATGATTTATGTGACGCATTGAAACGTCAATATAAAGACGATAGAACTGACTTTGACATCAGAGACGACATTTTGAGAAGGAAACAGAGACCAAAAGAGAAATTTGACGAATTTTATGATTGGATTATGGTTCTCTGTGACAAACTTCGTAAACCCTTGTCAGAAAATGAGTTATGTGAGACAATTCAACGTAATTTGAGACCGGAAGTCCGACATGAAATACTTCATTTAGAGATTAGTCGAGTATCACATCTTCAAAGGGCAGTGCGAAGACATGAGAAATTTTATAAGGACATGGTATCGACAAATGTTAACAAACGCGTTTATCCATCAATACAGATTACAGAGATCGTTACAGAAGACGCACAGTCTATTAAGGACGAACATATAGACGGGAATGATACCGACATTTTTTTGATAGTTAGATCTAGAAAATGTTGGAATTGCGACATTGAGGGTCATAGTTTTATTGACTGTATGGAACCCAGGACGATATTTTGCTACGGTTGTGGAGCGAAGAATATTTATACACCAAAATGTCCCAATTGTCTGCAAAAACGGGGAAACGTCTTGCAGGATGTCCGTACGACGAAAGACGGACATCCGAAACGAAATTAGTAAATAATATTAAATCTGGAAATTCAAATCCACCTAATAGAACGGATATACCTGATGTGACTAATAAAATTCTTAGACATAATCTACCTATTTCTTATATAATTGTAACTGAAACTTACCCTGATATGACCAACACTCATCCGCTACAAAGACCTTATCATATTCGTCTTGAAGAATATAATCATGCCAGGGCTAGAATTTTTGATGAACCTGAGGTAAAACATAAAATTAAGAGACCTACTAAAAGGTTAATAGAATTCTATAGGCAGCGAAAGAAATTTGGAAAGCATGTGATTTCATCATTGATAATAGACCATACATTAGTTTAAATATTTGTGACAGAAACTACTTTGCTTTGCTAGATAGTGGGGCTAACGTAAATGTTATTGGAGGGAATTTGTGTTCTGAAATTGTTGAATCCAACAATTATGTACATTGTAAAGGTAACGTCAAGACAGCGGACGGACAACGTCAACATATTTCTGGTACCGTAATTCTTGAAATATGTTATAATGATCAGAGAAAATCAATTGAATTCTTATTGATACCTTCAATTAACCAAAACGTTATTTGTGGCATGGACTTTTGGGAAAAATTTAATATACGAAAAATTTAATCTGACGAATTTTCAGATAAAATTCCTTTATCACCGTCTCAAAAGCAACAACTTCAGAAAATAATTGATTATTTTCCAAATTCAGAGCGTGATGGTTTAGGCTGCACTTCCTTATTGGAACATAGAATCGACACTGGAAACGCGACTGCAATCAAAGAGAGGTACTATCCTATATCCCCAGCGCGAGAAAAACTGCTTTGTGGCGAAATAGATCGCATGTTACAGTTAGGTGTCATAGAAGAATGTCCGACATCTCCATGGTCATCTCCAGATGTGTTGATCGTAAAACCTGGTAAAGTACGATTTTGCTTGGACAGCCGTAAATTGAACTCCGTGACGACAAAAGACATACATAGACGGACTAATTTCGAGACTTCCTCCAATTTATTATATTTCCAAGGTGGATCTTAAAGATGCATTTTGGAAAATCAAATTGGACGAAGCCTCTAGACCTAAGACAGCATTTACAATCCCTAATCGGCCCTTGTATCAATTCACAAGAATGCTATTTGGATTGTGCAATGCCCCACAGACAATGTGTAGACTGATGGACCAAGTCATTCCGTATAATTTAAAGACGAACGTTTTTGTTTACCTTGACGACTTATTAATCATTTCGGAAAACTTTGACGAACACCTTAAGCACTTACAAGAGGTGGCCACCCATCTTCGCAGAGCTAACTTAACAATTAATCTGAAGAAAAGCATTTTTTGTATTAGGCAAGTACAGTATTTAGGATATATTGTGGGGGATGGTTCATTAAAAGTAGATCCTGAGAAAGTTAAAGCTATTTCTCAATTTCCGGTACCCAAAACAGTGAAACAACTCCGCCAGTTTCTCGGTATGGCTGGATGGTACCGTCGTTTTTTTGATGAATATGCCACTATAACATTTCCGATGACAGAATTGTTATCGAAAAAGAAAACCTTTGAATGAACAGTTAGTGCTCAAAAATCCTTCGAAAAAGTTAAGGAAAAATTGACGACAGCGCCTATTTTAGTACACGCCAACTTTGATAAACCATTCATTGTACAATGTGACGCGAGTTTGTTAGGGATTGGTGCAGTTTTGGCACAGTTAGACGACAATGGGAACGAGAGGCCAATAGCGTTCATGTCGGAAAAACTCAACAAAGCGCAACGAAATTATTCTATATCGGAACTAGAATGTTTAGCTGTTGTGTTAGTCATTAAAAAGTTTAGGGCATACATTGAGGGCCACGAATTTAAAGTGATAACCGATTACACCAGTCTCAAGTGGCTGATGAGACAAAAGGACTTGTCAGGGCGTTTGGCCAGGTGGGCCCTAAAACTTCAAGGTTTCGATTTTACCATAGAACACCGAAGAGGGAAGGATAATATCGTACCGAACGTTTTATCGCGAGCCTTTGAAGAATCTAACACCGTTGCTGAAATAGAATTACAAACGTTACCTACTATTGATCTTAATTCTTCATGTTTTAATAGTCCCGAATATACTCGTTTAAGGCAGGAATTTGTTAAATCTGAATTACCTGATTATAAAGTTGTAGACAAATTTATATACAAAAGAACAAATTTCACGTCAGGTAATCTGGACGAATCGGAAAGCTGGAAACTTTTTGTACCAGAGGAACTTCGTAAAGAAGTTATCTTTGCTGCACACAACATTCCAACAGCCTCACACGGAGGTATTGCAAAAACTGTTTATCGTGTTCGACAGTTTTTCTATTGGCCAAAACTGGTGACCGATATTAAAAACTACGTGCAGAATTGCGACACCTGCAAAACTTCAAAAGCTCCAACAACCTCACTAAAGCCACCGATGGGTCAGATGGTAGGTACAGAAAGACCATTCCAAAGGTTGTATATTGATATAATTGGTCCTTTCCCGCGTACTAAAAAGGGCAATATTGGTATCTTCATTGTCCTCGACCACTTTACTAAGTTCACCTTTCTAAAACCACTAAGGAAAATTATAACAAAACCAATTATCGAATATCTCAAGAATGAAATTTTCACCTGTTTCGGTGTCTCGGAGATTATTATATCTGACAACGGGAGTCAATTTAAATCGTCTGAATTTAAGAAATTAGTTGACAAATTTGGCATCGAACATCAATTCACCGCAATTCATAGTCCTCAATCGAATGCGAGCGAGAGGGTCAACCGATCGATTAACGAAGCTCTGCGTTCATATGTGCGGAATGACCAAAGTTTATTGGACGAGTACTTAGCCAGCGTCAATTGTGCAATTCAAGCCCTACCAATGTAAGACTTAATATCGAACCAACCAGCGAAATCTAAACCGGTATGGTTAAACGGTCTCGAAAAAGACGCTCGTTCAGGGATAATGCAGCTGACAGGTTTTTTTCTGTAAATTGTACATTCCTTGCAATTATGAATCACAATACGAATTAAGTTCATTAATTTTGGGACCCAAAACTCACTTCTAATTAATCGGAGCATTAGGGAATGTCCGCCATGGGCTGAACATTTGTGGACATGTTCCACATATAAACGGGTAAAACGTGCCGATTAAGCCAAAATCCTTGGGTATCGCTCATCATAAGTCAAGCCAGATGATCTGACTAATCGACCAGTGATTCTTACGAAACCACTTGAGTCGATAAACGGGTTCAGTGTGAGCAAATTAATTTTTGTCGGTAAAGGGATACCTTTTGAAAGAATATTATATTCCGAAATAAAATTCTGTTGACATACGAGCACTAATCGATCACAAGTAAATTTCATTTCTTTTTGGGTTAAATCTAAGGTGTTGTACAAACATTTTCGAGTTTTCAAATATGTTAAACACCTGAACCAAAACGAAATAATTCCCATTGCTTGGGGTAAATCTGAAAAGCACTCAAGTATGTTATAAGAGGGTTTTGTCTGAACTAAAAATCATTGAACTTCTAAATGGTGATGATCGGTAACAGAATGCTGGGGCCAATATTCTTGAGGTTTCGTTAGCCACGAAGGACCATGGACAAGGAGTTTTCAATTAAGTCACGAGCTAGAGCTCCGCGACTTGCGAGATCCGCGGGGTTATCTTTGGAGTCAACATGAAACCAATTTTCGTTACCAACCTTCTTCAAAATTAACGCAACTCTATTTTTGACGAAAGTGGGCCAATGGCATGGGGGTTTTTTGAGCCAAGATAAAACTATGGTGGAATCAGTCCACAGAAAAATCTTTCTCTTGTCTAGATTTAATTGACTACTCAAGGATTCTACCATTTTTGCCATCAAAGCCGCTCCACAAAGTTCTAAACGGGGTAATGTTTCACACTTTATGGGAGCTACTTTCGTTTTGGACGCGAGTAAGTGCGCCGAGATATTATTTGTTGATGCATTTCGTAGATAAAGCACTGTACCATAAGCTTTTTCTGATGCATCACAAAATGCATGAAGTTCAGTATCGGAATCGGGATGAAAATTAACCCATCTTGGAATATTAATTTTCTCGATATTGGGGTAATCATTTAAAAAGGTTTGCACTGAATTAGGGTTAAGGGTTTTAAATTATCATCATAAATAAAAGCAATCACTATTTGCATTCCATCGCAAGCCTAAAGTTTTCGTATTGCTAGCATCTGAAATTTTTAAGAAGTCTGCATCAAGCAGACGAATATGATTAGCTGTCTATTTTCTTAAAATAAAACTAGCCGAATTAAGAACAGGAGTCAGTTCAACCCGTCTCCTAAAAGCATCTTCTAGCTCATGAGAGCCAGCAAGTACATCATCGACATAAATTTGGATTTTCAAAATTTCAGATGCCGCAGGACTTCGGGGTTCACAATCGTTTTCCAATTGTATGAGAGTTCGAATCGCTAAATAAGGTGCACAGTTCACTCCGAACGTGACTCTATTTAACTCATAGTCCTTTACGTCAACTTCGGGGTTTTCCCGGTGCAATATTCGTTAGAATTGGGTTTGATCGGGATGAATCAATATTGACGATACATCTTTTCAATGTCCGCATTAAAGATATATTTAAAAAGTCTGCCTGCAAATAAAATATTATTCCAGCTCACGCCATTAGAAGAGGGGTTTGAAGCATTAAATACTACTCTCAGTTTAGTAGTGATGCTATGTGGTCGCATTTACACTCGGGGTTTTAACAGCTCTAATATGTCCCATTTCAAAATATTCATTAATCACACTATCATAATGTGCTTTTAATTCATGGTTCTTTAAAAGGCGGGTTTCATTTCTTTTGAACTGAGACAGGGCGCTATATCGAGAATCTCCTAAAGGTAACTCATTAAGAAATTGTGGACGAAAGGGGAGTGAAACTACATAGCGACCATCGGTGTTTCGATATGTGGTGGACCGATAAAGTTCTTCACAATATTCTTCGGCTTCTGAAAAACGGGTGGCTAGTGGAACTTCTTCTAGTTCCCAAAACCGAGAAAGTTGATTATTTAAATCAAAGGAAGCAAAAGTTTACAACAGAGTGTAGGGGTTCAGATTGAAGAACTTCACCAGTTACTATCCGACCGAAAACTGTTCTCTGGGCGATCAGGTTGCCATTTGGATGTATTTTAACATCCGTAGTTAAATTTTTTGGATTTCCTCCGAAGAGAATATCCATATGGGTACACATAATATCGGTCATTGTAATATCGAGGAAATTTGAGGTTACAATATCAGTAATAGAACACGAGGGCAACCGACCGGTAATTTTATCAACAACATATGCGCAAATTTTCAGTTTAAAATTGGGGTCGATCGGAGATCCGACAGTTACAACACACATGGTTGAAGCTTTTCCAGCACAACAATCCATCATGCCAGTAACGTTAGTCGTTGGCACAGAAAATATAGGAATTGCAAGTTTCCTTTGTAACCAGCACTCGAGCAGCATCTGATATCTTTAATGTAGACTATATATATAGTCGAGTCTAAGAGGACTGTAGAATGGGGTTTTTGTTCAGATATGCTGAATAAGTATGGGTATTTTGAGCGGCTGTAGAAGTTGAAGGGTTATAATTAAGAGGGGTTTTTGATTGTTTGCTGGGTTTATACTCTGAGTGGTTTGCTGGGTAATAGCAGAACCAGTGCTAAAGGTAGTTGGGATGAAACTACACTGGGAATGTGGCCTTACATCTCTATGTAAAAAGAAGTGATGTCTCTGTTTACAAAGGGAACAAACATGAATACTTTTGCAGTTCTTATATTCATGAGAGGTCGCAAGGCAATTTGTGCAACATTTAAGTTTTTTAACGGTCGACATTCTCTCATCAACTCTCTGACTCAAAAAGGAAGGACAAAGTCTTAGGGGGTGTGATCCTTGACACATAAAACGACGACAAGTTGTTGGGGTGGAAATAGTTTTGTAGCGAAACTTTTGACTTTACTTGAATCATTTGAAGATTTTTTCGAGACATTAAAATTGGAATTTTTACGGGGGTTTGCAGTACTTATATTTTTGTTCGGGTTTTGAACGCAATGCGATTGAGACCACCTTATGTCTGCAATCGATTCAAGAGTTTTGAAATGAGCGGTCAAAAATGCGTCCATATCTTCCCATTTAGGAGTTTTCGTACAAAGTTTCTTTGACTGTTCGCAAAGACTCTGAGTGTTTTCAGGTAACTTTGTAGCACAAATATATACTAACATTATGTGTCCCTTTGTTGCCTTGTTTTCCATGCAATTGCATAGCCATCGTTAGTTAACGGGACGGTTTGTATGACATCATGGGCATCTTTGGCAGTTTTTTGCAATAAATAATACAGTTTTTGAACTGGTGTTAATCGGGGGTTATTGCCATACAACGCAGAGAACATGTCTCGGAAAGAGGACCAGCTCTTATAGTCACCATAGAAAATAGTGTTATCACAAGGGGGTAAATTCATAATGGATACTGATGTTTCCATTAACTTTTCAGTCTGAGCGGCCGATTTTGAGCGGTCCATATGGGCCGTAATTAATGATATACCTGATTTGCGCACTTTTCTTTTGTTCAGCCTCTATCATCATCGTATGTTGACCTAATAGCTTCCCATAAATGGTTAATGGCAACATAAGCCTCAAAATCTGCTAAACAATCTGTATTACGAATCAAATCTGATAGATCCATTTTTGATCTTAATTTGTATTGGGTAATTTTGAAAAAAAACAAATACAAATATGTTAAAAATAAAAAATCTAACTAATCGTTCAAAAGAAGGGGTAAATTAGCTTTCTTTTTTTATAAAAAGTATTATTTCAAAATTAATTGAAAAAAGCTTGAAAATTATCACGTTAAAACTGAGAATTTATATAAAAGGGGTAAAAATAATAAAAACAAAAAATAAATTTTGAAAAAAAAACGGAAAATTCGAATAAGGTCAATAAATTTTCAACAAAGTTGTATAAAATTTAAAAAAATAGAGTAAATGTTTCAAAAAATAAAGGATAAATATCAAAAAAATATAGGGTAAATATAAAAAAGGTAGATATAAAAAATAGAGTTTAATTTCAAAAAAAAAAAAAAAGGTAAAATAATAATAGCGGAAGCGATTTTATACTTTGTTCACTAATTCAGAACAAATATTCAAAATTCTAAGGGGTTTCGGGTTAAAAATATTTTGAAACGAATAAATTAAATATAAAAGCACTTTAACTGTTACAAATTGTATAAAAATGTTAAATACATTACTACAGATAATAAGTAAACACGGTTACTCATTTTCGGGTAAACGAATAAATTAATTTTCTTCAAAAAATATTTAATTATTCTTTAAATTTATTTTATACCGGGTAAAAACAATATTAAATTAATAAGTGCACAAATTTTTCCACAAATGAGTTAAAATTATGTACAAAAACAGTAAAAATGCACTTTATCAAATAAAATTTAATAGTAACCGGTTTATTCGCTTCACAAAAATTATACTCTCTAGTGTTATGATAATGTGTAACAAGAGAAAAGGAAAAAAAACACTTGGGGGTAAAATATAAAAAATAACAAAGGGAATTTGTTTAATTGTATTTTGTCGACGGCAATTTGTGTTTTTAGAACTGAATATTGTTTGTTGTTGTTTTTTTATCTTTTTTTCACTTGTATCTCTTTTGTTTGCATTTTCACTTTTAAAAATTCAAACCTTTTTAATTGTTTGAGAAGATTAGGGGATGTTTAAAAAATAAAAAAACTGGATTTATCCAAAAGGATGCGGGTTTCCGAAAAGAGGGTTCTGAAAATAAAATATTTTCTTAAAACTATTTCAAGTTCTCTATAAATGTAAACTAATAAAATACTTATTGTTAAAATAGACATTTTTTCTTTGTTTTGTTATTTTAAATTCATTAATAGAAATATATGAATGCTTAGAAAAGGATAAAGATTTACTTAAATTTGGGAAATGTGGCAACGCTATTAAAAATAAGAAGTTTTTCTTAATTATTTTTATAAAAATATTTTGTGTATAGATATTATTAAATGTATACAGAAATATTCATAATTTTCTAAGTAATTATTCACGCAAAACTAAAGGCAAAAGTTGCAAGTTTGTGAATATAGTCATATGTATATACAATAAATTGGAAATATAAAAGTTTAAACGCGCATATTTCTGAAATGAGGCATGATATTGACTTTAATCTGTTTACAAAAGATCGGAAATTATATATGCTAAAGGATCGGAAATTATATATGCTAAAGGAATACATATTTTTAAAATTTCTTTCGCTATTTAGAAATAAACCAAACAAAAGGCCCAATTTGGGGTTTTTGGAGAAAATACAAATTTTTTAATTGTAATAACATATTTGTTTATAAAGATATCTTAATGAAATTTGCAAAAAATGTGGATCTTATTAATGTAAATAAAAGCGCCTTAACCAAATTTCAATCAGGGGTAGGGTTTTCCTGAATTCCCAAAAAAACTAATCAAAATTCCCAAAAATGGGATTTTTTACATTTATGGCCATAGAATCCACAGTTTTCCGAAGGCCCGTAGATTTTGATTTAAAACTTTTAACAACATATTGAGGATTCTTAAAACATATTCCGCTTGTCGATTTGTGCTTTGGGATTTGAGAAAAAATGGTCTAAAGTCAAAACTTTCATATAAAATGGGTCGAATTCGGGAGGGTGTGTACCACGATCATTTGAGTTATTGGGCTTGTTTTTTATCTTAAAGTCATCTCTGTGAAGTTGCCTTTCAGAAAAGTGTAAAATTATTATATGTTGCTAAAGAAAATTTTATTTAGAGTGTAGATACTTTTTCGGCTAAAAAAAAACACAAAAAGTCGTCTTTTTTGGAATTTTCAAATTCAAAATCGTTTATTTTTGGACTCGGTAAAGATATCGACTTCAATTTTCTTTTATTCAATAAATAATTTTGTTCTTTAACTAGATAGGAAAAAAACTAATAAAATCGGTCGGAAATACTAGGATATATATGAAAAAAACTGGACCAAGAACATACAAAATTATGGTGCTGAAAAATTCAAACGCAAATAACTTGAAAACTATAAGAAATAAATAGGACATGTAAGCATGCTTTTTATAGGTCTTATCAGGGCCTACAACAATATATAAAAATATTTGAAATCGGACGAGAAACAAAAATTTGGCAAGCGATTAAAAATTTTTTATGTCAAAGGTTCCTAACTTTGAGCCCCCTTAGCTCCGCCCCTGAGGGGTTTGTTGTGCCCCCCTTCCAAACTTAACATTGTACACTCCTCCGCTACGCCTATTTCATGAAAATCCAACCAGCCGATCAGAAGTTACAGATTTATTTCCAAAAAATTTCGATTCCGCCCCACTGTGACATCGTTGATAAAAATTAAATCCAATAATCTAGAATGAGTGTTATAAACACCGCTAATTTGAAGAAGGCTTAATTCATATAATACTTTAAAAAATTCTTCGCAATTAGTTCCAAAAGAAAATTTATTTTGAAGATATTTCAAATATTAATTTTTTGTAAAGATACTATAAAAACTATAAAACATAAAGAACAATTAAATTTATAAATTATAATAATAATAATATAATAATTCAATTAAATAAAAGAAAATTTTCACTCGAAGATGACTGAAAGCAATACATGCAGATCAGTAACACTGTGCGACAAATGGTAGGGCTCAGTGATCGGGAAGGGTTCAAACTACCGGGGAAAGTTATATCGGTAAAAAAGAAGTTATATGTGTCCCGGCGTTTCGCTGGGTCACGTCTAGGAATCGAGATATATCGATTTGAAGTTAGTAACTATCATATAGGGGAAATTGTGACCTTTGGTGGTCTTTTTTTTGACATAACTCGAGAACCACCAGTCCGATTTTGCTGAAACAAATTTAAAAAAATTAGGAATTACAATTTAATCTCTTCATACAACGTTTCGCTACATAAGCAACAGTTTCGCAGTTATAAATAAATGTATGAAAAAAAAACTATTTTTTGCCTAAAAAATTGAATTTTTTATTTATAATTCATAAAAAATCCAAAACGGTAAAAAAAAGTAAAGTCACATAACCTTTAAACAAAATGAGACATAGTTAATGAAAATCGATGGACGCGTTTCGCTTTTATTCACAATTAAGTGAAGGTATCTCATTTTGACAAGAATATTGATTTTATGTTTCAATGAATTTGGATAATATTTATTATATATTATTTATTATAATTATTAACACGTAAAATTAAAAATTATTACAGGTAATTATTAGGTTATTACATAGATACATAGGTTATAAAAATCGATGAACGGAAAACTTATTTTCGTTTGTTTGCGCCCTTTACTTTCTTGCGTGGTGGTTCGCCCACTTGTTCAGAGTCTGTATCGGATGAGGATCTGTCTTCATCTGGAAAAAATCAATTGTTTTTAATCAGTCAGTTAACTTCATTTTTATGACTTACCCTCGGAGGAAACCCCCATTGTATATTCTTCTTCCTCATCTTCGATATCCGGTGACTTTGACATTAGGCTCCAAATTGTTGCCTTCTTTCAAAAGCTGGGCAAGTTTTTCTGCTTCACGTTCAGAAAGGTTTAATTCTGCAACAATCTTGTCCATTCTTGCTTGTGATATTGAAATTATTTTGTTTGATGGGCCGGCTTCTGGTGTTGGTTTATAGGTGAAATCCGATTGATTCATTGTTTCAATAGAAAAAGAAGTTTCTCTGTCAGGACTTGGAAGCGGTGGAATTGGTATTTCATCCGAATGCGGTAGAGGTATTTGTGCACTTTTAACAGATATGTAAACTCTTCGTTTACGGCCTTTACGATTTACTCCACATATTTTGTTTGCGCATGCGTAACAGTTGTCGGAATTGTGCTCTCCTGGATCAGTCCAAATCATTGGTACACCAAAACGAAGTGAACTGCGTTTCCCTTGGATCCACATGTTAAGACCATTGTAGCACGTTTTACAAATTTTGTTTGGGACCCACAAAATGCCGCGAATTATTTCGCAATCAAAATAAAGTTTAAAAGCGCGCTCCACTTGTTCAGTGAGTAATGCAGCATTTGTTTAAAAAGCTCTTTTGCCACAAACGTAACAAAATAAATTGATATTTTCTGGACAATTTGCACTCATTTCGGTTTTATACTTTTATTACTTTTTCATCACTTTAAAAAAACCGTACTTTACGCGTTCGGAGACACTTGTTGGATGACAAAAATCGATCAGTGAACACCTATAAATACTACGTAAGTTTCAATATTTTACTGAGAGGTACTTATGAATTCGCGCATCTTTTAAGGGTGGCTATAAACCTGATTCGTGTGCGTTTTAAATTTTTCGAAACGTTCTAAAACATGACCACTCATAAATGTGGGTGCAATTTGTGTAAAAAAAATCATGCAGGTAGCCAACGGAAAAAACCCAAATAATTAAAAAAGTGCACTTTCCTTTTTTCCTTTTAATTGTATACGCACATTTATGACCGTTTTTTAGTTTGTTACCGCTACCATAAAAATCAAATAACCTTTTGTTTATTACTTTTTTTTAATTCTGACAATCAAAAAAAAGTCATCAATGTTTTTTCCAAGGAATTTTGAGCATATCTCGAGCAAATTTTTGAAATTCATACCTTCACTTAATTGTGAATAAAAGCGAAACGCGAACATCGATTTTCATGATCTATGTCTCATTTTGTTTAAAGGTTATGTGACTTTACGCGAAAGTAATAGGACTTGACACTTTTTTTACCGTTTTGGATTTTTTATGAATTAAAAATAAAAAAATTCAATTTTTTAGGCAAAAAATAGTTTTTTTCTTCATACATTTATTTATAACTGCGAAACTGTTGCTTATGTAGCGAAACGTTGTATGAACAGATTAAAGGAATTGTAATTCCTATTTGTTTCAGCAAAATCGGACTGGTGGTTCTCGAGTTATGTCAAAAAAAAGACCACCAAATGTCACAATTTCCCCTATATGATAGTTACTAACTTCAAATCGATATATCTCGATTTCTAGACGTGACCCAGCGAAACGCCGGGACACATATAACTTCTTTTTTACCGATATAACATTTCCCGTTGGTTTCATCCCATCCCGATTTTGACTTTCGCATAGTGTAATTATTCACCCCTGTCATCAGATGCAATGGTGTATGTGATAAAATATACCATTATACTAAAAATGTTTGGGAATAAACCAATATTCTATCGGAGTTTTGGAAGCTAACAGCTTTGTGCGTTTTATATGTGAGAACTGCATGCAATATCTAAGAAATGTGGATATAGCTTTAGGTGAAATTCAAAATGGTGTGCGAATTAACAAGCAAAACAAACAAACAAAACGAAAACGAAATAAAACAATTACTTGAGCCAATTGAAAAACGTTAGGAAAATGGCTTAGGATTTTAGATGATACTCAAAAAGCATGTGAAAAGAACTTTAATGAAATAAAAAAAATTATTTGGAAGTGTTAAAGACTATGAAAATAAAAATAAAGAAATGTGCAACAACATAGAGCAAAAAAATGAGAAGATGTGTAATGAAATAAAAAAGTAATAAAAGAAACAAAAGTGCCATTAATAATAAAACAGAAAGAGAAGCAACTAATTGAAAAAACAAAAGAAGATTTAAATAAAAAAGTGAACCCAATAAACTTTAAAATAATAAACATTGAAAATAACAAGAAAAAAACGGAATTTTAGTCATACAAAGTGAGATTGTTGATGAGAGAGAGAAAATAAAGGATGCAAATGAAAGTGAAATGAGTGAAGGGTACGAAATTAACCAGATTATTTAAAAACTTAAAAAACATAATTAGATTCTAGGTGATAGTACACTAGAAATAATAAAAGTATATGAAACGAGGAGTAATAACAGATCAATATTTGCACTAAAAATGTTCGGTGCAAATGCGAAGTTAAAAGTTGATAATGAAACATATAGAAGAGTAATTTCGGCTCAGAGATTAAATATCGGTTGGGAGAAATGCCGTTTTTGATGGTACACAAATATTACATTGCTTTAAATGTGAAGGATTTAACCATAAATTAATAGACTGCAAAAATAAGGTAATATGTTTGAAATGTCACGGAAAGCATTATACAAACCAATATAATAAGGATATTATAAATAAATGTATTAATTGCATTAAAACAAACAAGAAACTAAATTTGGGCCTTGATGAGAACCATTTGACGACAGATAGAGAGTGTCCAGTTTATAAAAGTAAATTAAAATTAAAAAGAAGAAGAATGAGATTAATTGAATAACAATTAGAAAGCATACAAGGAATATACACAAATATACAAGGACTTACAACAACTTTAATTAAATTGAAGCAATTGATAATATTGATAAGCCAAAGTTCATAATATTATCGGAGATATATTTAACTAACAGAATTGATTAATCTGAAATACTGTTAGAAGAATATCTAATCTAATTCTATGAGAACCGGAGGAGTAATACTATATGTTAATAAGGACTGGCATGTAAACATATTAATCGAAGAAGTGTGTGATTTCAAATATTGGATAAGGGCATATAATGTTAAATACAACAACTAATCAATTATAATAACAGTTTACCGATCACCAAGTAGTCAAGAAGCAGAATTTTATGAAGTATTTGAAGAAATAAGTGAAAGAAATACAGATATAATTATTGCAGATGATTTTAATATAGATTGGACGAAAAAAGTACATATAAGAAGAAAATAGAATCCATAATCAATGATAATGAATTACAACAAGTGATGACTAATTTTACAAGAGTAACAAAAATTTCAAGAACAATAACAGACTTTATTATAACAAATAGTATGAATATTAGTGCAAAAATAAGTAATAGAAATAAAATATCGAATCATGAAGTATTAAAAATTAAAATAGACAATATATATGAAATCGCAGTGAATAATGAAAGTGAAATAAAAATCTTTAGATATAAAAAATATAATTTTCAAAGGGAAATTAGTGCATTAATCACCTTCAATGAAAATTAAGACGTGAATTATAACGTAAATTGTTTTAATATAGCTATCGAAAGAAAAATTTAAAGTCTCTCAATAAAGAAGAAAATAAATGAAAAAATATTGTAAATAAATAGTTTAACAGGCACTTTCAGGTTCTAAAAAGAGACAAAATATTAAAATGTAATATATCGAAAACAACAAATAACTATGCAACATGGAATGAATATAAAAAGCCAGAAATTTATATATAAAAAAACTTATAAATGAAAAAAATACATATATTAATAGAACAATAAGTAATACCAAAGATCAAAGGCAACTGTGGAATAACATCAAAGACTTAGTATTAAAGAAAACAAAAAATTCGATAAAATCTGTGATATTTACAAATATAGAATATAAGGACAGCGATGAAATAGCGAATCAATTTAATAAATATTTTGTAAATAGTATAAAAGAAACTAGATAATATAGAATATGTTCAATATATATAGCAAATAAATGTGATAAACTGTAGATTTAAATTCCGAGAAATAACAAAAATAGAATTTAAAAATATATGCAAGAACATGAACAACAAACCGGACTATAATAATGTTAATATAAATATGATATTAGACAATTGGAACTTGAATGGAGAAGTGCTGCTAAAAATTATAAAAAAAATCATTAAAAACGGGTTATTTCCTGAAAATTAGAAAACTTCAATGGTGACGCCAATTGATAAGATTGCTAAAACAAATAAACGTGAAGAATTTAGGCCAATAAACTCACTAAATTTATGTGAAAAAATTCTTGAAAAAACCTTTGAAATTCAACTAGAAAATTATCTAGAATCAAACAATATTTTATCGAAATATCAATCAAGATTTTCATGTGAAACGGCAGTAAATTACGACTTAAATAGATGGAAAAGTAATGGCAAAAATAAAAAATAATGGCAATTTTTCTCGATTTTAAAAGAGCGTTTGAAACAATAGACAGAAAAATATTATTACAAAAATTATATTACTACGGAATACAAGATAAAGAATTAAATTGGTTTGAATTGTAACCTAACAAACAGGAAACAAATAACTAAAGTGAATTGCAAAAAATCAGAGATAATTGATAATGAATATAGAGTACCACAAGGATAAATTCTTGGAGCTTTACTATTTATAATTTATATAAATGATATAACTGTAAAAATGAAATAGTACTTTATGCGGACGATACCCTAATATTTAATATAGCGGATACAGATGAACAGCGCCTGGAAAACTTAGCATACGATATGCGAAATATAAATAACTGGTCAAAAATTAATAAACTAAAACTGAACGAAAATAAGAAAAAAATTATGGAAATAAATATGAATAACAATACAGAATTTAAAATTAATAACAAAATAATAGAAAATGTAGACAAAATAAATAATTTTGGGTTTATAATCGACAAAAACATGAATTTTAATGATCATATAGAATACATATGTAAAAAAATCGGAAAAAATAGTCTGTTTTAGAAGGAATAGACACAAAATATCAATAATCACTGCAATAAATATATATAATACAATAATTATACCACATTTTGAATTCGGATCAACCGTACTATACACTTGCTGCACAAATATACAAATAGAAAGGTTACAAAAACTACAAAATAAAGCTATGCGATCGATTTTAAAATGTTGTAGATATACTTCGATACAATATATGATTGACACCTTTGAAATGGATATATATCAGACAAAGGCTCCAGCTTAACACATGTATTTTTATCTTCAAAATGAAGATGAGCCAGAATACTTGACTCAAGAACTATCATATGTGAATGAAAGCCAGCCATATAACTTAAAGAATGGAAATGATTTCCGAATACGTAGAGTAGCAGCTAATAAAATGAAGAGATGTTTATTGTACAAAGAACTGCAATTATTTAACCAACTCCCAAATGATGTTAAAAATTTAATTGTTTAATTTTAAACAAATATAAATGCTTTTAAAAGAAAATGTGTAATTCATATAAAAAATAGTGTTTATCAGAGCATTTAAAAATGTAAAATTGGATAAAAAATTTAATGTATAAGAAATGTATAATGTATAAGAAATTTAATGTATGTAGTCGTAAGAAAGTTTTTAAAATACTATTAAATAAATAAATAAAAATTAGGATTAGATTTAGTTTGAATAAAATGGTAAATATTTCCACGAGATTTATGTTAAGTTGAAATCTCCAAAAACAATTACAGTGCCGTTTTTATTAGCAAGGCTTGTAACCAATCTCATAGCTTCAGCATGTTTATCATAAATTATTTGTGGAGGTAATGGAGTAATATAAGAGCATATAAAGAATATTTTATTGTTAAGTTTTTTATGTATTGATATAAATTCAATATTATTTTTACAATCAATTATCAAAAGTTTAGATGAAAAACCATTAAAAACTGCAATAAGAACACTACCACCATTAAGTTTGTTAAAAATTTAAAAAGTGCTCATCAAGCACTCTTTCAGTAAATATTATATCATGATGTGAAATATTAAAACTTTACATATATAGTGATAATATTTTGGTTCTTAAGCCACGGACGATTTGATAAACGAAAGAAATGTAATCTCTAGGCAACCTAATTAGTTTTTTGAATTGAGAAATTCATTTCGTGGGAGGACAGCAAAATATTTTAAACGTTGGAATTTGTTCTGTAGACTTATGTATGGAGACATCTACGTTTTGACCGTTATTTTGTTTAATGTAGTAATCAACAGAATCAGCGGTAGTATCACTTGCTAAACGGGAAGCAAAAATTTGTTTTTTCTTTTTGGTGGTACAGCTCTTAGAGGATGATGAACAGTTTCAACATTATCCATAATTGTGGAAGTATTTTCCAAAGTTGGGTGATTATTATTACTAAGATTGTTTACTGTGGCAAAGTTTGAAACAGCCTCCGCACAACTACGTTGTGTATCAACAAATTCTTTGTTATTTGGACGGATTGAGAATTCTTCTGTTGTTACGGAATTGTTATATGGGATGACAGTAACAGGATAACATCTTTCTGCTTGAACTTGATCCTCAGGTTCTTTTTCGTTTGTATTCCTGGCAGATCTACGACGTTTAGATGATGATTGAGGAGATTTTAAATTGTCTAAAGGTTTGAAACCTTCAAACAATTTTCAATACGCAAATATAAGGTTATTCAGTTTAAATGCTTTTTCTCGTATTTCTATAAATTTTATCTTTGTTTCTTAAAAAAAAAAATAGTAGTTAACACAAATTTTTCTACAGCTTTCACAACACCAATGTAGGGCCTTGTTTATGGAATTAGTTTCCGCGACAAAACCTGAGAGGCCAAAAAAAATCTAATTCACGTGAGCTGGACCATTTTTAAGGTGGCTCCAAAAACATGATTTATGATCAACAGTGTACATAGTTTTTAACTTACATACTTAAAATACAGCATAAGATAGACAAATGATTTGAACTTATGTTGAACGGTGATAAAAAACAAACTTCAAAGAGCTAAAAATAGTGCTACTTAGAGCTCATACGTAACTGTCTTTAGTTGAAATACACTAAGTTGTCTTTTTTACTGGATCAAAGAACTAGTTAAAATTTACGATCACGTTCATTGACAAGGACTTGTCCTTACATTTGAAATATGTCTGCGCGAATCTATTCAAACGAAACGAAATTAATGTTGTAAGAAAATCTTGTTGAATTGTTGAGTCAACTATGAGTCACATAAAGGATCTTGCTCTTTCTCAGTTAATTTCTGATGGCCACATGCATATTCTTCAACTTCCCATAATTTTCTTAATGTGTTATCAAGATTTTATCAAGAGTCTAATGCCAAATTGCATGTAAGAGGAAGAGAATTTTATTGAGAGTTAAATTTACCACCAACAATCCGCCAAAAAACGGTATTTACGAGGCGAGGCATACCATGTCTTAATGAAATGCATCCATCGGGCAACAAATCGAAAAGCACTTCGGTACTAATCAGTAAATCTATCCGTTTCGACTTGTAGAAAAACAGGTCTGCTAGTTGTACTGTTTCTAGAATTTTCCACTCCGAAGTATCCATAGCCAGGCTGTTGTACAGATATGGATTTTGTTACAGAAAAAGTCGACGACCACTGAAATAAGCCAATACGAGCCAATTGTTGCTAAAACACAATATTTAATTTTGTATGGATTTCACCAATTCCAGAAAGATCTTGACAATTCGGTAGAAGACAAAGTTTGAGTCCTTTTGCTGTTTTTTCTGTAATGGAATTAATTTCAGAACAAGAATCGAGAAAGACTATCACCGGTTTGAAAGAAACAAAGTTATCTTTGGTGAGAATCTCAGCAGCTGGAATAATAGCTCTTTTAAACGAACGAGCTACCAAGAAAATGGCATTACTAGGTGATGGCTCTTGGATGGGCGCAGCATTTACTGAAAATGTTTATAGACTGCGTACTTTTCATCGAAACGAAGGCAAACGAGTTTGACTAGAAAGTCCTAAAGACGAATTAAGAAAACTTTATTCCATTGACATAGAACAACGAGTTTCGTTTAAGATCGACAACAATTTTCCTTTGGTTGAAATATAAATTTCTTCCAAATCGCTTCATGTGGCATCGAAAGGGACAAACTTTTTCAATTTGCCCTTGAATGTAATAAATCTGCTTGAAATATGACTCTAAAATTTCAAGCCGGAATTGCAAAATGGTACTGTCAGTCTTCTCCCTTTTCAAGTTTCTTCTGAATATTCCAAATACTTCACTTCATCGCGGCACTTTGTTGTTTTTACGACGCCAATTCAGAACCACTCACATTGTTCGCTTCAGACGTAATATCGTCGTTGTTATTTATTTTGAAAGAATTATAAAATTTTTCAAAACCGAAAAAAAAGAAAACTGAGCTGTTACAAATAATTTTTTCGATGAGCAAATAAATTTGATTAATTATTTTAACCATCCATTTTTTTATATATTTGCGACAAGAACATGTTTTATTTGAACTATAAAAACTACAGTTGATAATACAAAATAATGTAGATAATACAAAATAATGTTTATTATTTATGTTGTAGTTCTACGGGTTATTTATTTTTTATTTTGAATTACAAAATAAATTATATTTTATTCCACAAGTACGAGAGTGTTCAAAACGGACTTCAGGAATTCCTCAAAAGAATTGCAACTTTACACTAGCAGTGGTGTTGCACCGAAAGATGTTACATTTGTATCAATGTTACACAAATTATATGTTGCGGCACTGCGGGCCAAGAATTCCGAAATTACAAAATAATTTTTATTTTGTTCAACTGGTATCGGTAACGTTTAAAATGGACTCAAGAATTCTTCGAAAGAAATTGCAAAAAATTGCATCGAAAGATGAAATATTTGTGCGATTGATGTACACAAATTCTAAGAAGTTTCAATATGAACAAAATGTTCTTGAAGTTCAATTTAAATAAATCAATTTTTATTTAAACCAACTTTAAATGCTACCGTCCTGTCAAGGTCGCCGAAAAATGTAGCGTAAAAAAATTAACTATTTCAAAAATAATTAATTCGAGGGTTTTTTTATTTTATGCGATGTTGATTCTATGCAAGTTCGGTTGCTACTATACTTGAAATTAATTAAAAAATTCTTATTGTGGACCATAAAATAATTTACAAGAAAATAAATAACTAGTGGTCCATTATTAAGAACAACAAAAATAATATTACCAAAATATTATAGGTTATAGGTACATGCATTATATTTAAAATAAATAACAAATGTATGTGCGGACAACGACAGAAAGAATAACAAGTAAAATTTACACTAAAAACAATATTGTAAGCTTCAATAGCAATAACAGTGATCAAACGGTGAGTAAAAGTGTTCTCCCCCAACACTATTGATATATGTACGCATTTAACCCTTTAGTTGCACAAGTAATATTTTGGGATTTCTGGTCCATAATTTGTTGTTATTTTTTATGTCAAATAAATGGTTATTTAAGAATGGTTATAAATAAAATAATTTCAAAAATCTCTTTAATTAGATTATTATCGTGGTTTTATAGGATTTTATAAATTCATCCATATTTAAGTATAAAAATACTTCCATGTGAGTTATTTGAAAAAATTGCTAACTTAACCTTTTGGGAACTAAATGCATGAAATTGACCCTATTACTGTTAAAGGGTTAATTACGTATAATCTTATATAGTGTCAGGTTAGACCATTGCAATGCACAGTGGGGCAGAATCGAAATTTTTTGGAAATAAATCTGTAACTTCTGATCGGCTGGTTGGATTTTCATGAAATTTGGTATAGGCCTAGCAGAGCAGTGTACAATGTCAAGTTTGGAAGCGGGCACAACAAACCCCTCAGGGGCGGAGCTAAGGGGGCTCAAAGTAAGGTACCTCTGACATAAAAAATTTTTAATCACTTGCCAAATTTTTGTTTCTTGTCCGATTTTAAGTACTTTTATATATTGTTGTAGGCCCTGATAAGACCTAAAAATGCTTACATGTCCTATTTTAAGCACCATAATTTTGCATGTTCTTGGTCCAGTTTTTTTTCATATATATCCTAGTATTTCCAACCGATTTTATTAGTTTTTTTCTTAACTAGTTAAAGAACAAAATTATCTATTGAATAAAAAAGTCGATATCTTTACCGAGTCCAAAAATAAACGATGTTGAATTTGAAAATTGCAAAATTGACTGTCAGAATTAAAAAAAAGTAATAAACAAAAGGTTATTTGATTTTTATGGTAGCGGTAACAAACTAAAAAACAGTCATAAATGTGCGTATACAATTAAAAGGAAAAAAGGAAAGTGCACTTTTTTAATTGTTTGGGTTTTTTCCGTTGGCTACCTGCATGATTTTTTTTACACAAATTGCACCCACATTTATGAGTGGTCATGTTTTAGAACGTTTCGAAAAATTTAAAACGCACACGAATCAGGTTTATAGCCACCCTTAAAAGATGCGCGAATTCATAAGTACCTCTCAGTAAAATATTGAAACTTACGTAGTATTTATAGGTGTTCACTGATCGATTTTTGTCATCCAACAAGTGTCTCCGAAGGCGTAAAGTACGGTTTTTTTAAAGTGATGAAAAAGTAATAAAAGTATAAAACCGAAATGAGTGCAAATTGTCCAGAAAATATCAATTTATTTTGTTACGTTTGTGGCAAAAGAGCTTTTTCAACAAATGCTGCATTACTCACTGAACAAGTGGAGCGCGCTTTTAAACTTTATTTTGATTGCGAAATAATTCGCGGCATTTTGTGGGTCCCAAACAAAATTTGTAAAACGTGCTACAATGGTCTTAACATGTGGATCCAAGGGAAACGCAGTTCACTTCGTTTTGGTGTACCAATGATTTGGACTGATCCAGGAGAGCACAATTCCGACAACTGTTACGCATGCGCAAACAAAATATGTGGAGTAAATCGTAAAGGCCGTAAACGAAGAGTTTACATATCTGTTAAAAGTGCACAAATACCTCTACCGCATTCGGATGAAATACCAATTCCACCGCTTCCAAGTCCTGACAGAGAAACTTCTTTTTCTATTGAAACAATGAATCAATCGGATTTCACCTATAAACCAACACCAGAAGCCGGCCCATCAAACAAAATAATTTCAATATCACAAGCAAGAATGGACAAGATTGTTGCAGAATTAAACCTTTCTAAACGTGAAGCAGAAAAACTTGCCCAGCTTTTGAAAGAAGGCAACAATTTGGAGCCTAATGTCAAAGTCACCGGATATCGAAGATGAGGAAGAAGAATATACAATGGGGGTTTCCTCCGAGGGTAAGTCATAAAAATGAAGTTAACTGACTGATTAAAAACAATTGATTTTTTCCAGATGAAGACAGATCCTCATCCGATACAGACTCTGAACAAGTGGGCGAACCACCACGCAAGAAAGTAAAGGGCGCAAACAAACGAAAATAAGTTTTCCGTTCATCGATTTTTATAACCTATGTATCTATGTAATAACCTAATAATTACCTGTAATAATTTTTAATTTTACGTGTTAATAATTATAATAAATAATATATTATAAATATTATCCAAATTCATTGAAACATAAAATCAATATTCTTGTCAAAATGAGATACCTTCACTTAATTGTGAATAAAAGCGAAACACGTCCATCGATTTTCATTAACTATGTCTCATTTTGTTTAAAGGTTATGTGACTTTACGTGAAAGTAATAGGACTTGACACTTTTTTTTACCGTTTTGGATTTTTTATGAATTAAAAATAAAAAATTCAATTTTTTAGGCAAAAAATAGTTTTTTTTTCATACATTTATTTATAACTGCGAAACTGTTGCTTATGTAGCGAAACGTTGTATGAACAGATTAAAGGAATTGTAATTCCTAATTTTTTTAAATTTGTTTCAGCAAAGTCGGACTGGTGAAATCGGACGAGTGAAAATTTTCTTTTATTTAATTGAATTATTATATTATTATTATTATAATTTATAAATTTAATTGTTCTTTATGTTTTATAGTTTTTATAGTATCTTTACAAAAAATTAATATTTGAAATATCTTCAAAATAAATTTTCTTTTGGAACTAATTGCGAAGAATTTTTCAAAGTATTATATGAATTAAGCCTTCTTCAAATTAACGGTGTTTATAACACTCATTCTAGATTATTGGATTTAATTTTTATCAACGATGTCACAGTGGGGCAGAATCGAAATTTTTTGGAAATAAATCTGTAACTTCTGATCGGCTGGTTGGATTTTCATGAAATAGGCGTAGCGGAGGAGTGTACAATGTTAAGTTTGGAAGGGGGGCACAACAAACCCCTCAGGGGCGGAGCTAAGGGGGCTCAAAATTAGGTACCTTTGACATAAAAAATTTTTAATCGCTTGCCAAATTTTTGTTTCTCGTCCGATTTCAAATATTTTTATATATTGTTGTAGGCCCTGATAAGACCTATAAAAAACATGCTTACATGTCCTATTTATTTCTTATAGTTTTCAAGTTATTTGCGTTTGAATTTTTCAGCACCATAATTTTGTATGTTCTTGGTCCAGTTTTTTTCATATATATCCTAGTATTTCCGACCGATTTTATTAGTTTTTTTCCTATCTAGTTAAAGAACAAAATTATTTATTGAATAAAAAAAATGAAGTTGATATCTTTACCGAGTCCAAACGATTTTGAATTTAAAAATTCCAAAAAAGACGACTTTTTGTGTTTTTTTAGCCGAAAAAGTATCTACACTCTTTCTTATCTAAAATAAAATTTTCTTTAGCAACATATAATAATTTTACACTTTTCTGAAAGGCAACTTCACAGAGATGACTTTAAGATAAAAAACAAGCCCAATAACTCAATTGATCGTGGTACACACCCTCCCGAATTCGACCCATTTTATATGAAAGTTTTGATTTTAGACCATTTTTTCTCAAATCCCAAAGCACAAATCGACAAGCGGAATATGTTTTAAGAATCCTCAATATGTTGTTAAAAGTTTTAAATCAAAATTTTGCGGGCCTTCGGAAAAATGTGGATTCTATAGCCATAAATGTAAAAAATCCCATTTTTGGGAATTTTGATTACTTTTTTTGGAATTCAGGAAAACCCTACCCCTGATTGAAATTTGGTTAACGCGCTTTTATTTACATTAATAAGATCCACATTTTTTGCAAATTTCATTAAGATATCTTTATAAACAAATATGTTATTACAATTAAAAAATTTGTATTTTCTCCAAAAACCCCAAATTGGGCCTTTTGTTTGGTTTATTTCTAAATAGCGAAAGAAATTTTAAAAATATGTATTCCAAATGAAGCTTATCCTTTAGCACATATAATTTCCGATCTTTTGCAAACAGATTCAAGTCAATATCATGCCTCATTTCAGAAATATGCGCGTTTAAACTTTTATATTTCCAATTTATTGTATATATGACTATATTTTTACAAACTCGCAACTTTTGCTTTAGTTTTGCGTGAATAATTATTTAGAAAATTATGAATATTTCTGTATACTTTTAATAATATCCATACACAAAATATTTTTATAAAAATAATTAATAAAAATTTTTTATTTTTAATAACGTTGCCACATTTTCCAAATTTAAGTAAATCTTTATCCTTTTCTAAGCATTCATATATTTCTATTAATGAATTTAAAATAACAAAACAAACAAAAAATGTCTATTTTAACAATAAGTATTTTATTAGTTTACATTTATGGTGTTTACCTAAATTTAACAAATGTATTTATCTATTCGTGATGGTTAAAAATTTATATATTTATGATCTAGTGGCAATGTACAGATAATATCCTTTCCGGTGATACCTAGCAGCAACGTATAATATCAATGAGTGCGGTATAGTTACTCTTCCAAACATTGTACACTCCTCTGCTACGCCTACACCAAATTTCATGAAAATCCAACCAGCCGATCAAGTTACAGATTTATTTCAAAAAAATTTCGATTCTGCCGCACTGTGCAATGGTACATTAAAACCCAATATATGTTAAAAATTGTACGAAATATATAAAATTATATGTTTGAATAAAGAAAATATGACAAAAACGATAGTAAAATCTTAATATTTTATTAGAACATAAAGATTTCAATTATTTATAAATTGTAAAATTAATACAAATAAAAGTAAATTTAAAAAGCCATTTATATAATGGTGTTAAAAAACAAAAAATAAAAAAATAATAATTTTTTATAACACGTAGCTTCTTATTTTCACTTTATAACCTCTTTTAAGCATTTTGATTTAGATTTGATGAGTATTTTGTGTATTCATTATCAATTTTGTTTTATTGCACTTACAATACCAATTTAATAAAATTTTTATTCCTGAAATTCCGACATTTCTATTTTCTTAAATAAAAACTCCACAAATGGATATCTGGTGATTATAATGGGGTTTTTATTATTTTCGTCCAGTTATAGAGTAAGCTAAGCTTTATATTTTTGGAAGAATGCTTTGAGTTATTATTATTATAATTTCATGTCTATATAATACCGAACATCCATTATTCCACCTATAAATACTAAAATACCTGCTCCAGAACATGCCACATACCCCCTAACACTTCAGCGACCGTACTTTACGGTAGCTACCTAGTTTCTCTCTTGTAGTTCGGTATATGGCTTTCGATAGACTAGGACATTCATACTGCATAAAAAATTCGTGCAAAAATTGAATTTTACAGCAAAATAATGTGTCGATGTTACTAGCTCGGGCCATAAAAACATTTTTTGAGTAGTAAAATATTCTACCGCTTTAGCAACCAGTATTGAGTTTCAGACATAACAATATTAAGTAGCTTAATATGATTTTGTATAAGTATACTATATATTTTGACATATACATTTTAAGGAAGAAAATTTTAGGAATCTGTGCCACGATATGTACATTTGGTAGGAGTACGTTAGGGCAACACAATTCCTTAATAACAATCACGAATACTGAAAAATAACGTTATATAAATTAATAATTCTTATAAAATTCTTGCCGTGCATATATATGTAATTACTTTTTATGAAAGTTTTAAAAATTAGTTAATTTCTCCCATAAAATATACATAAGAAATAATTTTTTGTCTGAATTTTAAACCTTTAAAATAAATAAAAACTATAAACAATATGTGTATTTGAAATGTGTGTAATGGGTATCACCAGTCTAAATTTTAGTTAATTAAAAAATTCTCTCTTGCATCCTCTTCAACAATTTTATTCTTAATTTTTCACCGAAGGAAGACTTCTTACTAATTAATGCTCCTTTTACATGCAATAGTCTTTCAAATTTTGTCGCATTTACTGGTAAATATATCATATATTATGGAGAATTGGAAAGTGTCTATAACGTGAATTGTAGGTTTTCAAAGTAGCTACTTTTAAATTTTTTTTAATTTTAGTTAAAATTTTTATGAAGTAGTTTGTTTAACTGCATATATCTCAGTAAATACTGTAGATATTGATATGATTTTTTTGGTACGTAATAATAGTAGATATGTGTAATAATAAATAAAAATAAAATAAGCAATTCATGTGATTAAAATGTTTTATATAAGTTATTGTCCCTAATGTCCCTTTTCTTTCTAATTTTATACTATTTTTGCTGCTTCCATATTAAAGTTTAAAACCAAATATCGCTAATATGAGCGCTAACTTCAAAAATTGTGTGAAATATAAGTGAAATGGGATATTGTTAACCCGTGCCGCATCGCACCTGAAGTTTGTAGGGTGCGTTTATATTGAAAAAATGTGGCTTTTTTTACAGGTTTTAAAATAATTTAGCTATTGAATTCTTTGCTTTGTAACTAATGTTAATGTTAAATGATGGTAATCTACACATAATTATCTATCAAACAACATATAAAAAGAAAAAATCCGGTAAAAAATAATAAAGTTATTACAAATTTCCCAGACCATTAACGTGTTTTAGACCACTTGTGTCAGGAGACTACAACAAAAATTTTAATTTTTTGAGAAATGTTTAAATAATGTGCTATTTTTAATTAAATTTTAATCATAATTACTTAAAAAAATAAGCTTTGTTTCTGCAGGATAATTTAAATCCCTTTCCATCCTTCGCTAAAAAAATTTGCTTTTAAAAAACTTCAATTAAACCGATGCGGTCTTATATACAACCCCACAGGAAGAAGAATTAAAAATTTTATTAAAAATTAAAAAGTTGCAAATGTACCCCTCTAGAAATGAAGATTGGTCTATTCTTATATGATTTCCAAAATATTACATCTGGAAGTTTAAATTTACGTATTTATTTTAATACCATTATTAAAATTTTCGTTAAAAGAAAATTAACTTCAAATAATATTAAGGCTTGGAATAAAGGTCTAATTTTAAACATTTTTTTTTTATCCATTTTTTATTAAACGTCATTTGTCTATCTTATGTTGTATTTTTTTTATTTATTTTTTTTTTCAACAAAAAGTTACAAATTATGTACGCTATTGATCGAAAACTATATTTTTGGAGATATTTTAAAAATGGTTCAGCTCACGTGAACGAAAATATAATAAACATAGGTTTCATTTTATGGTCATGATTGCTTTTCAAAAACATAGAATGACTTAACTTTTTCCCTTCTACTTTTTGTTAGCGCGTTTATACTTTTTGATCTCATTCGACCTTATCTTGTGCATAAATTCTGCACCATCTTTGTTATTATGCAGACTTTCAACAGTTAAATATAGGGTAGTCGAGTTTTGATGACAAAATTTTTTAATTTATTTATATATATTTTTTTTTTTTTTGACTAGTTCCTCAATTAAATACACATTTTGAAACAAGGATTGATACTTCCTTGCAATTGTGCGCATTCTGCGATATATATCATTAATGTGCCCGAAATAGTCAACGCAGTAGATAGTCTCAATGTTTGAAAAACAAGAACGAAAATTTTTCAAAAAGTCAGTTTTTCGCGAAGCACATACACAGTTTTATATAGAGTAGTGTGATTTACTGCGTGAACATAGTTTTTTGTTGTTTTACACAATAAAATCCGAGGAGCATTAAAAACAAATTTAATAAAAAACATTAGACTTTTTTGAAAATTACGCAAAAATTGCACTTTTTGTGTTTGTAATGCTTAACGGAAATGTAGAGGCGCATCAAAAATTTTGAAAAGATAAAAATTTTATGGACCAAAATTTTTTTGAGGTTAAAAAAGGATCACAATATTAAATAGCATTTCTTTATAATAAATTGTAATAAAACATATTTTCGTATTATATATTGAGAAATAACTTAGATTCGATCCCCATTTTTTGGAAAATCTTTAAAAAATGCGATTTTTATTATAAAGAAAATTTTATAAGGAAACCCTAAAATATGCCGCACTAATATCATCAAAAATAAATAAATTTTATTTGAATAACTCAGTATCTTATCTGAATTTGAATGAATAGGTTCTGATATTGCGCGTAATCAAAATTATATATAAACTTCTAGTTTGTAAATATTTTATATGTTCAACTTAAAACTGCTGCAACTTTCGCACCCCCTGCACGAAAAGATTAACGCGAACTGGTTCTACATACATTCGAGTCACTTCAAAATTCTACAAATGAATTTTAATGTCTCATAAAAAAAATTTTTAAGACCTAAAATAAAATATTTTTGATAATGGCCCATATAAATATATTATATATGTTTGTACTTTTTTAAAATTTGTTTAACAAAATTTTAATAAGATTGAAATTGGAGTCTTGGAAGAGCCATAAAAAAATCAAATTTTTTTTAACCAAGAATGGGTTTAAATTATCCTGTAGGAACAAAAGCTTATTTTTCAATAATTATGATTAAAATTTAATTAAAAGAAGAATTTTATTTAAAAATTTCTTAAAAATTTTATTTATTTATTTTTTTTTTTTTTGTAGATTCCTGACACAAGTGGTCAAAAACACCTTAATGGTCTGGGAAATTCGTAATAACTTTAACATTTATACCCGATTTTTTCTTTTTAAATCTTGTTTGATCGATAATTATGTCTAGATTACGATTCTTTACCATTAGTTACAAAACAAAGAATTCAATAGCTAAATTTTTCTAAAAACTGTAAAAAAGCCATATTTTTCCCATACACATAGAAAAAGAATGCATATATTTGAACATTTTTTCATAAATATTGATACGAAATTGTACTTGAATTCAAATATAACGGTTTTAACGGCTGGTTTAAATCTTTCTCAATGCTTCTAGACATTTCCGTTTGTGTTAACAGCAGTTAACATATCTGTAGAAATTATTAATATAGTTGTAAACATACAACATTGAATAAAAAGCTTTCACCATTGTTTGTAAGTATGGCAACACTAAATGTTGAAACTGCTAACATTAACATTAAAAGCTCTAGTTTGTCCGTTAAGAACATTGTAGCAAAAAATAGAGCTTTCAAGAAGCATCTAGTAGGTAATACAGTGTATATAAATTGGCCGTGAGAACACCATTGAGTCAGTCTAATTGGAAGCGTCGTTAAGTAAAGACAAATTAACTGCCTTGGCTGTATAATCTTGTTCATTATTAAAGTGTGTTGTATAATGTGTGTAATTTAAGTGAGTGTTTACATTAGAACACAAGTGACTATTTAAAATGTTATTGTTGTACATTTTTAAATAAAATAAAGAGTCGTTAAAACTTTTAAACTACTAAACTGCTGTTATTTGCAATCAAAGTACAGGTTTATTTAAAGGAAATAAACGACCGTTTTTAAAAGGTAAAAACGTAATAATATTATGAATCGAACATGCCTTTTTTCACAAACTTTTTTCATAAAAAATAAAATTTTGATCATAGATATTATTAAATTGTACTTAATGAAAATTTTACGAATTTTGCAAAAATGTTGCTAAAATTTTAATTTACCTTTATTAGATTTGATTCAAGTGCTAAATAAAAATAGTTATGCAATGATCCATTACCAATAAATCCCTTTAAATTGCAACTTTCCAATAAAAATCTGTTTAAAAATTTGCCTAAATTTGCTGCCGCTCTAAGGCACATGGATCATTTTAATAAAAAACGCTTCTGCTATGTTTTTCTGTTTCCAACATGTGGCTAAAAATTATTAAAAATTAAAATTCTCCAAAGAAAATTTCAAACATTCATTTAAAAATTTACAATATTGTTACGTTTTAACCTTTTAAAAACGGTAGTTTATTTCCATTAAATAAACCTGTAATTTGATTGCATATAACAGCAGTTTAGTAGTTTAAAAGTTGTAACGACTCTTTATTTTATTTTAAAAATTTACAACAATAACAGTTTAAATAGTCACTTGTGTTCTAATATACACACACACTTAAATTACACACTTTATACAGCACACTTTAATAATGTACAAGATTATACAGGCAAGGCAGTTAATTTGTCTTTTCTTAATGACGCTTCCAATTAGACTGACTCAACGGTGTTCTCACGGCCAATTTATATACACCAGAGCTTTCGATGTTAATGTTAGCAGTTTCAACATTTAGTGTTCCCATACTTACAAACATTGGTGAAAGCTTTTTATTCAATGTTGTATGTTTACAACAATGTTAATAATTTCTACAGATATGTTAACTGCTGTTAACATAAGTAGAAACATCGAGAAACATTTAACTTTAAACCAGCCGTTATATTTGAAATCAAGTACAATTTCGTAACAGTAACAATCTTCTTGACCTTTGATTCATTTCAGAAAATGGAATAAAGTATTAATTTTAAGATAGTATTCTTAAATATTATGAACAAAAATCAATGAAAGTAAATTTTTATATTTATGCAAAAATTTTTTCTGTATATAAACGCTCCATATAAACTTCATGTCCGATGCTTCACGGGTTAACGATATCCGATTTCACTTATATTTCACACAATATCTTTTTTCACAAAGAGCAATTCTGGGGGAAGTTACGGCCAATTTCAATAGTTGGTAAATATTAGTACAGTCTAATATACACTCATGTGGACAATAAAATAGGTGCGAAGTTCCCCAATTGAAAGAAATTAAAAATTTTATATTTTAAAATTTTTTAAACTCAAATACAAATATCTAAGGAACAATAAAAATATTTTAGAATTTATCTACTCTACGGTTAGAAAAAGTGTTTTTGT
Source organism: Protocalliphora azurea (assembly GCA_932274085.1). NCBI lineage: Eukaryota > Metazoa > Arthropoda > Insecta > Diptera > Calliphoridae > Protocalliphora > Protocalliphora azurea. Next base: position 90,666,194 of record OW026519.1, on the reverse strand, counting down.
GGATTATCCCGATTTTTCTGTGGAGTAAAATAGGTGTGTTTGAGAATTGTTTAAATTACAATACAATTAATATCCTACTAGATATTAATAAGTAAATAATATAATAATTACTTTTTGGAATTCCTTTTGTTATCCTTACCATAGCGAAGATATAAACTCTAAAAGTCCTTCCCAGGAATTAAAAATAATTCAATTTTTTCTTAGTAATTGGGTTGGAATGGTTCTAAAATTGTTATTTAGGACTATTTAACAATTTTTGCAAAAATTTTAATTACATGAATTACTTATATATATTCAGAAACCTGCAAATTGTATCATAAGACCGACTCTCCCAAGATAATTTATGAAAGCTTTTGTTTCTTAAAAAGCTAGAACTTCCACAAAAGCGGTATGTAAGGAATTCTATAGTGCAGCATATAAATCATTGTACAATTTTTGGAACTTTTTTCGAGTAATGAAAGTTATTTAATATAAGAGGAAACAGCTTTTTCAAATTGCGATACGAATAAGATAAATATATAAAACTATTAAAAAAGATTTAAAAAGCAACTGAAGACACTGTGCTAGTCGCAAATTTTAACAAGTTGGGTGAAGCCACTGGTATAGCTAATTTGAGTGCGCTGAGTACAATGGTGGCAACCGTTTTCGAAGTTAGCGCTCGTATTAGCGATATTTGGTTTTAAACTTTATTATGGAAGTAGCAAAAATAATATAAAATTAAAAAGAAAAGAGACATTATGGTCAATAACTTATATAAATAAGCCGTACTTGCGAATATAATTTCCGGTTTTGAACAAAAGGCATTTATTGAAAGTTTGGAGATATCAAGAAAAATTTTTTAAACTGATAACCAGACTAAACAAAATTATTACACAATAAGATAAGGCATATCTCAGGAAATAAATTGTAGTGTTTAACAATCGGCGAAGAATTTGACAGCTCGCATAATATAAAACCTGTAAGCGTAACATAGTGTCTACATTAGACAATTTTTTATCAAGACAAACGTTTTTTATATATGCAGTTTAACAATTGTAACAACCAAAATAATTCGTATATTCGTACTGATTTTGACGTTTGTTTTGATAAAAATTTGCCTAATGTAGATACTAGGTAAAGGAACTAGAAACAAAGAGATCTAGTGTGGACGACGCGCTCTATCTTATCGAGTTTGATCGTCTGCATATATAAAAAAGCATGAAAATTACATATCTATGCAATAATTCTGTGTATTGGAGTATACCTCCACAAGGCAACAAAGGTCCCACACAGTGCTCCAAGTGTGCTATGTGTAGACATGGTGCTAAAAATTGTAATCGCATCGTAGTGTGTTCAGCTTACTTTGGAAATAGCGATTAAAAAAAAAAGTAACATGGATGGTAGTATAATTTACAAATGTTACAACTGCTTAAAAAAACTTAAAGAATTTTAACCATAGAGCTGATGACCCAAAGTGCCCAAATCGTCATATTTACTTCAACGTATCCAGTTCACACTACCAATTTTAAAGCTGATTTGGATAAATTAATCTCATTTTCAAACAACTTCTTTATTTCGGTGATCTGAATGCCCAATATACATATTGGAGTTGTGTGTCAGATAATTCGGCTGGCAAGGAGCTCAACAGCCACTGCCCTCAATCCAGCTACTACATTTATTACCCAATTGAATACACTCCTTTTGGACAAAATATCAACCCCATTCAACCGTCTACAGTAGGTATTTTTTTTTACCTAACTCGTGTCTCCATTTTCAAACCTTGAGACACATCCAAATGTTTTACAGTCGGACCATGTACCTATATCTAGCTTTATTTCTGGACAAGTTCAAAATATGACATATTCGGCTTGCTGTTATTTTTTTTTTTTTTTTTTTGGAAGAAATACACATTATAATGTATAAAATCACTTATAAGTAGTGTAAATTAAGATTACATGTATAATCAAATCTTATTTCACTTGTATTATCAAGCAGACTGGTCAGCAATCAGAAACTGTGTGGAAAATTAAATTAGGTGTCAGAACATTGACCAACCTGTTACTAATTCACCTAATTTAGATTTTTATTTTAATAAATTAATATCTATAATTAAAGAAGTGTTTCATAAAATACCTGTCGGTCGTAAAAATACTTGGCAACAATTAATCTGTGATATTAGCGAAATGTTAATTAGTCACAGAAACAAATAAACACGTAAATTTTAAATATATAGGGGATTTTGATTATAAAAATCAATTAAAAAGTATTTTAAAGCTATTAAACAATCTAATTGATTTTCACCTTAATAAAGACCGAAATGAATCTCTAAAAATTTTGGAAAGTAACAAAAGTCCTTAAAGGCAACAAAATGTCATTTACAGATCTTCATGTAGATGTTGAAGTTTTTAAAACTCAAAAGGCGAATTCAATAGCAGACGTATTTGGTTATTCACACACTATTATTTTAAATAATTATTCATCTATCGACACAGCTGCCAAAAGATTTATTTATGATCTTATCGATAAAATTCTTGACAGATCGAACGTGGAAATTAACAAGTCAGCTGAAGTTAAATCGTCTGTACTGGATTAGATGGCATTAATAACATTAACCTTAAAAATATGCCCGATTACTTTTTTGAAATTTTAAGTAAACTTCAATTATTGTTTAATAGAATAATTTTCCCAACGATTTTTAAGATGGCAAAAGTCATCCCAATTTCTAAGCCAGCAAAGGATCCTAAATTACCATCTAGTTATAGACCAATCAGCATTAAGCCTATTGGATAAAGTGTTTGTGAAAATAATTAATAAGAGAATTTTCGATTTCTCTAATCAAACTAATATTATTAACCCTCAACAGTTTGGACTCTACTGTACATCAACTAAAAAGAGTCGTTAAATTTCTTGAAACAAACAAAAGAAATCGTAAGATCTCTGCAGTTATTATTATGATTTTCTTTTTTTTTTGACATTGAAAAAGCCTTCGATTCGTTATAACATTTAGGCATAGTTTTAGAACTTAATTCCTTCAATTATCCAAAGTACCTTAAAAAAATTTGTTGTATCTATAAATAACACACTATCTAGACAAATCCCTGCTGGTCTGCCGCAAGGATCGATATTATCTCCTGCTCTTTATTCATTATATATTTCTGATATTACTGTTCGCAATAATCAAGATGTAGCTTTTTACGAAGACGATATTGCTTTTATTATCTGCGGCAATAACCAAAAAAGTGAAGATAGTGTAAAATTTACCCACAAATACTTTGATAAATAGAAGATAAAAGGGAACAAATCAAGATTACCGGCACTGTTGATTTTTTTAACAAATTTTCTTTTCGGCAAAAGCACTATTTTTGGTTAAAAAAAGTTACATAAAAATTTTTCTCCGCTCTCTGTTAGTTTTCGAGTTATAGGTACTTTAAGTTATGATGTAAGAATGCAATTTTCTCCTTCCTCCTTGAATGAAAATGAACAATATAAGTATCATTGGAAAGGTCTTGAGAAGGCCTTTCGATTGATGTATAAAATGTGCCAAATCATTAACCCATGGTGAGACAATATTATATTTTATTACATTTTATTTTGACTTTTTTTACAAAAGTACCGTTATCTCAAAAATATATCGATATAACGGTACTTTGCTATACATCAAATCATTTAGAGAACATTTCAAGCTTTCATATGATCCCCATATTACACTCCTAGCCCATTAAATAACAAAAATATAGCACTTTAAAAATTAATATTCAGGGAAATGAATCGATTTTTACTCATAATATATTTGTTAATATTATAATTTATGACTATATATATAATGTGGATATCATTAGAAAGGTCTCGATATAATTGGAAAGGTCTTTAAATCTCAAAATTAAAAAAATACTTAGTAAATATTAATTAATTTGCATTTTTATTTGAATTATAGATAAAAAAATTAAAACAAAATTTTAAAAAAATGTTTGGAACAAATCGAGGTTACCAGCACAGTTGAAATTAAAATATATTTTTTTAATGTAAATAAAGCTTTTCTGTGTAGCCGGCCTTCGGCCGGACTAAATTACTTTCTCCTCTAAGTATGTCGAACACCGGCTTCGCTGAATAAACTTTTTTTTGGAAATCAAAAAATTTTTGTAAGTACCGGTATTCTTTTTAAATAATTTTTCATAAAATTGTGAAAATGATAAAGAAATAAGACTTATTATATATTTTTAAATTATGATATTAACAAATATATTACTAGCAAAAATCGATTAACTTTTCTAAATATTAATTTTTAAAGTGCTATATTTTTGTTATTTAATGGGCTAGGGGTGTGACATGGGGATAATATGAAAGCTTGAATTGTTCTCTAAATAATTTTATGTATAGGAGAGTACCGTTATATCGATATATTTTAGAAATAACGGTACTTTTGTGAAAAAAGTCAAAATAAAAAGTAATAAAATATCATATTGTCTCGCCATGCGTTAATGATTTTGCACATTTTATATATCAATCGAAGAACTTTAAGAACTTTCCTATGATACCCATATTGTTCATATTCGTTATAGGAGGAAATATATTACTAGTAAAAATCGATTAATTTTTCTAAATATTAATTTTTAAAGTGCTATATTTTTGTTATTTAATGGGCTAGGGGTGTGACACGGGGATCGTATGAAAGCTTGAAATGTTCTCTAAATAATTTGATGTAAAGGAGAGTACCGCTATATCGATATATTTTTGAGATAACGGTACTTTTGTAAAAAAAGTCAAAATAAAAAGTAATAAAATATCATATTGTCTCACCATGGGTTAATGATTTGGCACATTTTATATATCAATGGAAAGGTTTCTTCAAGACCTTTCCTATGATGCACATGTTGTTCATATTAATTACAGGAGGAAGGAGAAAATTGCATTTTTATATTATAACTTCAAGTACCCATAACTCGTAAACTAAGAGCGAGCGGGCAAAATTTTTTACATTGCTTTAATCACAAATAAAAATGCTACTGAATCATTATCAAAATTATTTAAAAATCAAGTGCTGATAATCTTGATTTATGTCAAGCATTTTATATTCTAGAGGAGTTTTTGTCCCACTGCAGGATAGTTCAAATATCTAGAAATTATCTTAGGTAAAAGACTATCATTTAAACAACACATAAAATATATTTGTGTTAAAGCAATTAAATGTGGTTGTGCTCTTTACCCCTTACTCAACAGAAGATCTAAACTAAATTTAAAAAACAATATCCTTATTTATAAGACGTGTATTCGGCCAATTTTAACCTAAGGATACCAAGTTTGGTTTTATAAAGCTCTAAAACTTACACAAGAAAATTTCATATAATACAAAATAAAAATCTGAAAATAATTCATAATCTACATCCCAGATTACTGGTTTACTACATAGAAACTTTAACTATAAAATGTTTAATTTATTTGCAATGGAACTGACTCTATTATTTAATGATAAATGCAGAATTTAATAACAATCTCTAAGACCTTTTTATTTAAAAAGTGATAATTAATGGTTGTTTGTACAATTTCTTATAACGTTTAAGTATGTACAAGGTTTTTTATACAACTTCCTTAACACAGTGATATTAGTAGTTTTCTTATTTAATTATTTAGTGTTAATTGTTTTAATACTTTTAAGTAAATCCTCATAACATAGTGTCTATATTAAACAATTTTTTATCAAGACAAACGTCAAAATTAACGCGAATTTATGTTAGGTGGCACCAGTTGCACAAGAACAACAATAAAGGCGCATTCATTAATGTTTTTATATATGCAACTTGACAGCTGTAATAATAATCACCGGTGTAACTGAGATTATCTTTCAAAGATTTCCACTGATTTTGAAGTTTGTCTTGATACAAATTTCTCTAATATAGACCCTACACATTGCAAAATACTTCAATAGTCAAATAATAAAATTATTTATTTTTATCTGAATTTCGATGTAATGCTTTCTGTGAAGAATGGGGTAGTTATCATTTCATTGGTCCATGACATTAAATATTAAAATTTACTTTGCACATTTTTAAAAATAAGGGCGTTTAAAAATGCTGACCCAAGCTGTTGTCGGTTAAATTTGGCTTTTTTCCTATTGCATCAATGAAAACCTTTCAGTTATATTTCCGTAAAACTTCATTTGTTTTCCTCAAAAATATGAAAAATTTCTAATTTGACCTTTGACCTTCGTTTTTTATGGTTATCCTTGTCCATCTTTGTCAAAAACTTTAAAATGTATTTCCTAAGATATGTTTTATTTATAATAATTTTGTATAGTCTAGATATCAGGTCAAAAAAATTTACTTTGTATCTAATAAAGTGCCCCTTTGCCGAAAGCCGCAGAATTCAAATCGCAAGTACGACTAATTTATACAAGTTATTGGCCTAATTTTTTTTAATTTTATTTCCTCTAGTGATGTATATAAGACCACATCGGTTTATTTAAAATTTTTATTTTTTTACAAAATTTTAATAAGATTTAAATTGGTGTTTTGAAAGAACATTAAAAAAGTATTTTTTTTTACCAAGGATTAAAACGTGTTTAAACTATCCTGCAGAAACACAAGCTTATTTTTCAGTAATTATAATTAAAATTTAATTAAAAATAGCATTTTATTTAAACATCTCGCAAAAAAATTAAATAAGTTTTGTAGACTCCTCACACAATTGGTCTAAAACACATTAGTGGTCTGGGAAATTCGTAATAACTTGAAAATTGTTTACCCAATTTTTTCTTTTTATATCTGGTTTGATAGATAATTATGTTTAGATTACTATTGTTTAATATTAGTCACAAAACAAATTTTTCTAAAAACTGTAAAAAAAGCCATATTTTCCCCATATAAACGCACCCTACAAACTTCAGGTTCGATGCGACACGGGTTAGAGATATCCGATTTCACTTATATTTCACATAATATCTTTTTTTAACACAAAAATAACAAAAAGGGGAAGTTACGGTCAAAATTCAAAAGTTGGTAAATTTTGAAGTCTAATATACACACAGGTGGACAATAAAATAGGTGCGAATTTCCTCAATTGAAAGTAATAAAAAATTTAAAAATTTTTTGAACTCAAATTAATAAGAAACAATAAAAATATTTTAGAATTTATCTACTCTAGGGTTAGAAAAAATTTTTTAAATTTCAATTTCCTACTTTTTTATTAAGATATTAATAATGGTAAATAATATAATTACTTTTTTGAATTCCCTTTGTTATACTTACCATAGCGAAGATATAAACTATAAAAGTCCTTCCCAGGATATTGTGCAGTTATTATTAAAAATAATCTAATTTCTCCTTAGTAATTGGGTTGGAATGTTTAATCCCAAGATACTTCATGAACGATTTTGGTCCTTATAAAGCTAAAACTTCCACAAAGTGGTAAGGAACTCTATAGTGCAGCACGGTCAATAAATCGTAGTAAAATTTTTCGCATCATGAAAAATATTCCGAATAAGAGGTAACAACTTCTTCGAAGCCATAAATTTTAATACGAATAAGATAATTATATAAAACTATTAAAAAGGATGTAAAAGGCAATTAAAGACACTGTGCTAGTAGCAACAGGCTGGCCACGCCAAAAGCTAATTCGAGTGCGCTGAGTTCAATGGTAGCAGTCATTTTCGAAGTTAGCATTCAAATTCGCGATATTTGGTTTTAAACTTTATTATGGAAGTAGCAAAAACAATAGAAAATTAGAAATACAAGGGACATTATTTATGTAAATTAAACAATAAATGAATTAAATATATATTCCAATCATAAATTAAATCAAATTCAGCCCGACTTTTAATGTATTTTTATTTTTGTTTGAAAAATTTGTAACATTAGGTAGTTTACTTACGGAATTCTAGTAATATTTTTTGTTAGTTTCAAATATGTTTGACGATAAGAATTCATGATTCTATAGTTCAATAGAACCTTATTTGTTTATTTTTTTAAATCTAGTAACTAAATTATTAAATTTGACAAACAAAACTCAATTTTCTTGACTCCTCTTTTAACCTTTCAAAATAAAATATCTTAAAAACGAGCGCTAACTTTTAAAAATGGTTAACACCGTTAAATTTACCGTCGTCAACATAGCTTCATTCAATGACTGACCATTTTGTTAAAAAATAAGTCATTTTTGAGCATAGTGAGATTATTGAAAAGAAGAAAACCTCATATTATATAAACAAATATGGTAAATAAGTCATAGTCGGGATGGTTATGTCTGATACATTTAAACGAAAACCAAAATATTAAGTTTTTGTGCTAAGATTTATTAAAAATAATCGTAGGACAATAATCTGAACAAAATATTCTACTCTTGTAGAAAGTTTGGAAGGATAACGACTTGAAGCGTTCGTCAAGTCTGATATGAGTATGGCCCTGGTAAGTTAATTATGTACTTCCTGTGATATAAGTTCTACCTAAAATTGTTAAATAGATTGAAGCAGTCTTAAAAAAATTCTCACATAACAATTTTTGATAAAAACAGTCTACTATCCTAGCAAAGATTTTTAGGGTGTATGTCTAAGCTATACTAGAGATAATTAAAGAAATTCAAAATATTTATTACGTCTTTTCATTTTATTGGTGATGTTTTACTAATACTTGGTATGAAAAATATAAAATTATTTAACAAGCTTTAAATTTTTGCAATTTTTTGTTCATAGAAAAATATGGGTTTTCCTGAAAAAATCCTCTTTCGGTGTTTTAATCCCAAAACATTTTTTATTCCCTATATAGTTGAATTTAATAAATAAAACATAAATATAAGTTTAAAAATTTTTCAAACATAAAATTTAAAGTTTTTTTCATTTATTTTATTGTCTACATGTGTACCTATATAATATAGGTTATATAAAATAAATAAAAATAATTTATTTGATAGAGTACTATTGCAGTAAACATTTTATTTTTATTTTTTTTATTTGTGTAATTTAAATAAACATGTACTTGAACGAAATTAATAAATTAACAGTGTATCGTCCAATTCCTCATCTTTTCCAGCAGGTTGAATAGCAGCTTTTCGTAAAACTTTAGTGACTACTTCACACAAAGAATCTCTGGCACCTGCATCCAAAATATGACATACATTATTAAAAATTTGTTCATTTTCTCTTAAACGTAATATTGATATTAAAGCTATTTCCGAATTCGACTTCACGTAACCATTTTTCTCTTTTGTACCATTTACAAGCATTGGTATTAAGTATTTTATTAAGTCAGGAGTAATTTGGCCAGCTTTAAGATTTTTTGCCATGTGATTGCAACTTTTTGCAACTAACTGCTTGATTTCATTACTATTGTGATTCATGGCCCGTGTAAACGCATTAACAAGCTGATGTGAAGCCGTCTTATTTGTTGCCATCCAATATTCAATTAAATAAGTTGCGCCTCGAATTCCATTACTAGATAACGGAATTTTATCAGATGATATGTACGAAATAAGTGATTTTATTATAATATCTTCGTGATCGTAATTCATTATTATTCCAGCGCTTTCTTTAAGAGCTACAAATAAAACAATGGTACGACCATGTTTTAGAGGAGAATCCTCATTATCTTCTAATAATATATGATTTTGAAGAATATAATTTACTTGCTCACTCGGTAAGTATTTAAACAATGCTCCAAGACAGCCACCTGCAGCACTTCGTGTAACGTCTTCTGAATTCCCAATTAAACTTATTAATGTTCCACAAATCTGTTTTTTTAATGTCTCCGACATCTTATCTCCAGCTGGAGTTATTATACTACGAAGAGCATGTAACATAGTTTCTCGAATAGCTGAGTCATCACCTGATTTAATACTATTGTGAATTTCATTAAAAAGAGGATCTGCGCGTGTATGTATTATTACTAATTCAGATAAAGCATGTCCGGCTTTCATTCGCACTAATCTATTTTGGTCATGTAAAGCTTTTAGAAATGTAGTTTGTAGTTGCGGTAAAAATTGTTTCAACATAACTCCGACTTTGTGGAGAAGTATTGCTAACGTTTCCAAAACTGCAGCCTTTACTCCAGCGTTAAATCTGTCACCTAAAATTCTAATTAATGGACCTGTTATATGTACAACAGAAGGCTGTAAAGATTGAGCACTAGTAATTGAAATTATTTCGCCTAAGCCTTGAGCAGCATTCTCTTTTTCTTCTGGCAAACCATTTAAAATAGCTTCACGAAATACAGGTAATAGTGGTGTAATTCCTTTAGGTAAACAAAATCCTGGAAGTTCCAATTCTTTAGAATCACTAGCTGCGAAACGAACAGCTTGGCGAACATCGGAAACATGGGCAATTTGTTGTGATGAATCTAACCCTTTAACAACAGCATTAAGAGCATCCCAAGATCTTTGCAATATTTCTCGATCAGTTTCTGCCATTAGTCGTAGGAGACATCTCAACAACTGTGGCACATATTGCGTGTAGTCACCAGGTGTATGCATACAAAATGCTGATAATAAACTCGCTGATGATTTTCTAGTGGATACATTTTCGGACTTTGTTGATGCCATTAATGTGTCCATAATAGTTCGAACTCCTACTTCATCAGCTACCGATAGAATTACAGCTTGACAATATTCTAGTTCTTGCGATTCATTTACCGTACCTTGTGCATCCGAAAGTGCTTGTAATAATGCAAAAAGTATTTTTGGCAAATATTTTGTAAGAGCTTCGCCGGCAACAGATACCAGAATTGACAGTGCTTTTGTGTTTACAGGGGGAGCTGTTAACTGTGGAACTAAATATGGCAAAACCACTCTTGATTTAATTGTCATAACTTGACGCAAACCATCTAATGTATTTTCTGCAACTTCAGGATCTGGATCAGACAAACCCTCCAACATTGATGGTAATATATCATCAAGAGCTCTTGATCCCACAGTGGAATGAAGTGATTCAAATGTTTTTGCGGCTGCTTCTCGAACTTCAGGAAGGGGATCAGATAAAGCTTTTCTTACGGTGGGCACCAAACTATTAACAAACGATAGTACCATCTCCTTAGACGTGGAAGCCATTATTTCCGAAAGTCCAATACATACACCTTGACGCTGATCTGCATGCTCAGAATTGAGTCCTCTTTCCAATATTGGTATTATTTCAGGTAAAACTCTTTCACCAAGCTTTCGCACTAAGTCCCCAAGTGTTCTAGCTGCAACTTGACGTTTGTCATAACTGGTACTTGCTAAGCATCCTAACAGTAAACCAAAAAGTGTAGGTAAAATTTCCCTTAATGTTCGAGGTGTGTTCGTTACTACTACTTTCCATACATGTAGGGCTGCTTGGCGAACCATAAGTGATACGTCGCTTCGTCCCATGTATAAGCCAGAAAGAACGCGGTTACGCCTTTCATTACCCAAAAATCTTATAATAGCAGTGTGAGATTGTTCCGTGCCAAAGTTGTCATCTTCACTTGCAGTTTCTGTTGTCATTTTTCCTGACACCCCAGATATACGATATAATAAATCTCCAAGTAATTGAACTGAACTGAACCGTATGCGCCAATTATCATCGAATAAACCTTTTTCTAACTCTGGTAATAAGAGAGTAACTGCAGTTTCAGCATATAAATTTACAATACGTTGACCAGCTTTTAAAGCAGTATCACGGACGTATTCGTTTTCATCTGCAAGAGCCTTTAGAATTGGGTTGATTATTTGACCAATATACGGAGTAAAATCTTGTGGAAATGCACCAGGCATATATATAAACATCATTATGTATCCGTCTTTTACGTGAGGAGCAATGTCACTTCTTTCAGCAGTCGCAATGATTTCAGGCATTAATTTATGCAATTTTTCAACTCCAAGACCACCAACAACTTCTGATAAGCCTTGAGCGGCGCCACTTCTATCTACGCTACTGGATTCTGAAGTAAGAGTTTGCATTAGCCATGGAAGTAAATCTTCAAAAGAAGATTCTCCCATTCCTCTTACCATGGCACCTAAGGCCCGTGCAGATACAGCTCTGACTTCAGGAACGGGATCTAAGAGTGACATCTTAAGACCCGGAATGATATTTGGAAGATATGGTGTTAAGTCCTTTTGATCAGTCAGAGAATACATATTTCCAATAATTTGAGCGGCCATTTTTCGCGTTTCTGTAGATCGATCCATAAATGCTCTTTGGACAACAGGCATTATTAATGCAAGAGAAGGTGCATCAATAAAGTGAACAAATTTTGTTTGTAGCAAGCTTTGTAGACATGTAGAGGTATTTTTGGAAGGATCTTCTAGAGCTTTTAATAAGACAGGAACAATTGCCTGTATTTCAGGATTTTTTATAACAGATCCAATTACTTTAAGTGCATCAGCTCCGGCTTCCTGCACTTTAGTATGTGAATCTCCTAATACTTCTATTAACTTGGGAACTATTGAGGGTAAGCAAGATGAAAGTTGTTTTGGAGCACAATAAGCCATTGCACCTAATAGTTCAACAGATGCAGTTTTTGTACGCCATGAGTCTTCATCAAGAGCTTCCAGCAATGATGGTAATACTAGCTTGACTCCATGTGCAGACAATTTTCCCATTACAACTTTAGCGGTATCGTCTGCAGCCTGGCGAACATATTGAGAAGAATCGCCAAAGCATTGCAATAAGTGGGGGAGTACATGAACTATATATGGCTCAAAAAGACGACCAAGTGTTGTACATAAAATTTCGAATGCAAATAAAGCCCCCTCTCTAGATTTATAATTTTTCTTTTCTTGAATGTATGTTGTAAGCTTAGACATAATATCAAACTGTTTCAAAGACAATATTCCAAGGCCTTTTACAATACCTGCAATACCGTATGCTGCACCTCTACGTTCTCCATACTTTTCAGACTTTACTAGTAATTGTAGAAGGCGCTTTACCATGGCAGGAGCTTCTTCCTTTACAGAAGGCATCAAATGTGGCAGGCAGTTCGCAACTGCTTCCTGAACCTGTTGTGATGGAGTTGAAAGAGCTGTTAAGAGTCTTCTTACTATTGGCTCTATTCGTTTATCGTCTTTTTCTAAGTGACGCGCTAAAGAACCCATTAAAATAACAACTGCTTGTCTTATGTTGTCGTAACTTTGTGATTTTGGAGCTTTATCCAAGAAATCTTCGAAAACAGGCAGTAATGTAATTATAGTATCCTTGCCATGTAAATCAACAATTGTAAGAGCTGAAGCTAGCATTTCTTTATGCACAACTTCTTCGCGATCTCCTAAACCAGCAGATACCATAAATTGCATAACGTGATTTACATCATCTAAAGAGAAGAACTGGGAAATTTTTGATATAGCAATAGCTATTCCTCTACGAGCTCTCCACTGATCGATTGCAGGCTCTATTTCACGGTCAAACTCATCTAGTTTGGGTGGTATCAGAGACAGTTTTTCATTATATATAGTAAGAAGTTTTTTTAAAATGTGTTTAGAAACTGAAAAATCATCCATTAATAAGGGCACTAATGAAGATGCAGCAGCTTGTTGTATACAAATTTCAGTGTGTATTACATCAAACAATAAATCTTCAGGCAATGGCTTATTAATTTTAATATTTTCCCAAAGGTTTTCTGCAACCACCCGGTTACTATTCGAAATATCAAATTTAGCTATCCAAAGTCGTCGAGTTATTTTTGTAGAAATTTCTATATTGCTTTGACTTTCTATATATACTGTATTTGATAGAATCGTTAGCACTCGTAACGCAACGTCCCGTACAGCTTCTTGGCCATTTTCTAGAGCATTTAAAAATATATTAATTTCGTCTTGTGTTGCCAAAGCACAAAAATCTTCACCAGAACTACACTTTGCAACTTCTAGTATCGCTGCAACCGCCTGTGCCTGTACGCATCCGGAGTGCATACTTATGATTTTAATTAAAACTTTAAACATTTCTTTTCTTGGCAAATATTTAGGGTGTTTATAGTCCTTCACACCACCATTAATGGTATCACCTCTAGTTTGAGCTTGTTGTTCGATTATTTTAGTTCCAATAGTTATTAAATTATTATCCGAAACATATTTTGATATTATAGATCGTTTTAGAAATTCAAAAACATATGTAAAAGCTGGGCTGGAAAAAGTATAATTCTGTTCAATAACAAATTCTTTTAAAAGACTTAGCGTATCCACAACGGACATTTTTAGGTCATATTTAATCCATTCTTCGTTAAGATCACAGCGAGGCGATTCTAATCTAATTGTTGTAGTTGCTAACTTAAACCCTAATTCGGAATCATCAAACCAAATTTTTCGTAATTGATAGTAAAACTGGGTCAATAGTTCCGCAGCCAACGGTGATTTCATCGCATTCAAAATAGAACTTAGCAAAACCGGAAAATATAGGGAACATTGTTTCGCATTTCCGTTACAAGCGGATTCTACCATTTTAATAGCACATTTAAGCTTCAAATTTAGTTCTTTGAGTCGCATTTTAATTAATTGCTCTTTCTCAGATTGGTTTTTTATTGCTTCCTTTTGTTTAGGGGTTAATTGAGGAGGCTTTAATTTTCCTTCTTTACGTTTTTTTTCCTCAATTTCTCTTCGCAATTGAAGCTCTTCTATTTGCTCTTTATAACTATACACTTTGTTTTCTCTTTTTAATCCAGCTGTAGTGTATATATCATTACTGTTTGGTATTACACTTTTATCATACAATTCACCTTCAGGAGTTAAAAATGTAAAATATTCATCATCTGTTAAATTAATCAAGAACGGATCATTTAGATATAATTTAACTTTGAAAATTATAGATGGTAAAAATTGATCCGGGCTTAAATATGATAACGTTGCAATTGCGTTTTCATATGTTTTGTTCATTTCAAAATTGTCTATGATCATATCAATGATTTTTTCTGATTGCAATGAAACCAGCTGAGATATTTCGAAATTTAAACGTTCTTTAACTATGTATTCCCATAATTGTGAATCAGTACAAACTACTAAGTGGTGATGGCACACAATTAATAACTGCAGCGCCAAAGATTGCGAATCGACTCTTGCAATATTTTTAATATCGCAAAGAATTCGGATTGTTTCAACAATTGATTTAGAAAGCGAAATGTTATCGTTTGTTTCAAATTCAACATCAATACTTTTTAATTTCTTTCCAAGCTCAATAACTATGTTTTTGGCAAATATTACTCCATTTTCCGATTGGATCATTTCGGGTAACAAAGCATTAACGCAAAATCTTACTTTTTCAAATGGTGATGTTATTGCTTGAACAAAGGCCTTAAACATTCCATCTAAACTTCCTTTAATTGATTTGAAATGCTTTGTTAATATTCGTTCCGCCATTACAATAATATAGCATAACGTATCTGCAGGTGCTGAGTTTACAAAGCGTTCTGTAAAAAATATCGATTTGTTTATGTCCAGAATAACAATCCAAAAATTATTTAAGGCATCATAATTTTCTGCGCCTTCAGTTTTTAACAATAAACAAGAAGCGCAAACAGCTTCTGACACTAATGACATTTGCGATGCGTTTCGCAATCCCTTTTCAAATATTTTCAATAGCATTCCAGTCAGGCTGATATCATTTTCTAAATTACATTTATTAAAACACGCAAGCAACCATTGTAAATATGATAAACGAACGTGTTGTGTAGTAGTTTTAAGTGCAATGCCCCTTTTAAAAATTTCTATTACAGTTCTATTTTGTGAATCCGTATATTTCATCGTCCATAGGCTGAACATTTCTAGCATAAAGCATATTACTTTTTCATGAACTTCAGTATTGAGAGCTTCAGAAAATAGATCTAATACCAAAGGGAGAATATTCGGTAGTAAAGATGGAGAAATTGCGTTAAAGCTTAAATATCCAGCTCCCTAAAAATAAAAAATAAAAAATACAAAGATTTCAATATTTAGCAAAGTATATTTCATTTCTATGTAAATAATACACACTTGTACATACATAGATACAAAATATATATCGCTCTTTTGCTGCAACAACGTCATAACTCAAAAAATATACTTTTAGTTTTTAAGTTATATATTTTTTAAAAATTTTTAATGAAAATAATATTATGGTGAAATTTAATCATTTTTATAGGAAACTTTACAATGTTGACTACATAATAGCCGATGCACAAATGAAATAATACGCTGTTACAAAGAATACACAATAGATTATGAAATTTGGACACAACGCTTTTATCGCGATCCTGCATGAAATATAAAAACTCGTGACAATACTTTGTCAGTTAATAAAACACATTAATTGCTATGTACTAATGATGTTAACTCGACACTTGTATTTTTGGAGTTATGGCGTTATTGCAGCAAACGAGCGATATAAGAAATTTCAACAATTTTAAAAAATTTTTTCTTCTGACACGATTGTCGATTGTCGAGATTAAAATTACTACTAATTTAAAAAAATTGCAGCATTTTTCATATTTTATGAAAGAAAGCTATAAAATATTTCACCAAAAGTTTTTATTACAAAAATGCTAAAAATATTCTAAATCAACGAGCGCCATTTATCTTGGCACGTGTTCATGTAAATACTTTTAGCAGTAAACAAAAAAAAAAAAAAAAAAAAAAAAAAAAAAAAATACGCATCACCATACTTTAGTTTTTGTATTAAGTAGTTGAACATTATCAATGGATAAATACAAGTGATATGTGCAAATAAAAATGAAATCTTATCACAACTTAAACAAATTTCAAATATCAAAATGAAAAATAAAAATTTCTTTAAAAATATTATAAATTCTCCTTATGTTCTCCTCATCAGGTATCTCTTCAATAGTTTCTTGTTAATTTCCTTGTAGTGAGCATGATAGTAACCGTGTCATGAATTTTGTTGATTTTGTTGAACGTGTTCCTTTATCAAATTGCATAGATGTCTATTCTTTCAGCATTGTATTCCATTATTATAGGTGCAATATTAGCAATATTTAGCTGCTGCAACAGTATCAACGTTTCCCTTTATATTCGTGTGTCCTGGGATCCGAAGTATTCCATACCATTGTATTCCATTTGGAGGAAGTTGGATTTACGACTGATAAATTATCAGTACATATAACCGTTTTGTATTTACTTTTTACAGTAATGTGTATAGCATTGATTGTGGCCGATGCTTTGGCAACAAAAATTGAAGTGAAGAGGGGAAGTATAACTATGTATAAGTATGACTATGAGGCTATGTATACCGACGACAACATGTGAAGTTGAACCATCTAAGCTTTTTGATATTTCTGTGAACAAAAAGTTCCAGCCTTTTTTTTAGCAAATCCTGTTCTTTCTCCAAATATTACCTTAAAAAAGACTTCGTCAAAAGTATTCAATTTAGAAAACTTAAGATGGAGGCTGCTTTTCCATAGTAGTCTTTGTCAAAATATCTATATCAAATCTGGAGTTCCTCAAGGTAGTCACTTAGGTCCTATCTTATTTTCCTTATTTCTAAATGATTTGCCATGTGTAATTGAATATTGTAAAATTTTAATGTATGCAGACGACATAAAAATCTTCTTAATCTATAATAGTGCTAGTGATATATATTATTTAGACAACTTTTTCGTATGGTGCAATATTAACCCAATGGATCTTAACCACTAGGTTAATATTGCACCATGCGAAAAATATGCGTTTCTTTAGAAATTGGATTATTGATGTTAATTTCTTGATGGGAGGATATCAACTGGAATTAGTATCTGAGTTCCTTAATCTTAGTATTCTTCTCGATCCTCAACTAAATTTCAAAAAACATATAACAATGATAATAAATAAATCTCGTGGTGTTCTAGCATTTATAAAACAATGTTCCAAAGCATCAAATTGAAGCTAATGATGGGGATGGTGGCAAGTACAGTGAGTACAAAAATTTTATAACGTCGTTCAATAAAGTTATTGATCGTGAATATGGCCTATCAATTACTGCAAAATTTAACTATTTGCTCAATTGACTTCATGACCAAGCACTGGAAGGCTTTCCAAAATACAAATAAATATTACCCTAAGGCTATAGAAAGACTCAAAAATCATTACGACAATAACTCACTCATTTTTATGGAAAACTTAAACACACTTTTTGAACTACCAGCCATGTTCAAATACAACAGCGCTGATAATGTTTCTGCCCTTTATAGCTCGTTATTATCTCTTGGCTTTCCTAGCGACATTGCTAATTCTATGCTAATTTATATAGTAATGGCAAAAGGTGATGATGACACTAAAAGATTCTTGGACTTCATCAAATTACCATCATGGGATAATTATTCAAAGCTTCTTGAAATGCGTTGCCAATTTTTGAAGTCCGTTGATGCCAACCATTTACATGTGACCCCTCGTAAGCCCAAAAATCACAATTCTGGTAAGTCCAAAAAAATATTCTAAATCTGGCTATAGTTTCTCGGTTTCAAAATACGTTTGCACACTTCGCTCTAAAGATGACCACACTATTAGCGACATTTAAGTCGCTAGTATTGGTAACTCGCATAGTAAAAGCAATTATAGGGCGTCCACAAATGTTAAATCTCGTTTTATTGATTTTGAAGTGCATTTTTTGTGTGTGACCAGAAAGGCACTTCAACCTGATTCAGAATTAGATGTCTCGTCGTGGAATTTGCTTCCAAACACCCAGCTCACTGATGAAAACTTTTTCAAATCAAACGAACTTTCTTCGATATTCTGTCAGTTGGTCACATAAAACTTGGTCCTAATTTGACCAAATTACAAAAAACACTTTTTGGATGGATAATTGCTGGTCGTTATAATTCAAATCATTCCAAAGGTTCTAGTTCTTTTGTATGCTCTCGATGGAAGAGGTCGATTAAAAATTACAACGTTTGTGGGAAATCGAAGAAGTTGAATCTGGTCCAACTGTTTTTACTCTAAAGCAAGTTGATTTTGAAACATTTTTTAATAATACAGTTTATCACCTTCTGGTAGGATTGTTGTTAAATTGTCCTTCAAAGAACCCTCTGACAATTTAGGCCCCCCGCGAAATATGGCTCTTAAATGATTTACATCTCACTAGAGAAGGTTTGCTCGAGACAGCAACCTAAAAACACAATATGTTGCTTTTATAATGGAATGTGAAGATTGTCGACATAAGAGTCTAGTTCGAAATCCCCGCTTAGATGAACCTCACTACGGAACAGTTACCTACGGAATGTCAGTTGCCCTTATCTCGCTTCATTATCCTGCAGATCAGTATATGGACCAATATAAACTTGGCGCAAAGACTATATAGTCTTCATTTTATGTTGATGATTTCCTAGATGGGGCCGGGACAATAGAAGAATTGGCTCAGATTAAAAACGAGGTAAATGAAGTTCTAAGTAAAGGTTGTATTCAACTCGATAAATGGCACTCAAATTATAGATTTTCAAGATGATAAAACAACCAAAAATTTTAATATTGATGACTCTGCTGTTACTAGTGCTTTTGGTATTACCTGGGATCAACGAAAAGATGTTTTCCCATTTTCTTTTTACCTAAAGTTCAAATGAAGGAAAAAATTACCATAAAAAAAAACAATATTGTCGCTTTCGCCATCTCTTTTTGATACCCTATTATAAAATCACCACTTATTATAAAATCAAAGATCATCATGCAAGAATTATGGATTCCAAAAATTGGTTGGGAGGAATCTATACCTCAAGACCTATACTCAGCTTGGAATTCTTTTGTCTCAGATCTCAATCTATTATCTTTGCTTAAAATTCCTCGTTTTTGTCTTGTTCCTAATTCTCAATTAGTCCAACTTCATGTCTTTTGTGACTCTTCAATTCCCGCTTACGGTTGTTTCTACTTTCTAGTATCTGTTCGTCTTTTTACTGTTAAATCTCGTGTCTCTCCAACAAAAAGGAAATCATTGCCTAAATTAGAATTATGTGGCGCACAACCTACGGCAAAATTATACTCTAAAATTAAAGATCTTTTCGCAATACCAAATCTTAAAGTTTTTCTCTGGACAGCTTCTAAACTAGTTCCTCATTGGCTTAAGCAGCATTCTTCAACATTATCCATTTTTGTTGGCAAAAGGGTCTCAGAAATTCAGGAAGTTGCTAATGCTTGTACTTGGCGACATGTCCCAACTCATTTCAATCCTACTGATACCGTTTCTCGGGGTTCAACTGCTCAATAACTTTACTCATCTATATGGGTCATTGGACCAGCATTTCTCGCTGTAGATCCTGCTCAGTGGCTTCCTAATAAAATGGATAAGTTGTCCGAAGAAAAACAACAAGAAATCAATAGAGAAAAACGTAAAACTGCAATGTGACTCGAAGTAAAATCTAATTACATTTTGGATTCGATCGCAAGATAAAATTCATATTTAAAAATCATTCGTATTGTCGCCTGAATGCTTCGTTTTGCTCATAAACCAAAAATTAATATTTTTTGTTCTGACTCTTTGCAGCCCCATGAATTAGAAAATACTTTATTTCGCATTGTCTTTAACATCTAGAAACTCTATTTTCAAGAAGATATAAATCGTGCTCGAAAGAGAAAGGATCCTCAAGGCGGTCTAAAGTGACTCAACCCCTTACTTGATACATCAAATGGCTTCAATTTGCTCAAAGTTGGTAGTCGCTTGGAGTTAGCATCAATCTTTGAATGTCAAAGTATTCTATAATTCTGCCCAGTAAAAACCACTTCGTCAGCTGTTATGTACGCCATCTACATATTAGCAACTATAGCGCTGGACCTAAGGCTCTAATGCCGTTAATTCGCATGGATCATCAACTGAAGAAATCTATGTCGCAGCATCGTCAACTCGTGCCCACAATGCATTCGTTATCGCCCAAAATTGTTACAACAGATGATAAGAAATTTGCCCGTAGTGCTAGATGTGCCGTTGATTTTTGTGATCCAGTCAACATTTACTTTCGCATCAGAGGAAAGGTCCCATATAAAACCTATATGGCTGCTTTTGTCTGCCTCGCAACTAAAGCAGTGCACATTGAAGTTGTATCGGACTTACCATCTGACGCCTTTATTGCCGCTCTGAAAAGGTTAATTATACGAAGAGGTTTGCCCACAGATATATTCTATGATAATGCCACCAATTTCGTTGGTGCAAATTCTAAGTTGGTTCAATTAAAGTCGTTCCTTTTTAATCCAAAAAACTCAAATTTTATTACAAATTATTGCTCAAATCAATTTATAAAGTTTCGTTTTATTCCCCCTAGATAGATAGATAGATAGATAGATAGAGAAGGTAGATGTGATACCAGATAGTACCCCTTCTCCACCCAGAGACCGATCCCGGTCCATTGTGAGTCCCTTCAATAGAATAGCAGCGAAATAAAGAGTATAGAAAACAGAAAATAGAAAATACAGAGAGTACAGAAAAAGTAGAGTAAAAGATAAAAAGGAATAGAAATGTGACGAATCATATAGGGGGACCAGCAATGTTACCAATCCCCCTAGGGTTATACCCCTGATTCTCCCTCAAGCAGCCGATTCCCATGACGAAGCCTATGACGTCAACAAGATCTGCGTCCCGAACGTCACTCAGCCCGTCGAGGAACTGGCTACCCAGCCACTTCATCCTACGATGCTGCAATCGTGGACAATGGCACACAATGTGCTCAATAGACTCGGTCTCGTCGACGTCTCCACACATTCTACAAAAATCGGAACTGTTAGCGTCCAATCTAGACCTCATCTTTCCTATCAAACAGTGACCCGTTATGACCCCTATCATGATCCTCAAGCTCTTCCTATTTATGCCCAGGAGAGTGCTAGTGCCTGCTTTGTCCAGTACCGGCCATATCGCCCTCGACACTCTGCAGTCCTGACCAAGATCCAATCATTGATCTTCCCCTAGAGCACCACATTTTGAGAGATTATGGGAGACGGCTGTAAAATTTGCAAAGGGCTACTTAACTAAAACTCTGACTAGCACTAGACTTACATTCGAAGAGCTGACAACTGCGAGGCTATTTTATATTCAATATCAATATCACCCCTATCCTCTGATCGAAGTGATTTTGAAGCCCTTACACCAGGCCAATCACAATTTCAATAATTTTTAACTATATTGTAATATATTTAATATATTTTTCTTTATAATTATTAAAAAATAATATATCAATATACATTTAAAATAAAATTACAAATTCATACATTTTTGTTTTTTGTACTCTAATATCTTAGTCGGGGTTCATCACACACAGCAAGTTTTCTTGCTGCAATTCTGACTTCGTAAGTGAGAGAGGTAAAGAGAATGTAAAAACTTTGTATTCCTTTCTCCTTTCTTCTCGTTTTTTAATTTTATAAAAGTTGTTGATATATTTTTAATATTTCACAATCAAAAAAAAAAAAAGTAAAGTGATATTAATGGACAAGAAATGAGCGTTTATGTTATGGTAGTTAAAATTCAGAAGTTTAAAAATATTGCAAAAATTACAATTTAAGTCCGATATCAATAATAAATGCACATATCGTCACCTAAAATGTAAAAGGTCGTAACAACGATTATTAAATTTTCGCTGCAAAATTAAACAAATAAATAAAAATTTTTAATCGTTCACTTAAAGCAACAATAGATAAAGCATTAAACAGTCTTCAAACCAAATTTTTCTTAAATGCAACAAATTTTACGTCTGTTTCGTTTATGAAGTGGACGTTAAGGACTTTTGACCTTGGCTAGGTTAGGTTAAAAAGGGTGGCGTCTTCTCGCCTCCATTGTGATCCCTTTAAAAAGGCCAAAGAAAGAAAAAGGGGAAAGAGACAGAGGAAAAGAGAGCAACTTTAGTAGATAAAGCAATAAAAGAATGTGGAGCCTAACTCATAGCAATCAAGAGCGATTACCCCTAAGGCACTTTATCACCATTACGAACCCTGTCTAGTTACACAGTGAGCCTTAGATTTCCCCGACTCATGTCCAGAAGATGTTTTGAATCTGCTAGTTTAAGACTAGGCCATAACGCTTAAAATACCTTGCAGTCCGTTCTATTTCTATATTTGTCATTGCCAATAGTGCTGCCTGACTATCCACATAGTTTCTTTATTTTTTTGTGTATCAATCACATCTAAACAGATGAACTTATTTTCAAGAAATTTGACACACAGATAGTACCAGTGCCAGAGGTTATAGGCTTTGTTAGATATCGATTAGAAGCCTAGTTTTAAAAAATCTGTTTTTCAATTATACACGTTATTAATGAAGCTATTTACATGACGCACCTATAGTGCTAGCACTGTAGAATATGCCCATATTTTACTCCAAATTTTTTAAAACTCTCAAACGGATTAACCAATTAGCTTAAAATCGGAGAAGGGATGTAGCACCTCCCATATAAAGCAAATATTCATTATGCCATATCAAAGGAAGTATTACAGTGAGAGTCCTCAAATTTCGTTGGAACCCTTATCCGCATTGATGATATGGAAATAGGACGGATAGCTCCAGGGGAGAGGTAGCCCACACATATTAGCTCCCATATAGAGTAAATATTAGTTATCGCATCAACGCACCAGTAAAAGCTAGTAACTAACAAATTTAATACTTTGAAATTTTTACAAAAGTTCGCACATATTTAAGGAAGATAAAAACACTTCGGTGCAGAACAAATATTTTATACATGTAAGACAATATTAAATTAAAAAAGGATATGGTGGAAAATTTATGGACTGAATTGGCTAATTTAAAAAACCGAAGTTCAAAAAAATATATTTGTGATAGATTTATGCAAAAATGAGGCCCATAGCTTATATGGGTTTCAAAACATTTAATAACGCGTTTTGGCCTATAACTCGGTTAATACTGGACCTACTTAGTTCATTTTTTCAACACAAAAATTCTTTAAAAAAAGTCCGATTTTTCTGTGAAAGAACAAAGTTTCTAGCTTACATAGGTGCTTCAAAAAGTTTAAAAAACCAAATATGCCTAAATTAATTGTTGTTTTTTAGTACTCATGAAAACAACATCTATAAGGGAAGCGGACATTAAATAAATAATTAAAAATAATAGATTTGTCAATCACCCGGTTATTTATTAACCGATTTGGTTGATTCAAAATACCGGAATTCAAGAAAAATATTTGTGATCAATCTATATAACAACCGAACTTGGTTCTTATTTAGGACTTGGATGACGGTCAAAAATGTGTTTGGATCGAATAAATTCATTTTTAATTGAAAAATGCAGAAAAAAAATTCGATTTTGTTTTACGAAAACGAAGCTTATCGAAAGGCTTCACAAACGCCAATTAAACCGTTTTTAGAATCTCAATAAACCGGGTTTTTACACATATCTGCGCAACCAAAGCCTGGGCTATTAAAGTTACAATTTAGGTAAAAACATTATTTAAAAAAAATATACTTATAAAATTCAAGGGACATAAATTTTACTCACTTTTAAATACATATATTATAAAAATCAAAAAGAATGTAATTTTAATAAAATTTGCATTTTAATTGAATTTAATTTCGTGAGAAAATTTAATGTAAAAATTGCTGAATTGGCAGTAAAATTGAAATATTAGACACTCCAAAATTTGCAACTTTCCTAGACCCTTGCAAAGTAGAAAAGTTGCACGATTTCTATAAATACAACAACAAACACATAGAATATTTTGGACAACAACCAAAATTGGCAGTGTAGAACCAATTGCAAAATTATCGAAGTAAATAAGAAGTTGGAAAGTTACATAACTTTTTATAATGTTGCCACAAAGGCGAATTCAAACAGGAAAACAACATTGAAAAATCAAACTAAAAAATTTTGATGTGAATACCTTTAATATATTAGTGTATTTCCTTACAGATTTTTCTGTAGGAGGGTGTCAAATTCGCTCTCTGGGATAAATATTTCGCGTGTAGATTAACATATTAGTGATATATAAGAAGTATTATGAGACTGTTATGATAAGATTTCTATAAACAACTATCCTGTAAGATGAACTGTCAAAAAAAAAAAAAAAACACATATACGAAATTTTGTTTGTATGTGTGCATGTGTATTTTGGAAATTACTTTAAAAATGCTTTTTGTAAAATTGTTTAGTTTAAAAAAAATATTTTTATAAAAATTGTATTAAAAAAGTGCGAATTTCTTAAAAAAAAGTACATGTTTACTCTGTGACATTGAAAATAATGATATTTTATAAGATTTTTTAGCTTACGTGTACCCCTTATTTAAAATTTAACATAATATAAACAAAATGGTTATTTTCTTCCCCCGGGTTTATCTCACATATTATATCAGCGTTAATATCAGATGTAGTCTTGGGGTTAATTAAGGCTCCATTACTCTACCGTAAATATAAGTACGTAAAAACATAAAGCGTCCGAATTTTGAAAATGAGCAAAATCGGTTCATAAATAAAAAAGTTATGGAGCAAATAGTAGAAAAACACGGTGTCCGTCATAACTCCAGTTTATACCTCTCAGCCGATATCTTTTACAAAAAAGCATGTATATCAACGAAATTTTGCAGATAGTTCAAGACCCAATTTAAACTCGGAAACCAAAAATGGTCGCGGTCCGCCCACCTACCATATAAGGTGCAATTTTAAAAAATGGCTGATGGTAGGTATATAGATTTGGTCAAGCCGAATATAACATTCCCACATGTTTATATACTTATGAAGTTTGACAGCTGAAACAACCGAAAATAATATTCAGCTGTTTAACTGAGGTTATTTTTTCGACGTTATAAAAATTTTCTAGACACTATGTTACATAGTGTCTACATTAGAGATTTTTTTATCATGACAAACGTCAAACTTAACTCGAATTTGTGTGAGATGGCAACAGTTGCAAAAAACAACAATATGGCGTATTCATAATTATTTTTTATTTATGCAGTTTGACAACTGTAACAATCAATATAATAATCAGCTGTTTAACTAAGGTTACCTTGTATATATTCGCATTGATTTTGACGTTTGTTTTGATAAAAATTTGCCTAATGTAGACACTAAGTTAGGTCAGTTCGTAACATTTAAGTTTCTGAGTACCCGTATACACATAAAGCCCAAATCTGCTGATAATTTAGAATACACTGTTTGTTATGAAATTGATTACATTTGGTCAGCATCAGTTTGCAGTACTGTTTTGTTTAGAGCTATTTCTAAATTTACTGCCGCTACTTTCACATTGAGAGCAAGATAACAGCCCATCTACACAAATTCACTCTCTGAGATAATTACCTCATGTGTAGATTCAAACATTAGTATTATAAGAAGTATTATGACACTGTTGTGATGAGATTTCTCTACCCAACTGTCTTATAAGATGAACTGTCAAAAAATACACATAAACGAAAGTTTGCTTCTGTGCATATGTATTTTGGAAATTACTAAAAAAACAATGTTTTTTGTAAAATTGTTTCCTTTTAATGATTGTTTTACACTTTAAAAAACATTTTAATAAAAATTGTGCAAAAAAGTGTAAATTTCTTAAATAAAACGACATGTTAACTCTATAATGATATCTTTTAGGATTTATTAGAATGTTATTTAGGTAGGTAGGTAAAGAAGGGTTGCACAGCACTCATAAAAGTTCTTGTGCATCCATTCGGAGACCATGAGGTCCATTGTGAGTCTCTTCGTGAAGAAAATAGAAATAAACTACAGATAGGATATAGAAAAGAGCAAGAAGGAAAATAGTGGAGAAAGAGCCGAGACCAAGAGAAGTATAGAAAAGAATAGAAAGAATTTGAAAAGAAGAAGTACTACCTCCCCGTGTCGCTCGCTCTAGGCCAACGACCCCCTCTTAGCCAGCCTATTCCCATGACAAATCCTATCAGTCTATCGAGATCTAATCTCGATATACTGTCCAATTCGTCAAGGAATCGACTGCCTAACCATTTCTGCCTACTTAGTTGTAGACATGGACAGTGACATATAATATGTTCCACCGTCTCCAGCTCCTCATTATCTTCGCACATTCCGCAAAGACCGGAGGAGCCCCTATCCCAATTAGAATGTTATTTAAGATTTAACACAATGTAAACAAAATGGTTACTCTATTCTGCAGGCGTTATCCCACACATTATATCAACGTTAATCTCAGTTGTGGACCTAGGGTAAAGAGAGTAAGCAATGGTGTGAGAGGCTCAAACACACAAGAAGAATAAAGCAAGATGGTGTAACGGACGGACCAATATTGGTCTGATTTTCCAAAAAGCTGTGGAAAATGTTGTTCCGGCCATGCTCAGAGAAATTGAGAATGGTTCTTGCTTCTAGAAAATCTGAATTGAGTCCTTTACATAATTCTTAAAATTATGGTAGCAATAACCCTAAGCCGACGAAGAAAATTATAAATTAAGTAAAAAAATATAATAAATATTGAATCGAGTCTTAAGAAGGGACTAAGATGTTATTTTCCTTCCAATTCTTCACCCGCCCTACCATGCTATTTTATAATTCAATTTAAATATCCCGCGAACCAACTGCCTGATTTATAACCGTAAATGTAATGAAATGTGAAAACATTTAGTAATTCATTTTTGCAATATAACATAATTTATTAAACAATTAAATTACGAAAAATTTTCAACATAATTAGCTTGAACAAATAGTGTCAGATGTTCCAAAATTAGATTTTTACTATTTATTGTTTATTTTTAGTTTTAAAATCTGAGAAAAATTATAATATTTTAGAAGTGGTCTTAAAAATTTGGAATTTAAGTGAAATGAAATTAAGTGTAATTTATATATTAAAATATTTTTATTATTATTATTACTATTATTATTATTACTATTATTATTATTATTATTATTATTATTATTATTATTATTATTATTATTATCGTTATTATTATTATTATAGTTAACAACACTGCCAACTCTGCCAGCGAAACGCATCTGGCAGTCAGCATAAAAAATATTTCACAACTTTAACACGCGCATACCTGATAAC
Organism: Protocalliphora azurea; assembly: GCA_932274085.1. Classification (NCBI taxonomy): domain Eukaryota; kingdom Metazoa; phylum Arthropoda; class Insecta; order Diptera; family Calliphoridae; genus Protocalliphora; species Protocalliphora azurea. The sequence continues at coordinate 90,638,400 of OW026519.1, read as the reverse complement.
GGTTTCATATATCTTGGGAATGTATTTGCAATATGAGTACCTGCTAAATAGAATCGAATAACGTGGGAACGAATTTATGCGGACTCAGCGTCTGGAGCCTGGTGCAGCAGAATAATGAAACATTCTTGGGCAGAAAATAAGTGGAATGAAGTCAGTCTTAGTTGCGCGTGCATATTTGTGTCTAATCATAGTTAAATAAAGTTACTTGAATTGAAATATCTAGTGTAATTAATTATATTTGGGTATAATCATAGTTGAATAAAATTACTTTGAATTTAAAAATCTATCGTTTCCTTTCGGCGCAGTTGGTAGCGCCTAATTAAATTTTTTTTTTAAATAAGAGTAGAAAAAATCTTAATTGGCGCCCGAGCAGGGACCCGCTTAATAAACTGCGGTTTCTTATAAATTAGTAACATGCCTGCGATCTCTACGGAGCGCTCCAGGACTTATAAAAATAAATAATAAAATAATAAACTTTCCTTCGCCAACCTGATATTCTGTGTGAACGTGAAGAAATCCGTACCCTAGTAGGTATCCACGAATGTCAAAGTGGGTTATCAAAAGGGATATATACGGACCTTCCGCGAGAGTATAAAAAAAAAGGTTTTTTCCACTTAATCGCGTCGCGCCGCGTTGCGCAGCTAAGGCTCAAACAAAAGATAAAAGAAAATTTTATACCAAGAAACCTAAAATAAAAATTTATAAAAAAAAAATTAAGAAAAAATTAAACAAAAATAAAAGAAAAATTTATACAAAAAAATCTAAAATAAAAATTTCTACCAGAAAAATAAAAAAAGAAACAAAAGATAAAAGAAAAATTTATACCAAGAAACCGAAAATAAAAATTTATAAATAAAATTAAGAAAAAATTAAACAAAAATACATGAAAAATTCTATACAAAAAATCTAAAAGAAAATTAAACGAAAATTAAAAGAAAATTAAACAAAAAAAAAAGAGAAAAAATGTATACCGAAAAATATAAAAGAAAATTTCTATACAAGGAATTCAGAAATAAGTTTATACAAAAGAAAAAAGTGAAAAGCAAAAAGCAATAAAGATAACAAAATAATTTTTTTTTTTTACGAAAAAATCTGTGAAAAATCTAATAGAACCTTTTGTGCAACGTTTAAGGATCCCTTTACCGAATATCGCGGGTAAGTGAATCTTTTTTTTATCTTGCTTTCCATTTTTTCCTCGATATCACGGTGGTGACAGGAAATTAAAAGTTATAATTTTTTTTTAATTTTATCATAAACTGCTAGAGTGTTTTGTATATCAGCAACTCAATTAATCGAAGCGTAAAACTAGAATTTGTTGCTTTCTGAATAATGGAAGAATTAAAAAACTCAGTAACCACGTTAACTGGTACCATGAATACGTTCATGGAACAAGTTCGGTCGAAGTAAGGCTTACCCGTATTGAGGGAGCACTGCAAGAAAATGCATTAGAAACAATTTTGAATAGAATAGGCGAACTTGAAAGGACTCAGGTAAATGTAACAGACCCCGTTGAAGATGAAGTGAGACCCCTTCAACGGCCATGCTCTGAGGCAGACTTAAAAGACATTAGCAGGTTGCCGGACTGTGTGAAGGAGCTTAGGGTATTTGATGGTAATCCCACCCAATACATTTCTTGGGTGCATTCTGTAGAGTCAATCCTGAAGGACTTTGAGATAGTGAGACAGAAACAGAGTATCCACCAAAAAGTCGTCGGCGCTGCCGACACAGTTTTGGTCTCGTATAACGTATTTGATGGCGATTGGCAAGAAATCAAAAAGGTCCTTTCGCTTCATTACGCCGATAAAAGGAACGTACAAACACTGGAACACCAGTTAAACCAGTTGTCACAAGGTTCTTCAACAATTGACGAATACTATTCAACCATTAACCACCAGCTTTCATTAATTATAAATAAAATAGACAGAATCTTATGGGGAAGAGACGGTCAAAGCACTTGTCGAAACCTATCGGAATAGATCTTTGAACATTTTCATGCGGGGATTAAGCTCAGAGCTTTCCCGAATGATTATTATCCAAAGACATCGCACTTTGCCTGAAGCCTACTTTGCTTGCCTAGAGTTGCAAAATCTGTCCATGAGAAACAAGATCCTGCACTCGGGGGCACACAATAAAATATCTGCTTCGACTTCCACGGAAATAACAAATAGACCGCTGCCACAAAGGCAAATTTCCATGCGCTGGCAGCATCAAAATTTTAGGCCTCGACATTGGCAGTATAATCATAACCAACCGGTTGCGCAAGGAAATCGATATAATCAAAAGCCAGCACTACCGCCTCGACATCCAGCCATAAAACATGAACCGATGGATGTCGACAGGACAATTCAGTCACGTCGGGTCGACTACATAAATCACCCAAGGGCGGCTGAAAAAAGGGGTGCGCATCCAGACTATACTGTAGGCAAACAATCTCGCCTTTATCACTTAGAAACTCCTGTTGAGGCTAACTACTTTGAGCATGCTACAGAAATTGACAATGACAACCTAGACGACATCCCTGGTGAAATAAATTTTATGGAAGCAAGCCTTCAAGCCTGCCCTATATAGAATATCAAATCACTGACAATAAAACTCTACAATTTTTGATTGACACGGGCTCTAATAAGAACTTTTGTGGCCCGTCATTGTCCGCTGGTAGTACACCTTTGGATAAACCGTAAGAGTACACTCGGTCGGGGGTGATATAATAATTGAGCGAAAAGTAACTGGACCATTTTTTAAATTCGTAGGTATAAGCAAACTAATTCCTTTCTATATTCTACCCAGAATAGAAAATTTTGACGGTATAATCGGTGATGATACCCTCAAAGATCTAGGTGACGTAGTTGATAGAGAAAAGAATATTTTAATCCTGAAAGGGAATGTTCATATTCCTCTTAAGGAGAAAATGTCGAATGGAACCAACTATGTCTTAGACAAAGAAATCTTATCTAACATAAAATCAAGAATAGATAACCTGATAACGAAATACAAATCCCTTTTTGGACCATTGAATGGCAGCGAATTAGCATCCACAAACGTGCAAGCTGAAATCAGGACGAGTACAGATGAACCGATATACACAAAAAGTTACCCATACCCCTCGTGTATGAGAGATGAGGTTGAAAGACAGATAGAGGAATTGCTGTCCGAGGGAGTCATACGTCCATCAAAGATTCCCTACAATTCTCCTATTTGGGTCGTGCCAAAGAAACCGAAACCGAATGGAGAAAAGCAGTACCGGATGGTCGTTGACTTTAAACGATTAAACGCAGTAACAATACCTGATACCTACCCTATCCCTGACATTGCATCCACGTTGGCCAACTTAGGAAATGCGAGCTATTTCACCACAATTGATCTTACATCCGGTTTTCACCAGATAAGCATGAAACCGAAGGACATACCCAAAACAGCTTTCTCAATGGCGAATGGCAAATATGAATTTTTAAGGTTGCCCTTCGGGCTAAAAAATGCACCAGCTATCTTCCAAAGGATGATAGACGATGTTTTGAAAGAATATATCGGCAAAATCTGCTATGTTTACATCGACGATATCATCGTCATTGGTAAAAGTGTTGAAGATCATCTTAAGAATATTGATATTATATTCGCAAGGCTTCGTGAGGCAAACTTGAAGGTTAACCTCGAAAAAACACACTTCATGAAAACAGAGGTCGAGTTCCTTGGGTATATGGTAGGTGCTGAGGGCATTAGACCGGATCCGAACAAAGTTAAATCCATCGAAAATCTTCTTCCCCCCACAAACTTAAAGGACCTGAAAAGTTTTTTAGGAATGACTTCTTACTATAGGAGATTCGTTCGCGATTACGCAAAAGTAGCGAAACCCCTTACGAACCTAACAAGAGGGGATGAAGCAATTGACGCGTTTAACTTTCTAAAAACTATGCTTACTACAGCCGAAGTATTGACCTTTCCGGACTTTGAGAAACCATTCAATTTAACTACCGACGCTTAAAATTTTGCTATAGGTGCCGTATTGTCCCAGGGCGAAATTGGCAAGGATATCGCTTTCGTCTCCCGATCGCTAAACAAAACGGAGGAAAATTATGCGACAAATGAGAAGGAGATGTTAGCCATAGTCTGGGCACTCGACAACTTGAGAAACTATCTCTATGGTGCGAAGAAAATAAAAATCTATACCGACCACCAACCACTGACCTTTGCGCTGGGTGACAGGAATTTTAACGCAAAGCTAAAGAGATGGAAAGCGCGTATAGAGGAGTATAATCACGAACTGATTTACAGACCTGGTAAATCAAACTACGTGGCTGATGCCCTTTCTAGACTAAGAACAGCGTCAAATCACTTATATAGCTCCTGCACTGAAACTGCCTCGGAAAACGGTAATGATTACAGAAACTCAGAGGGAACACTTACAGCCTCCGAAGGTCGAGAAGGTGATGATTCTACAGTACACAGTGCTGAACAAGATTCCTCAGACCTAATACCCCACGTAGAAGTACCTATAAATGTTTTCAGAAATCAAATCGTAATAAGAATTGGAATAGATATGTCAGCACTTGAGGAGCCACATCGCGGATACACTCGACATTTTGTATCCTCAAAACATTGGAATGAAGAATCACTTATCAATATGTTTAAAGAGAAATTACGGCCCAACTTCGTGAATGGAATAAAAGCCCCTGAAAGCCTAATAGAAGTTATCCAGAAAATCTATATTAACCACTTTATGCAATATAAAATAAGAATTACACAAAAAATGGTGACGGATATAACCTCCAGAGAACACCAATTTAAAATTATCGAGGACGAACATAAAACGGCATACCGAAATCCTAGGGAAAATAAGGAACAGATCCTAGATCGATTCTACTTTCCCCAAATGTATGCTAACATAAGGAAGTATGTGTCCGGTTGCGAAGTCTGCAATCGCTGTAAATATGATAGGAAACCATTAACACCGCACCACCAAAAAACTCCTGTTCCTAGGTATCCATGCGAAATCCTTCATATGGATATTATGGAAATCCAAGGTCAAAAGTTCATTACGTGTATAGATAAATTTACGAAATTCGCAAAATTTTTTGCTATCAAAGACAAATCATTACTACAAGTCAGGAAGAAAGTAATTAAGATTTTGCATTTTTTTACAGCACCAAAAATTCTTGTTACAGGCAATGAAAGTAGTTTTATCAGTCCATTGGTGGAGACATTCATTAGATCTTTAGGAGTCCAGTTGTACCTCACTCCTTCACAGAGAAGCGAGGTGAACGGTCAAGTTGAGAGACTTCATTCGACGATAATCGAGATTTATAGGTGTCTAAGGACAGAATACCCGGACTTATCCGTAAAGGAATTGATCGAAATTTACCTTAATAGGTATAACAATACAATTCATTCAGTGACAAAAAAAAAGACTGTGATTTATTTTTTAATAGAACTAGAGGGATAAATTATGAACGCTTATTGTCAGAACAGAAAAAAGTAAATAAAGAACTTAGGCACCTCTTAAAGCGAAACGCAGCTGCTTGCAAATTAAGGATGAATAAGAAGAGGCAAACCATAAGAAAATATAGGAAAGGGGATAGAATATTTGTTGCTATCAAAACAATTCAGGGTAAGAATAGGGCCTTGTATCGAAAAGAAATCGTAGAAAGAAATAATAGGGTAACTGTGCTAACGAGGAGTGAAAAAAGATTCACAAGGAAAACATTAAAAATTTATTAACGCCAAGTCCGAAAAAACGGTGTTCATCAATGTGAGATATCAAGATCCTTACTCGTCGCATGCAAACACAATTTTTATTATTCTTTTGCATAGAAAAAAAAAAATAAATAGGAAAAGGGGAAAGAGAAGATTAAAGGAAAATACAGAAACCAAAGGATAAAAAATTTTTATAATGCGCAAATTATATTTGGGAAGATTATATTTAAGATTATAGGATTAAGATTATATTTAAACTCTAGAAATTTCTTATAACTATAATAATTTTAATTGATAATAACCAACTAATTTACTAATAGAAAAAATAATAGGTTAGTTGTTATTATGAATACCTAGAATATATAGCGAACATTACATTACCTTCCAGAAGAATGATTCTTTTCATAGCCATACTGACTTTCGTCAGCATAAATACGATCACTTTACATGCAGTGGAAATTTGCCGCTATGATGTACCTATAGTATCCATAAGGGATGGAAATGCCTGGATTATCAACGGAAATTTTAATTTAGTTCACATCATAAGCCTTGATAATTACAAAACTATTGCTGATAACATAACCGCGTTAGTTCTGGAACGTATGCCACTCAGTGACAAAAAAAACACGATTTTCTATCACCTTGACCAAATAAAGGATAGACTTTTTGAGCTAGGAAATCAAACGGATAGAAGCCGCAGATCAATTAATTGGATCGGTTCTGCCTGGAAATGGGTTGCTGGCAATCCTGATGCAACAGATTGGAATACCGTCTTAAGAAGCCAAAATGCTATCATCAGCAGCAACAATGAACAATATAAAATTAACGCCCGGCTCCTGAACACAACAAACGAAGTTGTACAAAAAACCAATGAGCTAGTAAGAAAAATGAACGAGATAATTAACAGTAAAGAATCCTTGCCTTCGCATAAATGAACTAACAGTTTGTCGGAAGTCTTGTCTGTCCCAACTGTCTGAAGAAACTTGTATTCCCCGATTACTCAAAGGAGGTAATGCCAGTTGTAGGTACAAGATGATTAGTATGCGAACAATTGAGATGATTAAAGCAGACATGGTCTTCCTCACGAATTTTGAAGGCGTCTTGAATACTCGGGGACACACTGAAACCCTAAATGGTACTTATCTGATACGCCTGTCTAATGAAACTATCTTCATAAGCAATGAGACATTTTCGAGCACGAGACCATCTCAAAAATACAGCCATTGCCACCAGTCCTGTCAAGCGTCTTTAATGAAAAACTGTTGGTAGACATTGACCAGGTTCATGACATAAGTCTACAGAATGTAGGCAAACTCCAACACCTGGGAAGGAAATTGAACTTATCACTCAGCATGCATACAAGCATCATATTGGCATTAGGAGTATGTGTCGGAATTCTATGGTACAAAGTAGGGAGAAGATTGAACCTACCAAATGTAAAAATCCCATACACAATTAGCTCCACCTACCAACCTGCTCACGCCATCTGCGGGACGCAGATTTTTAAGGAAGGAGGAGTTAACAACACTGCCAACTCTGCCAGCGAAACGCATCTGGCAGAGTCAGCATAAAAAATATTTCACAACTTTAACACGCGCATACCTTATAACGGTTTCATATATCTAGGGAATGTATTTGCAAAATGAGTACCTGCTAAATAGAATCGAATAACGTGGGAACGAATTTATGCGGACTCAGCGTCTGGAGCCTGGTGCAGCAGAATAATGAAACATTCTTGGGCAGAAAATAAGTGGAATGAAGTCAGTCTTAGTTGCGTGCTCGTATTGAACGGTATTTATTCGCTAAAAATAATTAATCATATTTGTGTATAATCATAGTTAAATAAAGTTACTTGAATTGAAATATCTAGTATAATTAGTTATATTTGGGTATAATCATAGTTGAATAAAATTACTTTGAATTTAAAAATCTATCGTTTCCTTTCGGCGCAGTTGGTACCGCCTAATTAATTTTTTTTTTTAATAAGAGTGGAAAAAATCGTAACTTTATTATTATTATTATTATTATTGTTATTATTATTATTATTATTATTATTATTATCATTATTATTATTATTATTATTATTATTATTATTATTATTATTATTATTATTATTATTATTACTATTTTATAAAAAAAAACTCACCATTTTACTCCATCGATGTCAGGCCTGATTTTGAAGAAGTTCTGGATCATTTAAATACATTAATTTTTTTATTTTGGATTTATGTACACGTAAGTGGTTTATAAATGTTTAAGATAAAGTGGACTAAATGATTAAGTATAAATTATGTGTGTATGCGTTTAGTTTTAGTTAATTAACTTAATCAAAATAATATTATCACTTATTTGAGCGCTTTTCGCTAATTTATAAATTTAATATTATTTATAAACATATTTTTTTATATTTTTCTTAAATGTTAACAAATAATGTATTTTCGTAGTTTTTATTACAATATTACTTTTTTCGTTAAGGCGATTGTAATTATTTTTAAATATTAGAACAAATCCAGTTAAATTAATTTATGTTTGATTTGATTGCTCATTTTGAAAAAAATTGTCTATTAGTATAAAAATATATTTCTTGGTATGTTGCCTATCAGGATTCTTGAATCAATCTTCAATCTGAATTCATTTCTTGAATTTCAATTAATCTTTATATTTAGTAACTTGAATTCGGATTACCAACAACAACCAGATAAATTTTCAGAATTTTGAATTCACAATTTAAATTTTACAAAGCAAAGGATTTTCAATTTTTTTATTATATCATATATTTTTTATATTCTTCTACGTCTTTTCAGTTCAGAAAATTGTATTCTAATCCCTTCTTAAAAACAATCTATATTCTATATTAAAATGACCATGATAACTCAATCAAAAAATTTTTCTTTATAATTTTTCTTTATAAAAAAAAAAAAAAATATTTTAACAATGAGGCCTCACAAAATAGATAAAGTTTTGAGATATATCTCCAAAAACTGGATCTGTAAAGCCTGAAATGAAATATTAATCTAATTCCAAATATCTTTTGCATGGCATATTCCTTTATTATTATTTTCGATATCCTGAAGTTCATATTTATATGCCCTATTTTAAATATAACTCTTGCTTTTATACCCACAGGTGCCAATTTCGCATTAAAATAATTAGGTTTGGAACTTTGTGCAAAATTTGGACGAATTACTTTATGGCCAATTTTGAACTCCTCCTTCCTAGTCCGTAAGTTATAAATACGTACGTTTTTGTCATAAGCTTTTTGTATGTCCTTTCTAATAGTTTCTCTATGTAAAGAAAATTCATCCTGTCTTTCAATTTCTGTGTCACTTTCAGACAAAATTTTAAGTCATTTCAAAAGTTCGTAATCTGTCCCGTGTGTTATCATAGTCTGCCCGAAAACGATTTGATTTGGAGTCCTTCCGATTATCTGATGGATAGTATTTCGCAAAGAACAATTAATCCCGCTTACAAACTTATCCCAATTACGTTGATCCTTTCTTACAATTAATTGAACGATTTACACGTTCACTTGCGTTAGCTTGTGGACTAAAAAAAGCCATAAGCATATGTTTCACACCATATTCCTGTAAAAACTTTTCGAAATCTTTACAACTAAATTGTGTTCCGCTATCTGAAATATCACTTATTTAATATCTTCGGACCGAAATTTTTAATTGTTATGGAGTACCAGACTATAAGTGTGCACGGGTGCACACGTGTGCAGTCTCAATGACAAAACTCTATGAATTGGGCTACGAATTGGTACCCCATCCACCATATTCTCCGGATTTAGCCCATAGTGACTACTTCCTATTTGCAAACCTAAAGAAATGGCTCGGTGGAAAGAGATTCAGCTCCAACGATGAAATTATTGACCAAACAAATGCCTATTTTAAGGACCTCGAAAAATCCTATTTTTTACGCAAAGTAAATGACGACACTTGCTCAAAATTTGACTGTAGTCTTGGTACTTGATGGAAATAGTGTTGCATTTCATATAACTACCAGGAAAGTTCGAAAAGTCACGGTCTTATTGATCCGCCCTCATATGTCCTGTCGCTTTTATAACGCTTTTATTGGCTCTACTGTCTATAAGGCTAAGAAACTAGTTTGTTCTACTTTTATATTGACATAAGATCTGCTATCTGAATCTCTACTCACAATTCATGATATGACACGAGTTCTAAAAGACTTTAATTTTCGATAAAAATTACGTATACGCGTAGATGAACTGCTCATTGGTTTTTTGTTGACAAAAATGTTCGCTCTTGCTTTCTCATACTCCAATAAACGGATATGAAAAGGTCTCATTAAAGAATGTGTGGTATCAGAAGAATGGTTCAAGTTTTTATGATTAAATTTAGTAGCTAAATTGTTCTTTTCATTGTGATCCTTAACGTCGGCTCCACTGTTATCGGATTTTTGTCGGACATCCCTCTGTCCATTTCCCTGTCTATTTCGGGACAGTTCGGACATATAAGTTTATAAATATCCTTGGCTCCACAGCCATAACAAAATACCTTCCTTAACTTCATACAATCTACGTATGAATGTCCTAACTTATCACATTTCAAGCTAGATTGAATCGCACATACCTCATTATCCGTTATTGTTTCGTCATCTTCCTGTCTAGTCATTTCTGCAACACGAGCTCTTGTTAACTTTCGATTCTCCATAGCATGCATATTTTTCATAAACTTTTCATGTTTTTGAACTTCCTTGCGCTACATATTTCTAAACGTAGCAGTTCATGTAGTATTCAAAATAGACATCAAAAGTCTCACTTGCTCTTTGCCTACGTCTTCTTATATCTTCTAAAACATCGTAATTACTATAATCTACTTTATACTCGTTTCGTAAAGCATTGGTTAACGTTATCCAATAAATATCGTCGTAATTACGTTGATACCGCCTAAAATAAACTAAAGCCTTACCTTAAAAAAGGCAATCTTAAATTTACCCGCTGAAGTTTTTGTTGTTAGTATATTGACTCTGTAAATAAATTCATCGACAGATATCTGACATTTAAATCTATGTAACGGACGGATCAATATAGCTCTGATTTTCCAAAAACAGTGCTACCTGTTGTTTCTTAATTGTTCAGGGAAATTGGGGATGTTTCTTGCTTCTGGAAAATCAGAACTGAGTCCTTTACATAATACTTAAAATTATGGTAGCAATGATCCTTACATCGTGTCTACATTAGAGATTTTTTTATCAAGACAAACGTCAAACTTAACTCGAATTTGTGGAAGGTGGCAAAAGTTGCACAAAAACAACAATATGGCGTATTCATTATTGTTTTTTAAATATGCAGTTTGACAACTGTAACAACCAAAATAATAATCAACTGTTTAACTAAAATTACCTTGTATATATTCGCACTGATTTTGACGTTTGTTTTGATATAAATTTGCCTAATGTAGACACTAGGTTAAGTCGACAGAGAAAATTATTAATTAAATAAAAAATATAATGCATATTAAATCGAAACGTGAACCGACTACCTGATTTATATCCCTAACCTTTCATGAAATGTGAAAGCATTTAGTAATTCATTTTTGCAATATAATACAATTTATTAAAAAATTAAAGTGCGAAAATTTTCAACATAATTAACTTGTAAAAATAGTGTTAGATGTTCCAAAATGATTGGCCTGTTTATACATGTAAAGATTCAGACAAGCGAGTAGTACCCAGACGAGTACGTAAGAAAATGAGTTTTAAAGTACTCGTCTATCTTACGTTCTTTTACGTTGTGTTTTTGCCATTGTCAAATGTTGTTGTTGCCATTATATTTAATTTTTACATCTTGTAAATGTTTTTTCATACAAAATCATGCTTTTTGAACACAAAAATGGCAACCCTTAAATATAAACAAAAACAGCTATTTTTTCTTTACTTAAAAATTTTGTATTTGGAAAATGAGTGCAAAATATTATTTTTCGTTTTGTGTTTTTTTTTTTTTTTTTTTAATGCATTTACAAATGTCATTAATGTCAAACACAGACAATAAATGTAATCGTGAAGCGAAATGCGTTGATAAAACCATAAATATAACAAATTTTTAAAAGTTATCTTTAACATTTTTATAATCATACTGCTCCTCTTACAAATCTAACACATTTAATGCATCACGAACATTTCTGCAACATATACGTGTGTCTCCAACACCACTCTTACTAGAATCACTTGACTCACTAACATAATATGCCACTGTTGGAAACATTATTGTTAATTTAAAAAATATGCTTGCAATTTAGTTTTTGCACTATGTAAATTTATTTCCGTAATATTTTCCAAACAACATTAAAAAAAAAAACGCTGTTTTTGTTGACACATAAGGGTTGCCATTTTTGTGTTCAAAAAGTATAATTTTGTATGAAAAACATTTACAAAGAAGAAGATAGACGAGATAGAGAAGATATATATATATATATATATATATATATATATATATATATATATATATATATATATATATATATATATATATATAACTTTGAGAAAAGGTGAACAAAATTTCAGTGCTGACTTTGAAAACTTCACGGCTAGGCGATTTGAGATAATCAAAAAATTTTTTCAGAATATTATTTCGGAGTACTATTAGAAGTTACAAAATATTTGCAAAAAAATATGCCTCGGGAATCATTCCCGAAAAGCGAAATAAAATAGTGGAAAAAAATTCAAAATTCAAGGGTAAAAAAAATTTTATCTGTAAAAGATAACTTAGGTAAGCTTATTTTTTCTTTATCTCGGCAAACACTTTACAGAAAGATACAATTTTAAAATCGGACTTAATTTGTAGAAGTTAAACATTTTTTTAACTTTTTCATACACGAGATAGTCAACTTTAACACCTTGTAACTTATCTTGTATTATTACAGGATGGCTACAAGATAATTTTTCTAAAAGCTTAGGTTTTTCTCTACAACTCTCTCATATACCTAATGCAGTAGTTTAGAAGGTACAGATTTATTACCAAAATGTTTGCGATCGGGAAATACTTCCAAACTATTCAATTCCACTTAAAAATGTTTACATTAATATTTTCACCATTGCGGATCTTAATTTATACCAAAAGTGCATTGGTATGAATTTATATTTGTTTACACAATTAATAATTGTGAAAGTATGGCAATGCCAGTTAACATTTTCATCCATTCGCAGAAATGGATGAAAATGTTGGTTTAGAGATTGTAATTGTATCTGTAGTCGCTGACTGCGACATTTGTTCATAAGAGGCGAATATAACCATCAAATGACACATATATCTTTTAAATACATTTGTTTTATATTAAAAAAAATTAATAAAATATAAAAGTATAATAATGACACACTGTTTTTCCCTTACGAACTGATTTTACAAATTTTAGGAATCTGTTGTGGGCCGCTAAACTTGTTATTTGTATAACACATTTCAAATAACGGCACCAACTTAACGAAAGAGAGCACTGCACTAAGATCATGCAAAAAGGAACAATGACATCTCATAAGAATCACAAATAAACAAGTACATAAGACAATTTATGTAAACATTAAGGTGACTAAAAAACGAAATAAATTCAAAATAAAATAATATAAATATATAATCAAATAAATAAAACGATTAAAAAAATTCATCGCTCAATATGAGCCATTAGGTGACATCCCCACCCCGTGGATCGACAATGATTCATTACTCAAAACGGCAAGCACGGAAACAGGACATTTTAATTCGTACATCAGCTCTACAGATGACACCATCTCTACCCTTGTATACCTCTTCAACTCGGCCTTGCCTCCAATCTCTACGGGACACGGCTGGATCACAAATTAGAATCAAACCACCAACGGCTATGGGCTTTCTTCATTGACACCATTTGTAACGTCTGGTCTATGTTTGCAAATACTCTTTAATCCAGCGATTCCAAAAATGAACCCGTAACTGACGTGAAGAGCGCCACTGCTTTCTTAATGCAACTGGACGATCCGCTATTTCTCCGGCAGGAGTCTATGTCGTATTAAGGCAACCTAGCAGAAAATGATTGGGTGTTAGTGGCTCTTCATCTTCATGGCTTATCGACAAGAGGGTTAATGAGCGTGAATTGACAATACTTTCCGCTTCAATCAGAAAACTTTGCAAGGTGTGTTCTCGACTTTCAATGTTGATTGTAACACACGCTAAACACACTGGATCATTCGTTCCCATATGGCACCTTTTGCAGGATTATGGGGACAATTAAAGTGCCAGTCTATTCCTTTCGATGAGAGCTCGTCCTGAATTTTGGTGCTTAATTTTTTCGTAAACATGGGGCACAAATAACTCGGTTATAGGATGAAATGACGGCAATATAATCTGGCGCCTGATTTTCAATCTTAACCAACTAACTGAGTATACACGATCATAAACTCGAAGTAATGAATTTTCATCCATATATGGAGACATGGCATACAATTCAGACAACCTTCCTTTTTAATTATTTCCATTTCAGCACCAAAGTTATCATGCTGGGCCACGCGACAAAGGAAGAACTCAGCAGATTTTAACTCGGCAGCAGTTAAACCATTTTCTTCTTCTGGGTTAAATTTCTTTTGACATCGTTTAACAAAACGTAGTATCCAAGCAACTGTACGTTTTAATTTTAAATATGACAAAAAAACTGTTAAATTCAATATCACCAGGAGCGATTACCAACAATGCAAATTTTTGACGAAGTTCGTCATCTGAACAACTTGTAGCAGCATTAATTTTTTCTGGACATTTTTCTTCACTACCATACATAAATCCTGGACATTTGAACCAACGGCAATCATCAGAAAAATTTATATAGCTCTTCATTAACATTAGTTGGCAGCTACCTCCAATCTGCTTGGCTAGTATGCTCAAGAATCTCAGTAATTCTATGGCCAACAAATGGTTTGTATCTAAGTTTTCAGAACCAATTAAATTAATAATGAGCGCTATTTTCAAAATAATACCGTGGCACTTTCACATTCACATTTTGTAGTGGCTCAAGAAACCCAGTGGATCAAAAATAGACATAACCACACTTAACAGCTCGCGTTTCGTATTTTGGTTGCCAATACCTACCGAGAACCTTTTCTGATTGTAGCTCATTTACATCGCTTGAGAACTTCACTAGCTTCTGCAATGTACCTTTAAGAGCCTTTAAGAGCTCAAAGCTAGCAAATGTCGATTTATGCATGTCAAGTACCTGTTGGGCAATTTCAATGGCCCTTGCTAGCGTTGGGAAACTATCAGCAAAATCATCAACGTAATGATAATCCACACGAAAGCTAAGGGCATTTGTATCTTTGACATATTGGGCTATGAAAGGCGAACAAGCAGCACCAAAAGTTATTACAAGCATTTCATAAAAATCAGGTGGTTTTAATCATCTTCGCGCCAAAAGAATCTTTAAGAACATATATCTTCAGGAGCCACAAGCACCTGGTGAAACATTTCTTTGATGTCCCCACATACTGCTACTGCACCAACACAAAAATTAAATAAAACTGACGGCAATGGATTATATTGTTGGGGTCCTTTAAGGAGTTTAAAATTCAACCAGACAGCTTGTACGCTTGAGGCAGCATTAAATACCAAACGAATTTATCCTGACTTATTACGATTGACCACTCCAAAGTGTGGAAGATACCATGTCCTAGCACAAACATCTACATCATTAGGCAACAATTTATGAACATACATTTTGGACAAATAATCTTTCATAATAGGCTTATACGCTGCACTAAAATCTGGATTTATTTTCATCTTACGCTCAATACCAACAAGTCTATTTAGAGCCATGGAGTAACTGTCAGGGAGCACAACATCATCAGAGCGCCACAAGAGTCGAGTTTGAAACCTCCCATCTACCATCATTGCAGTTTCTTCCATTATTTGACGAGCTCGTAAATCATCCTTTGATTCTATGACCGTTAATACCTTCACACCGAAATTTTCCGTCTCAAAGTAATTTGCTACCAAGTCATAGAGCTTCTGTTCTGCCTGAGCCGATAATAAACACAAATGAGAATTGGATGACTTACCCATCTTATTACCAAATACGGACCCACCCTAATATACAATTTCATCGAGAAGACCAAGATGGCAATGATCCAATTAAAACTTTAGGAACAACATCATTATATAATTTTGTATGCACAACAGGGACAATACTTAAATCCATATTAAAACTCTGAGCCGGCAATTTTAAATTCGAAACACCATAAAGGCATATTTTCTTCGACTATCTACTCCACTCACACACATATTAACTACTGTTGCCACTTCCCGCGATACCTTACCAGCGTACTAATTTTAATTTAATTTACTTTGTTGCCCCTGAAGAAAAAGTTGCTTCACCAAGGAGCTGCCCACAATAGTAACTAAAGTAACCTTCATCCAACAACGCAAATGTTTCTATTTTGATACTAGGACCACAAAGTATCACTGGCATCACGCGGAACAACAACACGCCTTTGTTTGCAGCTTTAGACACACAGCTCAAAACAGACTAATTTTCATTTCTTGAACCGCTTGGAGCAGCTGACTCAGATGAACTCAAATTACTTCCACCAGTCTCGGTAAAGTTGTTCCGGGAGCAGAGGAACTGGCATGTAAAAAAGAAACTCCAGCGGCAGAGGGAGTAGTGTAGTGCGTTTGACTAGTCGAAGTTGCATGACTTCTGCATGTAACTTAATACTTCTACATTGTTGAAGTATTTTATCCACACTGCACAATAGCTCAGCATTCTCCCATGATACATATATTATATAATTGCAAGCTAGGTTAAGACTAGCAATAAGTTTAAAGAATGATTAATAAAGAGACTTGAAGGTGACAGTCGCACTAGCAGCCGTCCCTAAAAACTAAATAAATCTTTAAATTAAAACAAGAAATATTTAAATTATTACATGGCGATCATGTCAGTGCAAAAAAAATTCAACCAGTGTATAAAATTTTTAAACAAAATTTAAAAGAAAAAATATTCAAATTCAAAAACTTACCAAATGATTAAAATATAAAATTTTTTTAAACAAAATTTTTTTAAAAACTATTCAAATTCAAAATTCAACAAGTGATTAAAATATAAAGTTTTTAAATAACATTTTTTTCAAACTATTCAAATTAGAAAAAAATCAACAAGCAAATAAGATACAAAATTTTTAAGTACCAAAAACCTAATCAATGAAAGCAATTAGAAAATTGGATCATTGCTATAGTCACCAGTGGGTCGATTCTGTTTCTGTGAAACGGTGAAAAGAAAAAAACTTTTCATTTTCGTTATCATAAGAGCTTTTCATATTATCATTTCACAATTACACAAATTGCGACTCTCGTTCTTTTAATGAAAAAGTGTTTCATTCCATTGTAGCCGTGAAACTTTTGAATCTATGTTAATGAAATGTAAAAGTCAAATGCAAATGTCGAAGCTTAGCAGTTTTAAACCGACGTTAAGCCGCAAACAAGTTTTTTTAACTGCTATAATATACGACCCTCAGCTCAGATTTTTATCATTTCTTTACAACATATAGTTTATTTAATTAAAAAATGTTTGGTGTAGAAATTTTAAGTCGCTCTCATTTAGGAGTTATAGACATTTGAATCTTTAAATGTAATCTTAAATATCTCCTCATACACACATCCGAGACTTTCAAATGATATATTATTTTAACCAATTGGGCAGCATCTTCGAAAAATGTAATTTTTTAACAGTTTTTTTAGTGAATTTTTCTCAAAATTGGCCAATCACTATATAATGGTTTGTTTGTGAAAAAACTCATAAAAAAATATTTTTTAAATTGTCTCTTAATGGGTCATATTATATCTCATTAGAAAGATATTTCAAAGTACTTTGAAATGACACAAATTGTAGATTTATAGCAAATTATATATTTGAGCTTTATTAAAGCTCTGTCAATCCTAAAGCAAAAGCTTCCTGTCTAAAATACATATATATATATATATATATATATATATATATATATATAACAAATAAGCTTCCAAGGCTCTACTGTCAAACATTTCATGTTCTCAAACTCACTCTTTTCTCACTCTTTTATATTTCGTATTCCATAGGATAACGACATAATATGTATATCAAATGAAAGCTTGTTACGTTGTCTTTACAATGGTTAGTAGTAGCAGAGCTATACGAAAGGACGGTGTTTGGTTGACCGTAAGCCTCCGTATTACTGCTTATAAGTTTTGACACCAACTCATTAAGGTTAATGAAAGTTGCTGATTATATTATCAGTTTCACTCCTTCATTACACAGTGGGGTTGAATTGAAATTTTTTGGAAATAAATCTGTAACTTCTTATCGGCTGGTTGGATTTTCATGAAACTTGGTATAGGCGTAGCAGAGGAGTGTACAATGTTAAGTTTGGAAGGGGGCACAACAAACCCCTCTGGGGCGGAGCTAAGGGGGCTCAAAGTTAGGTACCTCTGACATAAAAAATTTTTAAACACTTGCCAAATTTTTGTTTCTCGTCCGATTTCAAATATTTTTATATATTGTTGTAGGGCCTGATAAGGCCTATAAAAACCATGCCTTCGTGTCCTATTTATGTCTTATAGTTTTCGATTTATTTGCGTTTGAATTTTTAAGCACCATAATTTTGCATGTTCTTGGTCCAGTTTTTTCATATATATCCTAGTATTTCCGACCGATTTTATTAGTTTTTTTTTTAAATTTGAAGTCGATATCTTTACATAGTCCAAAAATAAACGATTTGAATTTGAAAATTGCAAAAAAGACGACTTTTTGTGTTTTTTTAGCCGAAAAAGTATCTACACTCTTTTTTATCTAAAATAAAATTTTCTTTAGCAACATATAATAATTTTGCACTTTTCTGAAAGGTAACTTCACAGAGATGACTTTAAGGTAAAAAACAAGCTCCATAACTCAATTGGTCATGGTACACACCCTCCCGAATTCGACCCATTTTATATGAAAGTTTTGATTTAGACCATATTTTCTCAAATCCCAACGCACGAATCGACAAGCGGAATATATTTTAAGAATCTTCAATATGTTGTTAAAAGTTTTAAATAAAAATCTACGGGACTTCGGAAAAATGTGGATTCTATAGCCAAAAATGTAAAAAATCGCATTTTTGGGAATTTTCATTAGTTTTTTAGGAATTCATGAAAACCCTACCCCTGATTGAAATTTGGTTAACGCGCTTTTATTTATATTAATAAGATCCACATTTCCTGCAAATTTCATTAAGATATCTTTATAAACAAATATATTATTACAATTAAAAAATTTGTATTTTCTCCAAAAACCCCAAATTGGGTCTTGTTTGGTTTATTTCTAAATAGCGAAAGAAAGTTTAAAAATATGTATTCCAAATTAAGCTTATCCTTTAGCATATATAATTTCCGATCTTTTGCAAAAAGATTCAAGTCAATATCATGCCTCATTTCAGAAATATGCGCCTTTAAACTTTTATATTTCCAATTTATTGTATATATGACTATATTTTTACAAACTTGCAACTTTTGCCTTTAGCTTTGCGTGAATATTTACTTAGAAAATTATGAATATTTCTGTATACTTTTAATAATATCTATACACAAAATATTTTTATAAAAATAATTAATAAATATTTTTTATTTATAATAGGGTTGCCACATTTCCCAAATTTAAGTAAATCTTTATCCTTTTCTAAGCATTCATATATTTCTATTAATGAATTTAAAATAACAAAACAAACAAAAAATGTCTATTTTAATTCTTACTTCCGTACTTTCTTATGTCCGTACTATGATGACATTAGGGATTCTGATGGTATGGGTATTACTCATACCGTAGGAGACTTAGCGCGGGTGGTTCCCTGTAAAGTCATTCGCAGTTGTTGGACTTTCGTGACACCGATGCTTTTTGCGTATTATGTCTGCTCCAGCTGTTGCGATTGTTCCAGTCGTTCCTGACTTGCTGTGTTTTGCCGTTCCTTTAGGCTCCTGCCTATTATCATCGTTGGAATGGTTGTCTTGTCCCGTGTGCTCCACTTTGGCTGCTTTCCCTTCTAAATTGCTTGCGTCATCCGTGAGGGTGGCTGAGTCAAGTGTCGTGTTTGTGTCGTCCCTTGCCGGAGCCGGAGACATACCATGTGGCCAATGAGTCCCCCGCGAGGGCTATTGTTAACTGTTGTTGTACGCTTTTGTGTGTCCATTTATGTTGATGTCGGTGGCGAACCACCAATCCCGAACTATTTGGAGTTCAACTTAAGCTTAAGTCCGATGTGAAGTTGCATTTTCCAACCGAGTGCCGTGACCCATAGAGCGACAGAAGTTTTAGATGGCCTCTGCTTTAGATGGTGGTAAGACCATCGTGGGATTGGGCCGTCATGGCAGGTACCCACGTAAATCTATAACACGATTTTTCCCGGCAGGCAAGAAACGGCATTAACATTTGCAAAAAATTCCGAAAAATATTTTCCGGTGGGCAAAGAGTCGCAGAAATGTATAAAAAATATTTATTAGTTCCGGCAGGCAAGGAATGGCGCAAAATTTGCAGAAAAGAATACAAAAATATTTTCTCCGACTGGCGTAAAAAAATATTTGTTTCGGTAGGTAAGGAACTGCACCAAAATTCACATAAAACCATTTAATACATTTACTTTGTTCCGGCAACAAGGAACCACATAAAAATTCACATAAAACATTTATTTTGCTCCGGCATCAACGAACAACATTAAACCAAACTCGCATATTTTTCAAATTATTTGATTGGCAGACAATGAGCAACAAAAAACAGGCAATGGATCACTTTATCCCCACATGATAAATATATTCGCTCCAAAAAAAAATGCGAAATAAAATTAAATTTGTAGTCGCTGGCTGCGACTGTTGTTCTTTCAAACCAAACTAAAGCTCAGTGCACCGGGCACGTTTTTTTCTAGAAACAAAAAATTAATAAAATATAAAAGTATAATAATGACACTTCAGTGCTTTTCCCTTACGAACTGATTTTACTATTAAAAATTTGTTGTGGACCACTAAACTTGTTAACGAAAGAAAGCATTGCAGTAAGATCAATGTAAAAAGGAACAATATTATCATATAGGAATCATAAATAAACAAGTACTTAAGACTCCGTGCGGAGTATTTATTTTTTACTCCCATCGGACGCGTTCCCAGGTGGCGGGTAGGGGGGACTTGGCGTGAGGCACTGGATATATTCATGTACGGTGCTGGAGCCCTCTCCCTTAGCCACCATGAATGTATCCTCGTCAAAGGATCTTGTCAGAACTAGTGCGACGAGAGGTTTAAGGTTTGGGCTGTAGCAGAGTATGCGAGGCAGAATGGCATACGTCTATTGCTCGGTTGTGATGCCAATGCACACCACAGTCGATGGGGTAGCAAGGATATCAATAAGAGAGGTTGTAGTGGCCACACTTATCCGTTATGTATTGGTCACATTGTTACAATTATAATATAGACAATAATTATCAGTAAAATACAAATTGTAACAGCATGAAGAATCAAATTTCATTTGCACAAATTATCAGCATGCAAAATTTGAAGCTTAAGAAAATGCTGACACCTAAATAACCCACCACAATAAACAAATGACATTAAAATATTAGGTCATAAGAATAAATATGTAAAGATAAATATATGAAGATTTTAGACTTAAGAAATCATATAAATAGCTGTAAGTTTAATTAATGAAGACAGAATAAATTTAAAGATCAAAACGGCTGATTAGCTTTAGTAAATCCTTTCTTTTACTCTCAATACAAACTGCGGCTCTTTAGCCATAATGAAGCGGCGTGCTCGCCCAAATAATAAGCAATATACAGAACTGACAGAAACCCAAACATCCTTCCTTCTTCTTTACATGGCGATCCTGCCAAACAAATAAAATAAATAAATTTTTTATCCTGTCCACTCGACCCTATTGTTAAATAAATTTTTTGATCCTGCATACTCGTTCCTTACTGAATTTTCTGCTAAAGCAAAGGAGGAGAAAAAACCACATAAACCAAGAGGTGGAAGAAAGGTAATAACTGGCAATAACTACAGATAACATCATAAGAAAAAGTTTAAAATCAATTTTAGCAGAGATAAAAACAGAACAGAGAACAAAACCACCAAAACAATAAGAAAATAACATTAATGGGCGCTCAAGAATCGAAGAACGAAGAGATAATAATCTCTAACAACAACGACAGCACCAACAAAATAAACATCAACCAAACAACGGTAGAGTATATCATTTTAGTTCTGCTATTATTTTTAGTATTAGCAAAACTTCGTAAAATGTATAATGCTATTATTTTTAGTATTAGCAAAACTTCGTAAAATATATAAGAAAATTTTAAATAATAGATTAAAGGAAAGAATGTTGTTAACCACTAACAGTAGAGTCTAAGGATTTTTTAATGTTATGTTTAAAAATCATAATTATTAAATAAAATAAAAAAAAAAAAAAAATAAACAAATTTTAATAATGACCAATGGAAGAAATATACGAACGTATAGATTCTATTATAACTAATGCAAAGAAGTCACTAACAAGAGGATATACATATGATACCATTCAAATTAAAAGATTAGAAATAGAAGAGTTAGAAAAACTAACCAAAGAATTATTAGAAGACAAAGTAGTAAGAGAAAAACAAAAACGTTTACATACACTGAAATTTGAAGAAAAAAAAGAAAGGGCATTAGAAATATTACAGAGCCACGAAGATAAAGTGAAAATTCAATCATTAGAATAACAATTAGAAAATTCCACCATGACAGACGAAAATTTGAATACGACAGAATTAGCATCTATTTCGAAATTGTTACCAGTTTTCAATGGTACAAAGGATGAATTAAATTCATTTGTCGTAAACATCGAAATACTCAAAGACACATTGACTCCAAAAACACATTTCAATTTTGTATTTAAAACTACAATTTCAAATAAAGTACAAACCAAATTAAGACAAGTATTAATTCCTACTGACATAGACTCCTTAATTTCGACTTTGAAAGAACTTATAAAACAAAAAAAGCACCAAATGTTATTCTGAACAAACTAACAAAAATTACTCAGTTGGACACTATTAGAAAATTTGCTGATAAGATAGTCATTAACTGCGGAATTAAATGAAATACAAATAAGTTCACTTAGAGAAGACAATAGAGAAGCAATCAGTAAAACTAATGCCATAATTGCATTTAATTCTTTCAAGAACGGACTAAGAGATCAAGAAATTGTTAGGACAATAAACGCCAATAGAGTAAAAACTCTCAACGAAGCCATTGACATAGCCTTAGAAACTTCAACAGACATGAGAGAATCAAATAATGTTCCAAACAACATCAAACAGAAATAATTACAGAAACTACTTAAATAACAATAGGTACAACAATAATAACAACAATAAAAATTATCGAAGAAATTATAACAGAAATAATCATGACAGTAGAGGAAATAATAATAGGACAAACAATTATAATAACAGTAACAACTATAACAGGAATAACAATAGAAACAACAATAATAACAATAATTATCGTGGTAATGCCTACAATAATGGTAATAATTACAGAAACGGAAATACTGATAATGGTAATCGTTATGCTAACAATAATTACTACAATGTTAACAGAAACCGGAACATAAACTGTATGGAGCAAGACCAGGAAACTCTCATGGTCCGGAGATCATAGAATACCAAGGTCCTACAGAACAAAATCACTAACTCCAAAAACAGTATTTAATATTTCATCAGATCTAAAAAATTATGTCAGATTAAATATAAAAGATACACACCGTGCATTAACATTTTTAATAGACACAGGTGCCGACATCTCACTATGCAAAGAAGACTTATTACATAAATATGATGAAGATCCAGATGACTATTGCTGTTTAACAGGGATTACAAAAGAAAAGATAAAATCACTAGGTTCCACGCACATACCTATACAAATCAACGAGACATTACTGAAACATAAGATACAATTAGTACATGTAAATTTTCCTATTCACACCGATCACAAAAAATGAAATTTTGACATTACCAATTCACAACAACACATTTAGCACGGACGTGATAAGAATTCACCCAAGAAGTGAAATAATTTTACCATTTAATATAGATATTGAGGAAGACAGCGTAATATGCAATCGTGAAATTGGAGAAGGTGTATTTTTGGCAAACGCCATAATTCCTAAAGATGAATACAAACACATAAAGTTTTTAATGTTACTGATAAGACAATAAAATTAGAGAATTTAAAAGTAGAAACTATACCTTTGAGAAATTTTGATATATACAATGCAAGGCATAACGACACGAATACAAAATGCAAGGAAGAGCGATTTAAGAAAGTATTAAGTGAATGTAATATAGAGAAAAACGATGAAAATGCGAAAAAGGAATTATTAGAGATATTGAAGAAATGCTAACATATATTTCATCTAGAAGGTGAGGATTTGACAACCAATAACTTTTACAATCAAACTATACAGTTAAATGATAAGAATCCGGTTTACATAAAGAACTATCGTTTACCACAAGCGCACACAGAGAAATAAATAGGCAAGTAAAAGGGTTATTGAAACAAAAAATAACGCTCCACTCTTATTAGTACCTAAGAAAGGACAGAGTGATCTAAAGAAATGGAGATTAGTCGTTGATTTTACGAAACTTAACGACAAAATAGTTAGTGAAAAATTTCCATTTACACGTTTGGATAATGTTCTAGATAAACCAGGAAGATCTAAATATTTTTCTACATTGGACATGACAAATTCTTTTCATCAAATTGGACCGATCAACAGTCAAGACCATTTACAGCATTTTCAACATCTAATGGTCACTACCAATACACAAGATTACCTTTTGGACTAAAGATATCTTCAAATAGTTTTCAAAGGATGCTAACGACAGCACTAGATATAATATAATATATAATCCGAAGCATTCTTATATGTTGATGATATAATAGTTTTTGGATGTAGTTTGAAACATCACAACAACAATTTAGAGCAACGTTTTCGATAGATTGTCTAAGTACAATTTAAAATTAAATGCTATTTCTTGAAATCAGAAGTTGTATACTTAGGACATTTGATAACATCGAATGGTATTAAACCAGATCCAAGCAAATATGATGTAGTTACTAATTATCCTACTCCTAAGAATGTTTGCAAAATCCTTGATAAATCTTCTATAATAGTTACAAAATGTTATAAATCTTCTAACGACATCATACAAAGTTCGAATGGTAACAAAAATGTCACAATGCATTTGAAACACTGAATAACGAGCTTATTGAACCACCTATTTTACAATATCCAGATTTTGACAAAACATTCATTTTCACGACTGATGCATCAGATTTTGAACTAGTCGCAGTTTTGTCACAAGGTCCAATAGGAAATGATTTACGAATATCATATTCGAGTAGATCAGTAGATGGGTAATGGTGGACCACGACATCAAAGGATGCCGCCGCCGCTTTTCCAATTGGAATGTGTGTGTATCGATGACCTAGTAAGTATACTTGTAATGGGCATTTCCAATTGGAATGTGTGTGTTGTGAGAGTGAGAGAGAATAGTTATTTGGTGTGAGAGAGTATTGTCAGGTGGATTTGTGTGTGTTAAGGTTTTGAGGATTGATTTTGTGTGTGATGGAAGAAAACCAGTTTTAGTGTATAGATAGAAAATAGACACCTGTTGTGTTTTTAAAGACCAAGGTGTTTGAAATGCTGTGATAGAGATATTTTTATATTTTTGTTGATGTTTTGGTATTAATTATTCTACGAATGTTTACTAGCTATAGATTTCTCTTTTCTGAATGAGATTTTGTAACCTAAAATATTTTGTTAGACGAACTGAATTTTCTACTTGTATGTGAAGGTATAATAAGCAGCAGTGAATTTCATTGATTTGATATTCTTTGTTTTTTTTTTTCATGATATTGGATGGTTTTGCTTGTTTTGGAAGCATTTAGATTGATCTTTGATTGTGTAGGGTAATTTTAGTTCTTTTTTTTTATAAGTTGTTAATAATTTTTTTGATATGTAATTAAATAAAATAGATAGACTAATGATAATTTCAATTGGATGTTAAATTTGTTGTTATTGCATTGTGTGGGTTATGTAAATAAGTGTGTAAGTTATTGGTAGTTATTATAAAGCAGTGCATAATTGTAGTAGCCCATAAATGAATAGGGGAAGCTTGTTGTAACAAATATTTTTGAGAATTAGAATTGTTGCACCTATAAAATTTTATTTTTTTTTTTTATGATTCTTGTCACGACCGTATATTTTAGGTGAGATATCTGTGGTTTTTTGAGATTTCTTTGTTCGTTATGTGGACATGCTAATTTTGGAATGATCTTTGATTGTATGGATTAATTTTCTGATTTATTAATAAACTGCTGACAATTATTCCGTAGATAACATTGATAGTTTAATGATAATTTCAGTTGAATATCAAATATGTTAATGCATTATACGATTATGTAAATAACTGTGTAACTAAAGCAGTAGTTATATACAAGACAACGAATGACTGTAGAATGCATAGAGAAAGTTCATTGTTGTACCAAAAAAAAAATTAAATGTTGTATCAAATTCCGTATCAGAAACAAGATCCTACTTTGTGGTCTTCACAATTACGATAGAGTTCATTGACTGTAAGGCTAAATACATTCATATTTTCACCGATTGCATTGTAAATTATTATCATTGCAGTTTATTCTTTACACTTTATACATACTCTATACTTTATGCCTTATAATTTATACCTTACACATTATTCTCTATACTGATACCTTATACCATGTACTTCATACTCTATACTTTACACATTTTACTTTATACTTTATACATTATATTATTTATGCCCTATAACTTATATTTTATACCCTATACTTTATACATTATTCTTTATGCCTTACACCTTATACTTTATACCTTATACTTTATACTCTTTACTTTATACTTCATATTTTTTTACTTTATACCCAATAATTTACATCTTCTTCTTTATACTATATACTTTGTACTACTCTATATCTTATACATTATACTCTATACTTTATCCCTTCTATTCTTTATACCTTATACATTATGCGTTATACCTTATAATTTATACTCTATACTTTATACCTCAAATATTATACTCAATACTTTATACGCTATACTTTATACCCTACACTTTATACCTTATATTTTATACTCTATACTTTATAATCTATATTTTATGCCTTATATTATATACATTATCCTTTATGTCTTATACATTAATAATCTATAATCTATACTTTAATAATCTTAATAATCTATACTTTACACCTTATTCTTTATACTTAATACTATATTTATTAACACTATATTTTATACTCACTACCTTATATCTTATACTTTATACTCTATATTTTATACCTTATACTTTTAATCTATACTTTATTCATTATTCTTTATGCCTTATATCTTATACCTTATACTTTACACCTTATACTTTATGCCTTATACATTATAAGGTATTACATTATATTCTATGCTTTATACCTTATACTTTATACTTAATACTTTATATTTTACATTTTATACTCTATACTCACTACTTTACACCTTTTAATTTATACTCTATACTTTATAGCCTATACATTATGCGTTATACCTTATAATTTATACTCTATACCTTATACCTTAAATATTATACTTATACCTTAAAAATATACTATTATTATATACGCTATACTTTATAATATATATCCTATACTTTATACCCCATAATTTGTACCTTACACTTTATAATATATATTTTATTCCTAATATTTTATACATTATCCTTGAGGCCTTTTACCTTATACTCTATACTTCATAATCTATACTTTACACCTTACTCTTTATACTTAATACTATATTTATTAATACTATATTTTATACTCACTACCTTATATCTTATACTTTATACTTTATACCCTATAATTTATACCTTATACTTTATAATCTATACTTTATTCATTATTCTTTATGTCTTATATCTTATACCTTATACTTTATACTCTATACTTTACACCTTATACTTTGTACATTATACTCTATGCTTTATACCTTATACTTTATACTTAATACTTTATATTTTATATTTTATACTTTATACATATACTTTATACATTATTCTTTATGCTTTATATCTTATACTCTATACCTTATACTCTATACTTTACACCTTATACTTTATAATTTACATCTTTCACTTTACACTCTATACATTATGCCTTGCTTTTTATATTTTATACTTTATAGCTTATACATTATACTCTATACTTTTATCTTCTACTTTATACTATATACTTTACACTTTATACTTCATACTTTATACTCTATACTTATACTCTATACTTTATACCTTATACTTTATATTCTATACGTTTATATATTATACTTTGTACATTATTCTTTATGCCTTATACTTTATACTCTATACTTTGTACTTCATACTTTATACTTTATACTCTATACTTTATGACTTATACTTTATAATTTATTCTTTATACTTAATACTTTATACATTATACTTTATACATTATACTATATTATTTTGTACCTTGTACTTTTCACTTCATACTCTATATTTCACATTTATACTTTATACTTTACACTCATTTTGTATTAAAAATTAACTTCTTTTCTATTCAAATATTTTTATTTTCGAACCAATTGGAGGTGACCTATAAATATATGATTAAAACTACATATTTAAAACGCAGAAAACAATCAAATGCATCCATAAAATAACTTCAAAAAATAGAACTAACTGCATATTTTCTGTATTTTTGGAAGTTGTTAATAATCACTTTCAAAAAAATAATAATAATAAATAAATTAATAAATAAAAAAGTAAAATAAATGCATTATTTTCAATGACAATATAGTGTTAAAATCATGACTTTTTCAGCTCTTTTTAATTTTTCAGTTTTTTTTCTGGAATTAAGGTTCATATTTACTACCAATAAAATTTATCAGTTTTCATTCTCTACATGTATTATGTATATATATCTTTTATTTGGTATATAAATTTGATCATTAAATATTATTTTCTGTATTTAATTTCAAATTTTAAAAACTTCCTTAAATGAAAACAATTAATGCTCACGTTTTGTATTTATTACTAACTAATTCTTCTTTAAAAATTATCAACATAAATATATTTTATTTTTCAAAGTTCCTACCTAAATTTATCTAAATTTTAACAGTATTTAAAAATATGTGACTTTTTTGAAATTTTGAATTGAAATCAATGAAAAGCAATTCATATCATTTGATATGGAGCATTTTATTTTGTGTATACAATATTTTCATATTAAACTTTTACACGATTGATCATAAGGAAACCGTATATCCTTCTTTAAATATCTACTTAGTTTCAATTGAGAAATACTGCTAGCTGCATACAGTATTTAATTTTCAGATAGTTGTAACAACATTCGCTAATCGATAAATAAATTATGCAAATATCGTTAAAAGTATATTTATTGATCTACTTCAATCATCATTTAATCCCGCTATACTATGAATGTTATATTCTGCAAAGAAAATGGACGTTTAAAGACATTTGATACAATGGTATAATCAAAATCCAAATTCTACTACACCTAGTTAATTTTACTGTTATGCCTAGAAAGCCTTAAATAATTTTTTACCAACCAATTAGTTTTGTTGATAAATTTTTTTCTTAATATATTTATAAGATTTTCTTGCAGACTTCAAGCGAAATCTGAAAAATCTATGAACTTGTTAATATGTATAATATCTGTTCTCACATATACATGTGATTTTATCTATTAAAAGATTAATTTATTTCTTTACCATCAATATAATTTTAAATTTACATTGTAGCTATTTTTTATTATTATGAGTTCTTAATTAATAAATATGGCAAAGAGATATGTGAATTGTTAAAACGAAGGTTCGATAAAATATATTATTCATTGCAGCAAGACAATTTATTTCTAAAATCAAAAACCGTGAGTAACGAAGATCATCAGACTCTGCAAACAAAAATAAAAAACTAGTTTAACAACCAGCAAAATTTGAATCAGCTTATGATTCAACAAATATCAATTTTAGATTCTACAAAGAACATATTAAAAAACACTACTAATGAACTAAATGCAAGCATTATTAAAATTTATGAACTACTGAAGCTGATTAATAGTGATGAAGATAAAAATAGAACAAATGCAGAATGGTTGTTTCAAGTCATGATAGGGCAACTATATTTAATAGTAGATAACTGTAATAAAGTTCAATCATTCTTGTCAAATCTATTAATTGATATAAATCATGGGTATGTTAATCCAGATCTTCTTACATTTAACCAATTAGGAGACGAATTATTACATATTGAAATATTCTTACCAAATGATTTGATTTTTCCTGGACAACTCACCGGTACTAAATTAAAGAAAATTTTTAAATCTATCAAAGTAAATGGATTTATAATAGAAAATCGAATTGTAATACAAGCTGAAATACCATTAGTTACTAATCATAGCTCTGAAGTTTACAAAATAATTCAACTGCCAGTTAAAGTAGATAATAGTACAGTAATATGTTTGGTGGATGATGACTACACGGTGTATAACTTTGCAAATAATTTGTATTTTTTGATGTCTCAATTGCAACTTAATGCATCTACTAAAAACAATGATGACCAATTTAATTGTAGAAATAATTTTTCATGGAAATCAGCTGTTGAACGAACATGTGAAATTTCAGCACTAAAACAGTCAAGGCATGCAGAATGTAATTTTGAAGAAGTTGAAAAGAAAAGTGTTTGGATCAAATTATCAATAGAAAATCAGTTGTTATTTACTGTTTCTGATACATTCACACTAAGTGTGGACTGTGATAATCATAATCGCAGTTCGATAATGCGATTAACTTTACCATCAGGATGTGTTGCAAAACACGAAGGAATCACGTTATATTCTTCGGCATATTTTACATCAAAACAAAAATCGTCTATTCAAACATCATCATGGCTGATAGATTACAATAAAATTAACATTAGAGTTATAAAACCAGTTACTGTAAACATTTTAAAAAATAGCAAGTATATTGATAAACTACATATTGATGTTGATATAATCAAAACTGAGTTAAAGAATTTAAAGGTTAAAACTGTGTCAGGAGACATATCACTTTTTGTTATTTCGATTTGTATTCTAGTTTTATGTTCTATTTACATTAAGAATAAATATTGTAATAGTGCGTCTATGGCTAATATTTCATCTCTTGCAATTTTAGAGCTGTAACTGGAATCTTTTAATAGTACATATTTTTTTCATATTAAAATTAATAATTATCTACATAAAATTAAAAAAGAAAAATATTTTATTTACTGTGGTGTTAGGGATGGTTCACTTTTTAGCTTTTGCTTTTATTTGATATTGGTGTATTTTTTCGTTCAAAAGAAGATATGGAAATGCAGTTTCATGCCGCTGCTTTTATTTAAATGAGGAAAAGAAATATATTACGAAGATTATGGATAAATATTACAAGCGAAGTCCACGCACTAGTAACCCAAATCCTAAATATAAAAGCCATGAAAATGAAATTAGAATTAATTCCTACAACACAGTTGGTTAATAATAAAATCTGTTTTTCGTAAAAAATTATGTGTTATATATAAACATAGTGTATATAAAACTAATTATTTGAATTAAATTGTTGCTCTCGCTCATGTTATATGTAATTATGTAATAAAATATAGCTACAATGTAAATTTAAAATTATATTGATGGTAAAGAAATAAATTAATCTTTTAATAGATAAAATCACATGTATATGTGAGAACAGATATTATACATATTAACAAGTTCATAGATTTTTCAGATTTCGCTTGAAGTCTGCAAGAAAATCTTACAAATATATTAAGAAAAAAATTTATCAACAAAACTAATTGGTTGGTAAAAAATTATTTAAGGCTTTCTAGGCATAACAGTAAAATTAACTAGGTGTAGTAGAATTTGGATTTTGATTATACCATTGTATCAAATGTCTTTAAACGTCCATTTTCTTTGCGGAATATAACATTCATAGTATAGCGGGATTAAATGATGATTGAAGTAGATCAATAAATATACTTTTAACGATATTTGCATAATTTATTTATCGATTAGCGAATGTTGTTACAACTATCTGAAAATTAAATACTGTATGCAGCTAGCAGTATTTCTCAATTGAAACTAAGTAGATATTTAAAGAAGGATATACGGTTTCCTTATGATCAATCGTGTAAAAGTTTAATATGAAAATATTGTATACACAAAATAAAATGCTCCATATCAAATGATATGAATTGCTTTTCATTGATTTCAATTCAAAATTTCAAAAAAGTCACATATTTTTAAATACTGTTAAAATTTAGATAAATTTAGGTAGGAACTTTGAAAAATAAAATATATTTATGTTGATAATTTTTAAAGAAGAATTAGTTAGTAATAAATACAAAACGTGAGCATTAATTGTTTTCATTTAAGGAAGTTTTTAAAATTTGAAATTAAATACGGAAAATAATATTTAATGATCAAATTTATATACCAAATAAAAGATATATATACATAATACATGTAGAGAATGAAAACTGATAAATTTTATTGGTAGTAAATATGAACCTTAATTCCAGAAAAAAAAACTGAAAAATTAAAAAGAGCTGAAAAAGTCATGATTTTAACACTATATTGTCATTGAAAATAATGCATTTATTTTACTTTTTTATTTATTAATTTATTTATTATTATTATTATTTTTTTGAAAGTGATTATTAACAACTTCCAAAAATACAGAAAATATGCAGTTAGTTCTATTTTTGAAGTTATTTTATGGATGCATTTGATTGTTTTCTGCGTTTTAAATATGTAGTTTTAATCATATATTTATAGGTCACCTCCAATTGGTTCGAAAATAAAAATATTTGAATAGAAAAGAAGTTAATTTTTAATACAAAATGAGTGTAAAGTATAAAGTATAAATGTGAAATATAGAGTGTGAAGTGAAAAGTACAAGGTACAAAATAATATAGTATAATGTATAAAGTATAATGTATAAAGTATTAAGTATAAAGAATAAATTATAAAGTATAAGTCATAAAGTGTAGAGTATAAAGTATAAAGTATGAAGTACAAAGTATAGAGTATAAAGTATAAGGCATAAAGAATAATGTACAAAGTATAATATATAAACGTATAGAATAAAAAGTATAAGGTATAAAGTATAGAGTATAAGTATAGAGTATAAAGTATGAAGTATAAAGTGTAAAGTATATAGTATAAAGTAGAAGATAAAAGTGTAGAGTATAATGTATAAGCTATAAAGTATAAAATATAAAAAGCAAGGCATAATGTATAGAGTGTAAAGTGAAAGATGTAAATTATAAAGTATAAGGTGTAAAGTATAGAGTATAAGGTATAGAGTATAAGATATAAAGCATAAAGAATAATGTATAAAGTATATGTATAAAGTATAAAGTATAAAATATAAAGTATTAAGTATAAAGTATAAGGTATAAAGCATAGGGTATAATGTATAAAGTATAAGGTGTAAAGTATAGAGTATAAAGTATAAGGTATAAGATATAAGACATAAAGAATAATGAATAAAGTATAGATTATAAAGTATAAGGTATAAATTATAGGGTATAAAGTATAAAGTATAAAGTATAAGATATAAGGTAGTGAGTATAAAATATAGTATTAATAAATATAGTATTAAGTATAAAGAGTAAGGTGTAAAGTATAGATTATGAAGTATAGAGTATAAGGTAAAAGGCCTCAAGGATAATGTATAAAATATTAGGAATAAAATATAGATTATAAAGTGTAAGGTATAAATTATGGGGTATAAAGTATAGGGTATATATTATAAAGTATAGCGTATAAAGTGTTGAGTATAATATTTCAGGTATAAGGTATAGAGTATAAATTATAAGGTATAACGCATAATGTATAGGCTATAAAGTATAGAGTATAAATTAAAAGGTGTAAAGTAGTGAGTATAAAGTATAAAATGTAAAATATAAAGTATTAAGTATAAAGTATAAGGTATAAAGCATAGAATATAATGTAATACCTTATAATGTATAAGGCAAAAAGTATAAGGTGTAAAGTATAAGGTATAAGATATAAGGCATAAAGAATAATGAATAAAGTATAGATTAAAAGTATAAGGTATAAAATATAGAGTATAAAGTATAAGATATAAGGTAGTGAGTATAAAATATAGTGTTAATAAATATAGTATTAAGTATAAAGAATAAGGTGTAAAGTATAGATTATTAAGATTATTAAAGTATAGATTATAGATTATTAATGTATAAGACATAAAGGATAATGTATATAATATAAGGCATAAAATATAGATTATAAAGTATAGAGTATAAAATATAAGGTATAAAGTGTAGGGTATAAAGTATAGCGTATAAAGTATTGAGTATAATATTTAAGGTATAAAGTATAGAGTATAAATTATAAGGTATAACGCATAATGTATAAGGTATAAAGAATAGAAGGAATAAAGTATAGAGTATAATGTATAAGATATAGAGTAGTACAAAGTATATAGTATAAAGAAGAAGATGTAAATTATTGGGTATAAAGTAAAAAAATATAAAGTATAAAGTAAAGAGTATAAAGTATAAGGTATAAAGTATAAGGAGTAAGGCATAAAGAATAATGTATAAAGTATAGGGTATAAAATATAAGTTATAGGGCATAAATAATATAATGTATAAAGTATAAAGTAAAATGTGTAAAGTATAGAGTATGAAGTACATGGTATAAGGTATCAGTATAGAGAATAATGTGTAAGGTATAAATTATAAGGCATAAAGTATAGAGTATGTATAAAGTGTAAAGAATAAACTGCAATGATAATAATTTACAATGCAATCGGTGAAAATATGAATATATTTAGCCTTACAGTCAATGAACTCTATCGTAATTGTGAAGACCACAAAGTAGGATCTTGTTTCTGGTACGGAATTTGATACAACATTTATTTTTTTTTTTTTTTTTGGTACAACAATGAACTTTCGCTATGCATTCTACAGTCATTCGTTGTCTTGTATATAACTACTGCTTTAGTTACACAGTTATTTACATAATCGTATAATGCATTAACATATTTGATATTCAACTGAAATTATCATTAAACTATCAATGTTATCTACGGAATAATTGTCAGCAGTTTATTAATAAATCAGAAAATTAATCCATACAATCAAAGATCATTCCAAAATTAGCATGTCCACATAACGAACGAAGAAATCTCAAAAAACCACAGATATCTCACCTAAAATATACGGTCGTGACAAGAATCATAAAAAAATAAAATTTTATAGGTGCAACAATTCTAATTCTCAAAAATATTTGTTACAACAAGCTTCCCCTATTCATTTATGGGCTACTACAATTATGCACTGCTTTATAATAACTACCAATAACTTACACACTTATTTACATAACCCACACAATGCAATAACAACAAATTTTACATCCAATTGAAATTATCATTAGTCTATCTATTTTATTTAATTACATATCAAAAAAATTATTAACAACTTATAAAAAAAAAAGAACTAAAATTACCCTACACAATCAAAGATCAATCTAAATGCTTCCAAAACAAGCAAAACCATCCAATATCATTTAAAAAAAAAACAAAGAATATCAAATCAATGAAATTCACTGCTGCTTATTATACCTTCACATACAAGTAGAAAATTCAGTTGGAATACCGTTCAACAAATATTCGTCTAACAAAATATTTTAGGTTACAAAATCTCATTCAGAAAAGAGAAATCTATAGCTAGTAAACATTCGTAGAATAATTAATACCAAAACATCAACAAAAATATAAAAATATCTCTATCACAGCATTTCAAACACCTTGGTCTTTAAAAACACAACAGGTGTCTATTTTCTATCTATACACTAAAACTGGTTTTCTTCCATCACACACAAAATCAATCCTCAAAACCTTAACACACACAAATCCACCTGACAATACTCTCTCACACCAAATAACTATTCTCTCTCACTCTCACAACACACACATTCCAATTGGAAATGCCCATTACAAGTATACTTACTAGGTCATCGATACACACACATTCCAATTGGAAAAGCGGCGGCGGCATCCTTTGATGTCGTGGTCCACCATTACCCATCTACTTAGATCCTTAAACAAACACGAAAAGAATAAACCTGTGATTGAAAAAGAATTATTGGGCATATATTGGGGCATACAATTCCTTAGATCGTATTTATATGGTAGAAAATTTACAGTTGTGGCGGATCATAGACCTTTGATTTCATTATTTTCTCATAAAAACCCAAGCTCTAAATTAACAAGGATAAGACTAGAACTTTCTTACTACGACTTTGACATAGTATACAAGAGAGGAATAAATAACACTAGTGCCGATGCATTATCAAGGATAGAAATTGATTCTACTGTACTAAAGAGTATGATACCATTAGAAAATGACGAAAAGGTAAAGAAAACACTAGTAATTACAAGAGGTATGAATAAAAAGTCATCAGAAAATAACATTATACAGAATAAAAATGCTATGAGTGAATCTCATAAGGGGACTGATCAACTCCATATGTGGTATTGTACGTCAATAAATGATATAAAGCGCGCAATGAAATTAAAATTTGTATTAGAAAAAAGGCCAGAGAATGATGTAAAAGAATTATATAAACATATAATAGAATATTATAAAATTAATAATGAAACACGTGTTAGATGTAGTGATAATCCAAAGTATTTAAGAACTCTTTTGGAGAAACTATCATCATATTTAAAAAATACAAGAAATGAGATATTTGCAATCGAGAGAAATGATGCAATATTTGATATAATACCCGCGGATGAATTTAAGGCCAGATATAATGAAGCAAACAAAAATAATAAAGATGACATAATTATATTATTATATGATAAACCTCAGAATACAACAAATGAAGACAGAATTCTGGAATTGGTTAGATTATACCATGATACACCACAAGGAGGTCATTTTGGTGTTAAGAAAACTTTACTAAAATTAAAACAAAAATACGTTTGAAAGAATATGAACAGAAATGTAAAAGAATATCTATCTAAATGTGACTTAAGCCAAACGTAACAAACAAACTAAACATACAAAAGAACGGTTAGAGATTACAGATACTCCAAGAGATAGTTTTAAAACAATAGTAATTCACACTGTAGGTTCATTACGTCCAACAAACAATTACAGATATATATTAACTATGCAAAGCGAATTAACGAAATACATAATTGCATATCCTATAGAGACGAAAGAGGCAAAATCAATAGCAAAAGCATAGTAGAAAATTTAATACTTAAATATGGTTTATTTAGCACACTAAAATCAGAAACATTTTCCCTACCATATCACCATGAGACGTTGGGTACAGTCGAAAGAAATCGTAGGGTTCTAAATGAATAATTTTTATCATTTATACAAAATGATAATTGGGAACAATGGATACCTTATTATACTTTTGCGTACAACATAACTCCTCATGTAGATACTGAATATTCACCTTTTGAACTTATTTTTGGAAAATTACCAAGTTTACCTGGAGATGAGGTTATGAAACATCCCAGAATTTACAATTTTGAAAATTATGCTAATGAACTCAAGACTAGACTAAAATATGCTTTAGATAGTGCCAAAAACTTGATAGAGACAGTTAAAAACAAAAGAATTATAGACTCATTAAATAACACAAATAACATAGAACTAAAAATAGGAGACTTAGTTTTAGTCAAAGCTGAAAATAAAAGAAAACATGAACCACCTTATGACGGACCATATGAAGTAATAGATATAGACAATTTGAATGTATTAATAAAAACGAAAACAAACATAAAAGCAATTCATAAAAACAGACTAAAAAAATATAAAGTCTAAAATAATTTTTAGAACACCAAAAAAAAAATAAATAAATAAATTTAAGAATGAATACTAACCTTAAAATTTATAATAAGTATTCAAAAAATCATCCAATTTGAATTGTATAAATTTTTCTTAAGAGCGGAGATGTAGTGGTCAGACTTATCCATTATGTATTGGTCACATTGTTGCAATTATAATATAAACAATAATTATCAATAAACTAGAAATTGTAACAGCATGAAGAATCAAATTTCATTTGCACAAATTATCAGCATGCAAAATTTGAAGCTTAACCAAATGCTGACACCTAAAGACTCCGTGTGAAGTCTTTACTTATTTACTCCCATCGGACGTTTCCCCAGGTGGCGGATAGGGGGGTTCAGATGTAAGGTTTCTGATCCGATTGTAGTCAATAAACTGGAGATCACTTACCATTGGTTACAGATCCCCATGTACTGACTATAGTCGGGTCCTATGCATTATATCTAAACCTAGAAACTCATAGAAGTTCTCGCGGACCAAATAAATCAAGTGCACTTTTAAGATCAAGGTGAGAGGTAGCAGTGTCGAGGATCTGTATGGTTAGTTAGTGCTTAAATAAACTAATCGCTAACAGCTCCCCTCCAACGCCCATGGCACGGGTACGCCGTCACTGCGCGAGGTGATCCACTTAGTACGTGCATTTTCGTGAGACCAAAATTAGTGAAAAAAAATATTAAAATAAAGAATGTGGAGAAGAATAAGGTAGTTTCAGTAGGAGTTTCGGACACTGACTCTAACCTTTTAAGAATTCACAAGGACATAATTGCTAAGGAGGGACCTGGAGACTCTCTCGGGGGGACGGGTACTACGGAGAAGTTGGAGGATCTCTCTCTTGGTTCTGATGAGGAACATGAAATCACTATGATTTCAGTTCACGCTCAGGAACAGAATCCTGAATCTGGTCACGACAAGCCTTCTACCTCGAAAAAGGCGAAGGAGTCGATGAAGCCGGCATATCTTCAGGCGGCTGTCATAGACCGTGCTGACCCAGATGGGAGGATTAGCACGGATCTATGAAGGTCGATTGAAGATAGGCTCATCGACGAGATCGCCTTAATGAAGTGAAGGCGCGGACTGGTCAAAACTGTCAATTGTGGTAATGAGATATCGCTTGACTTTCTCACGGCCACGATTTCCAAGTGTGGCAGCCTTTGTCCAGAGGCGAAACTGGATGTGATACTCGCATCAGAGTTGCCCCTGAGACCAGTAGTGACAGTGTGGATTCCACCACCCATAAAACCGGTGAAAACTATACTGACAGTACTGGTCAACCAGAACGAGGGTCTGGATACAAGTCAGTGGAAGTTGTTAGCTTCTCTGACATGTAAAGAGAACCTCGGAAGGGACTTCAGGTTTGCTACAGACCAAAAGTCTCTCAAGAAATTGAGTCTATAGGGGGAATCGCTAATTTCGGTCTGGGCACTATCAGGTTCCAGTATCCGAAATCTGACAGTACCAACAAGGCTGCAAGTGGTGCAAATTAACTTGCATCACTGTGAAGCAGCCTCAATCGAATTAGCGATGAACATCCAAAGTGGATGTGGCCTTAACCCAAGAGCCCTGGATCAACAACACCAGAGTATGTGGATTAAGTGTCAAAGGGTATATACTTTTTGTACCATCCACTGAGGATAAGGTAACAACGTGTATACTAGCTAGGAATGAGTTAAACATTATAAATTTTCATTCTTTCAGCAATGGAGACCTAACGGTCGTGAAAAGAGAGGATAGAGAAGGGAGGAAACTCGCACTCGCCTCCGTTTATATGCCTTACGATGCGGCCAACCCACAGGGTGATATGGTGTGCAAACTAACGGAGTATGGAAAGAGAAGAGGCGTATATTTGGTACTCTGTTGCGATGGTAACGCACATCACTGCCAGTGGGGCAGCGCTGATATCAATGAGAGAGGTGAGTTAGTTTTCAATTTTATAACTACTAACAATCTTTTTATCTGTAACCTGGGCAATATGCTCACATTCAGAACTAAAGATAGAGAGGCAGTTATAGATATAACACTGACGAACTTTAGGAGCGATTACATTACGAAATGGAGGATAGATAGTGAATGTTCCTTTTCGGATCATAACAGGATATCCGTTAGTTCAAATTTCGCGAGGCCAAAGGTAGAGCCATATAGGAACTCCAGGAGAACCGACTGGAACTCCTTTAGGGCCATTATGTATAGGGAACTAAACGCCGCTCCAGGATGGCAATTGTCATCAGAGGGAGTTGAGAGTTTAGTGGAGGACTTCACGGGGAAAGTTAGGAACAGTTATGAACTAACTTGTCCGGTAATATTTCCGGGAAAGAGGGAACAGCCTAAATGGTGAACCAAGGAACTTAGGAACCAACGGTCAACCGTCAGGAAGCTGTTCAATAGGGCGAAACTGACACGCAAGTGTGAGGATTGGAACAGCTACAGGGAAAGTTTTAATAGGTATAAGGCAGACATTAAGATGGCAAAGAGGGACTCATGGAGGAACTACTATGAGTCCATCGACTCTGTTAATGAGTTATCCAGATTCAGGCGAATTTTATCCAAGGATCCTAGTGCTCGTGGATATATTCAGCGTGCGGATAACTCATGGACGGAGTCTTGCTCTGAGTCTCTGAGTTTACTTATGGAAACTCATTTTGCAGGCAGAGGCAGATGCACAGGCAGGACGAATCTTGGGATTCTCAGAATGTGTATCTGATAAGGAACTTAGTGAAGTAGTCGGTGACATAGTCTCGATGGATAAGGTAGAGCGGTGAACACCTTTGAACCTTACAAGTCACCTGTTCCAGACGGTGTTTTTCCAGCCATGCTGCTGAACATCAGTGACACGGCACTAACACTTCTCACTGAGATTTTTAGTGTGTGTCTTAACAGGAGATATATTCCAAGGAGGTGGAGAGAGGTTAAGGTAATTTTTCATACCTAAGGCAGGTAAGGCTAGCCACTCGAAATCTAAAGATTTTAGACCGATCAGCCTATCGTCTTTTCTTTTGAAGACATTAGAGAGATTGATCGATCTTTATCTGAGGACTACAATTGACAACCATATCATCAGTGGGGCTCAGCACGTTTATCTAAAGGGTAAATCTGTTGAGAGTGCGCTACATGATGTGGTGAGTTACATTGAACGCGGCCTAGAGTATAGGGAGTATACATTGTCAGCGTTCCTTGATATAGAAGGAGCTTTTAATAACATTAAGATTGAGGCTATTAGAGAATCACTAGAATCATTATGTATTCAAAACTTCCTAATCGAATGGATTATTTTGATGCTGAATAGCCGAATAATTAATTCGAAATCGGGAGATGCATGCATAAGAAAGATAGTGACTAGAGGGACTCCGCAAGGAGGAGTTCTCTCGCCCTTGCTATGGCTCTTAGCCGTCAATGTCATTCTAAGACAATTTGACGCAAGTGGGCGGAAAATCGTTGCTTATGCTGATGACGTTGTTATACTGATCACAGGTAAATTTATTTCCACGATCAGCGACGTCATGCAGTATGAATTTAACGAACTGTCCTCATGGGCCACTAGTAAGGGTTTATGGGTCAACCCGGGGAAAACAGAGCTAGTTCTTTTCACCAGAAGGTACAGGATTGAGCAGTTTAGGCTACCGGTACTAGGGGGAACTGAACTAAAACTGGCCAACGAAGCAAAATATCTTGGTGTCTTTCTTGATAGTAAATTATCTTGGAAGAGGAACACTCAGGAGAGGCTTAAAAGAGGTTTCAACGCCCACTACACATGCAGGAACTCCATAGGTAAGAGTTGGGGACTCAAACCGATGATAGTAAATTGGATTTACACCTCGGTGGTGAGGCCAAAGAGGTTGTCTGGTCTGGTGGGAGGATGTCTGGTCTGGTGGGAGGCAATGAGAATAGGAAGTCGTAGGAATCTATTGTCTAAAGCCCAGAGATGTGCTTCGATTGGCATAACATGTGACGTAAGAAGCACACCTCAGGCGGCACTTGACGTCATTCTGTATCTCCTACCCATTGAGGAGTTCGTGATGGGAATGGCTGCAAGGAGCCTGCTTAGACTTAGTGAACTAGGACTTACAGGAGCAATCAGAATAGGACATTCCAAACTTTTAAACGATAGTTGTAGTGTGTTCCAGGCGGAAATTCTAGGTATTCTTAGGGCTTCAGAATTGATTGCAGGGAACATTGAAGTGAATACAGAGGTAACTCTGTATGTAGATAGCTAGGCGGCGCTGAAGGCCTTGAAAGGATATTTTGTCAAGTCTAGGCTAGTTAGCGACTGTAAGAAGGCTCTTAGGAGATTGATGGGAAATTGTCATATCAGACTCTGCTGGGTACCGGGTCATTGCGAGATAAATGGCAATGAGGTAGCTGACGAATTAACTAGGAACGGCTCAGCTTTGGATAGGACTGCAAGTGAAAGCGGTGTGAGACCACCTCTAGGCTTTTACTTCAGGTTAATTAGGAAGTGGATTCGAGGTAGAACCAATCATACAAGGAAACGTAGAACGGACTGCAGATTATCAAGGGTCTTATGGCCCAAAATTGATAAAGCAGATACAAATCTACTTTTAAGCATGAAAAGGGAAAACCTGAAGACTATGATAGGTATGCTGATAGGTCATTGTCCCATAGGGGGAATGATAGGGAATTGGGATAGAGGTTCCTCCGGTCTTTGCAGAATGTGCGAAGATAATGAGGAACTAGAGACGGTGGAATATATCATATGTCACTGTCCACGTCTACAACTAAGTAGGCAGAAATGGTTAGGCAGTCGATTCGTTGACGAATTGGACAGTATATCGAGAATAGATCTCGAGAGATTAATAGGATTCGTCATGGGAATAGGCTGGCTAAGAGTAGGTCGTTGGCTTAGAGCGAACGATTTAGGGCGGAAGCACCTTTCCTTTCCAGATTTTTTCTATTCTTTTCTATACTTTTCTCGGTCTCAGTTTTTCTCTATCATTTTCCTTCCTGGTATTTTCTATATCTCGTATACAATTTCTTTTTATATTCTCTACGAAGAGACTGACAATGGACCTCTAGGTCTCCGAGTGGATGCACAAGCACTCTTTTGAGTACTGTGCAACCCTTCTCTACCTACCTACCTAAATAACCCACCACAATAAACAAATGACATTAATAAATTAGGTCATAAGAATAAATATGTAAATATATAAAGATAAGTATATAAAGATTTTAGACTTAAGAAATCATATAAATAGCTGTAAGTTTAATTAATGAAGACAGAATAAAGTTAAAGATCAAAACGGCTGGTTAGCTGAAGTAAATCCTTTCTTTTATTCTCAATACAAACTGCGGCTATTTAGCCATAACCAAGCGGCGTGCTCGCTCTAATAATAAGCAATATACAGAACTCACGGAAACCCAAACATCCTTCCTTCTTCTTTTCAAGGTGAGTCAATTTTTGATTCGATTGTAGCGAATAGTCTTTAAGTCTGTAATAGGGGGAATACTCCTACTTTCAGAACGAAGGATAGGAGTTCGGTAATTGATATCACATTAACCAACTTTGGACATTAACCTGGTAAAGGACTGGAGGGTACCTATGGGGTGTTAAGACATGTCACTCGAAACCCAAGGATTATAGACCAATCAGCCTATCGTCTTTTCTTTTGAAGACATTAGAAAGACATCTAAGATCATCTATTGGCACCAACAGCATGAGTAGTGCTCAACGTGCTTACCTGAAGGGTAAAGCTGTTGAGAGTGCGTTTAATGAAGTGGTGAGCTACATATAACAAGGTCTTCGGTAAAGAGAATTTACCATGGCTGCGTTCTTGAGGGAGCGTTCAATAATATAAAGATTGACGCTATTAAGCAGGCGCTATTGGATTTTTATACGACTTCTTGATCGAATGGATAATTTTTATGCTGAGCAGTAGGATCATCAACGCGAGCTTGGGTAGAGTTAATTTAAAGAAAAGGAAAAAAAGAGGAACACCGGGCTCCCACCCCTGTTGTGGTTATTGACTGTCGAAGTGATTCTGCGTCAATTTGACAGTAGTAGAAAGGTCGTGGCATATACTGATGATGTGGTCATACTGTTGACGGGGAAATTTCTTCCCACAATCAGCGAGATCATTCAGTCTGCGCTGGGTGAGCTGTCCTTCTGGGCCACTGATAAGGAGTTGGAAGTGAATCCTGATAAAACGGAGCTGATTCTGTTTACTAGGTGGTACAAGGTTGAGAATTTTAAATTACCGGTACTGGGTGGAACGGAACTGAGACTATCCAACTCAGCGAAATATCGTGGAGTATTTCTTGATAGTAAGCTGACTTGGAAGAGGAATGTTCAGGAGAGACTCAAACGTAGCCTTAATGCCCACTACATCTGTAGGAACTCTATAGGCAAGAACTGGGGACTCAAACCGACGGTTGTGAATTGGATCTACACCTCGGTAATGAAACCAATTCTTACATATGGTTGTTCTGTTTGGTGGCAGGCATTGGAGCGGAAGAGTAATAGGAACCGTTTGTCGAAGGCTCAGAGGTGTGCTTCAATCGGCATTACAAGTGCAGTGAGAAGTACACCACAGGCGGCTCTGGACTTCATACTTCATCCAGGTTAATCTAGGCTCCGCGTGGGCATCAGATTACATGGCCACTGAATTGGACTTTGGGGTGAATCCTGTTGTGGTGATACCTGATAGGCCCGACACTGAGAGCATGTACGAAGGTTGTGCAGAATTTACACACGGCTCAAAGATGGATATCGGCACGGGTGCGGGAGTCTACATTATGGGTACGGGTATAAAGGATCCTGATGAATTTATCGTTTTTCTGGCTGCGATTCTCGGCATCTTAAAAGCCGCGGAATTGGTCAGATTGAACGTTGCGAGTTGGTCTGAGTTTACTCTCTATGTGGACAGGCAGCTCTGAAGGCCTTGGA
Source organism: Protocalliphora azurea (assembly GCA_932274085.1). Lineage (NCBI taxonomy): Eukaryota > Metazoa > Arthropoda > Insecta > Diptera > Calliphoridae > Protocalliphora > Protocalliphora azurea. Next base: position 90,593,834 of record OW026519.1, on the reverse strand, counting down.
TACACATCTGGTAAAATCCAGGCTAGTTGTCACCTACAAGAAGTCACTGAGGGAGCTGTTAGAACATTACGTGGTGAGACTCTGCTGGGTACCTGGCCATTGTAATATATCTGGCAATGAATTAGCCGGTGCATTGGCAAGGCAAGGCGCAGCGAAAGATGTTTCGGAGAGGGAGACCAACGTGAAACCCCCACTGGGTTTCTTCTTCAGGAAGATCAACCAATGGATCTCGAGTACAGTGTACTGTAAGGTATCAAGGGCGATATGGTCGGCACTCGACAGGACAAACATAAGTACTCTTCTGAGTTTGAGTAGGGAAAGTTTGAGAATCATGATAGATAGGGTTCATAACGTAACACCGCTTGATAGGGTAAATGAGGTCTAAATGAGACGCTGTCAATCTGATTTTTGTGGAATGTGTGAATACGTTGATGAGATAAAGTCGGTTGAGCATATTTTGCGTCATTGTCCACGACTACAACATCGTAGGATGAAATAGTTAGGTAGTCAATTCCTCGACGGGTTGAGTAATGTTCCCACTTGGAAACTTGATTGACTCACAATGGATCGTTTTTTGGTCTCTGGGTGGAGATGTGCTATTTACAATATCTCATTAATCTTCTCTATCTATATATCTATCTATTCATCTATCTATCTATCTAAGTACTTAATATAATTTAAGTAAACATTAAGGTGGCTTATAAAACGAAATAAATTCAAAGTAAAATAATGTAAATAAATTTAGGCATATAAATAAAATGATTAAATTATGAAATTTTTTGCTCCATATGAGCCGCTAGGCGACAGTATCTTTTATTTGGTTAATAAAATTGGAATTTTAGACTATGTAACATATAATCTTATATATATAGTCTTAAATATGCTGCATATACATGACATTAAAAGAACTTACACAAGAAGTCCTTAATATGCTTATGATCCCTGCAAGTAACGCATATGTAGAATGCATGTTTTCCTTTTTGAGTTTAACATAAACCAAATTTCAAGACAGTATGCAGTATAAACTTCTGGAGGCATCTGAACTCATTTATACCCACTGTATCTGATTGAGTACAGCTGAATTATAGGATGTTATTTTTGTAGTTTAAAGAGCTGCAGTTTTTTTTTATTTTCTTATTTATATAATACCAAATAATACCAAAAAGGAAAAGAGCAAAACATGTCATGTGACAATTTCTAAAGGTTTAGTTTTTCCCAATGTTCATTTCGACAATTAAATATACTCCCCACAAAGAGAGCCATATATATTTTTTAAATGTTTTTAAGTTTTATGCATTAAGTATAAACAACAGTATGCATATGTTACAAATATTTTGCTCAGATATCTCCGTTTAATAGTATCTTGTCTACTGATATGTTAATATTAATAAAATCTGTTTTTATATGGTATATTTATATGGCTGGGAAACCTATATGTATAAACACCTATATGTATAAACACTATATAATTTAGGAACAAATCAAGATTAACGTCACAGTTGATTTTTTAACAAATTTTATTTTCGACAAAAGCACTATTTTTGGTTAAAAAAAGTTACATAAAAATTTTTCTCCGCTCTCTCTTAGTTTTCGAGTTATGGGACCTTGAAGTTATAATATAAAAATGCAATTTTCTCCTTCCTCCTGTAATGGAAATGAACAATATGGGTATCATTGGAAAGGTCTTGAGAAGACCTTTCAATTGATATATAAAACGTTATACAACATTAACCCATTGCGAGCCAAAATGATATTTTATTATTTTATATACTGACTTTTTTTACAAAAGTACCGTTATCTCAAAAATATATCGATATAACGGTACTTTTCTATACATCAAATCATTTAGAGAACATTTTAAGCTTTCATATGATCCCCATATTACACTCCTAGCCCATTAAATAACAAAAATATAGCACTTTAAAAATTAATATTCAGAGAAATGAATCGATTTTTACTCATAATATATTTGTTATGGTCCTCAATACCTTTCCAATGATACCCATATTGTTCATATTCATTGCAGGAGGAAGAAAATAGCATTTTTATATTATAACTTCAAGTACCCATAACTCGTAAACTAAGAGCGAGCGGGCAAAATTTTTTACATTTCTTTAATCACAAATAAAAATGCTACTGAATCATTATCAAAATTATTTAAAAATCAAGTGTGATGGTAATCTTGATTTACGCCATAATTTATATTTTTTATCCCGTATTTTTGTATTATTTCTAAATTTTATATAATCTACATTTAAGACTCAGGATTATTACTATGTAATACATATTTATATTTTGGCCTTGAAGGCTTTGTACTACTAAATAAATAAAAAATTATCTGACAGCAATGCGAGCTTGAAAAAAAAAGGAATTTGTACAACAGTTAAACAAATACTATAGAGCAAATAAAGTAAAATCAAACACGTTACGTTTATTTTTGTATTCTACTAAAAGCACAACTTTAAAAGAAATAGATAGAATGGGACATTCTAAAATGCTTTTCTTTTTTATATGGCATGTTAATGGCGGCAATACCTTCCCTTCTCCCTTCTAAAAAGAAACGAGAAGGCAAGGACTACTTCTCTACCTTCATTAACGTCACTTAAAATAAGACTAAATGATTTTGAATTTTGTAAGTCTCGCATGGGACATTCTAAAATGCTTTTCTTTTTTATATGGCATGTCATTGGAGGCAATACCTTCCCTTCTCCCTTCTAAAAAGAAACGAGAAGGCAAGGACTATTTCTCTACCTTCATTAACGTTACTTAAAATAATGACAAAATTTTGAGTTTTGTAAGTCTCGCAATTCAAAATATTTCAGTTTGTAATGAGAAAGTTAATTTGTGTGATACACCTTTTACTTCGCATCTAATGAAAGGGAAACAAGAATTATTACTTTTTTTTAACGAAGCCGAGGCATTCATTGAGGAATTTTCATATAAGGAAAGGTGGGATATGTTTAAAATTATTTCAGAAAAGTGTGGAAGCATTCACAAAGGCCTGCAGGGTGAAGCAATAACAAATTTAACTGCTACGTAATAATCTAGAAAGAATAATCTTCCTATGAAAGCATTCACTAACACTATGTATTCCGTATGTATTATTTATTGTAAAACTTACTTGAATTATATTTATACGATACTCTGCCACAGTTATTTTTCCTTCGGCACCATTAAGTATAGCAAAGACATCTTTTAACAACTTTGCAATTGCCTCAACATCAGAACATTTCATCGATAACTGTCTTAAACTTTCAACAGATTCACATCTAGAAATTTCATCCTTAGAATGCAAATGTTGTATTAGAACTTTACCCAAAGTCAATGCATATGGGCTAAAATCTATGTTAACCTCTCCAATTATTAATCCAACTATTTGTAAAATTATTTCAGGGTTCCTTAGCATTGATCTTTGCATTGGCGGTAAAAACTTTGCTTCAAATTCATCTTTTGTTATCGAGCTTAGTAATATTTTACAAGCGGAAATGCAACTTAAATCAGGTTTAGTTTTTGCAATTATTATTCCTTTTACAAATAAATCAATTAAAGCATCCTTGTAATCGCACATAGTATTGACACCATAAATTTCCTTTTTCAAAGTAATTAGTACTGACATAAACACAATCACATTACTTGAGGGCTCCTTTTTCATTAGCACTAGTACATATTTTTCAAAATAGTCGTTTTCTAAAATCTCTATTAAAACATTGTTAGCCAAGTTAATTAACCGTTCATTTAAAGAGCTGATTACAATTTGATAAATCAACGATTGATATTCGATTAATCGTGGAAGTTCGGTTTTATACACATTAGATTCCGTATCACCGTACTTATTTAATAAACTTGTCCATCCTAAAGCAATTAGAGCTGCTTTAGAAGCTTTTTGAGGAGGTGCGTTAGCCAATTCTTTATGAGACAAAATTTTAAATACAGCCATCATACTTTCAAACGTTGCATCGTGATGATTTTTTATTAATTCAATTATTAGGTTTCGTACTAGTAGCTGAGAATTGTTGTCTCTATATTTCGTTAATGTCATAGCCAATATTTTGCAAAGGCTACGTATGGCAACCGAATTTACACCTACATAAACAAAAACACTATTCGCATACATAAAATTAATAACATTAACAGAAATGCATACCGGAAGATGACAACGTAATAGACAATTGTTGGAACAATTGCTGCCTTTCTTCTATCCCTGTACATGTTATACGACCAGGTAGATCTTGCAAAAATTTAGATATCTGAAATATTAAAAAAAATGAATACATTTATAAAAATATATTTAAAACAATACTTTTTATACCTCAATTGCAGAAGTCATTTCTAAGAAGTATCCAACCTTTCACTTTGTTATTAGCTTTAAGAGTGTGGTTACCAAACTACGCATGTGAACAACCTAAAAGCTAGTTCACACTACACAACAATCTTTCGTAGGGTCTACACGAGATATTCTATCGTAACAGGTATTTTGCTACGGCAATTTTTTTATAGTTTTTAATATTTTATTTCATTGTAATTTGGGTTATTTTTGATAATTGAAATTGCCATGAAAAATTGGGCTTCTTAAAAAAATAAACGTAGAAACAACAACAAAATGACGTTTGATAACAAACCAAATTCACCTTCGCTTGACCTCTACCAATTATATCTTAACGCTGCAATAGGTTAGGCTAGGTTAGGTTAGCTTCAAAATGGCGGCGACTACATAAATCCACCCAGAGACCATACGGTCCATTGTGATTCCTTTATAGATAATAGAAGAAACTGATAGATAAAGAAGAGAAAAATCCTAGCAGATTACAGCAAAAGATTGAAAAGATAGCTAAATAAGAGAAAAAAAATAAGAAAGACGTGGAACCTAAGACTCATCAAATCAACCCTGACTACCTAGAAGTCACTTTATTCCCATTACATTATAAGGTTGCCGAGTTCTCCATCCGCAACCTCCTCTAGTTGGTGCAGAATATGGCTTCCAAACCACCTCAATATACTTCGCTGAAGCCCTACACAGTGACAGAATATATGCTCCACTGTATCTAGCTCCTCCACATCATCTCACATCCTGCAAAAACCTGACGCACCCGTGTCCCACTTACTGGTCATATCCCCATTGCGAGGTGACCAGTAGATAGATAGATAGAGAAGGTTGACGTGATACCAAATGTACCACATCTCCACCCAGAGACCGATCTCGGTCTATTGTGAGTTCCTTCATTTGATAAACTATAGAATATAGAATAGAGAAAACAGGAATAAGAGTCATAGAAAAGGATTAGCAATGTTGATAATCCATTTAGGGATGTACCCCTGACTCTCCCTCAGACAGTCTATACCCATGACGAAGCCTATGACGTCTACAAGCTCCACGTCCCGAACGTCACTTAGATCGTCGAGAAACTGACTGCCCAGCCATTTCATCCTACGATGCTGCAATCGTGGACAGGGGCACATAATGTCCTCAATAGACTCGGTCTCGTCGACGTCCTCACACATTCTGAATTGCCAGCGTCCCATTTAGAGCTCATCTTCCTGACCCGTTATGGCCCCTATCGTGATCCTTAAGGTCCTCCTACTCAAGCACAGAAGAGTGCCTGTGCCGGTCCTCTCGAGTGCCGGCCATACCGCCCTCGACACCTTACAGTCCACTTTACTCTCATTGATCTTTCCAAAGAAGAAACTCAGCGGGGGTTTCAACATGGTGTCCCTCTCCTTTGCTGCGCCTTACTTTGTCAGTTCATCGGCCAGTTCATTACCAGATGCATTACAGTGGCCAGGTACCCACCAGAGTGTTCCATCAGCTCTCTCAGTGACTTTTTACAAACAGCAACTAGCCTGGATTTCACCATATGTGTCCCCAAGGTCTTCAGAGCCGCCTGACTGACCACATAGAGAGTAACTTCAATACCCTTCACAACGTTCTGCCTGATTAATTATGCGGCCTTTAAAACGCCGAGAATCTCAGCCTGAAAAACGCTGCACTCATCAGGGAGTCTAAAAGACCCCTTTAGATCCGTGCCCATAATATAGACTTCCGCACCAGTACCTACGTCCATCTTTGATTCGTTTGTGAATAATGCTCAACCTTCGTACAGTCTCTCAGTGCCGGACCAGACCTCCCTATCAGGTATCACCATGACAGTATTTACCACAAAGTCCGGTTCAGTGGCCCTAGTGGAGTTCAGATTAACCTCCCCATAACTGATCTCATATATGACCAGGGAGTTACCTGCTCTTGTTGAACCTAATAGTCCTAATTCCTTAAGTCTCAGCAGACTCCTTGCTGCCATACCCTTCACAAACTCCTCAATAGGTAAGAGATAAAGTATGACGCCCATAGCCGTTTGTGGTGTACTTCTCATTGAACCTGTAATGCCAATTGAAGCACACCTCTGTACCTTCGACAAAAGGTTCTTATTACTCTTTCGTTCCAGTGTCTGCCACCAAACAGAACAACCATAAGTTAGAATTGGTCTTACCACCGAGATGTAGATCCAATTTACCACGTTTGGTTTGAGTCCCCAATTCTTACCTATGGAGTTTCTGCAGATGTAGTAGGCATTACGGCCACGTTTGAGTCTCTCCTGAATAGGAGAGGTGACCAGTAATCATGCCAACAATGATCCTTAGATTCCCACGACTCATGCCCAGAAGATACTTCGAATCTGCTGGTTTAAGACTAGTCCATAACACTCCTTGATACCCTGCAGTCCGATCTACTCCAAGCATCATTCGTTCTACCTATGGTCCATTCCCTTATGGCCATGAAATGTGACCCAATCGGAATTCTTACCGATACCTCTACAAAAGACCTGTCCAAATCCGAGCCCTTACGTGCTAGCTTATCGGTTATTTCATTTCCGAGAATATCGCAGTGACCAGGAACCCAACAAAGTCTTATTCTGTAGACATCATTAGATTCCTAAATTCCTTCCTACACTCCAGCACTAACTTGGACCTGACACACTAGCTTGTCATTGCCATCAGTGCTGCCTGACTATCCACATAGAAAGTTACCTCAGTGTACCTCTCAACATTCTCCTCCAGTAATCCTAGGACCTTATAAATGCCCAGAATTTATGCCTGGAAAGCGCTGCAACTATCAGAAAATCTAAAAGATCGTTTGATATCTGTTCCCATGAAGTAAACACTCGCCCCTGTACCTACTTCCATCTTCGAGCCATCCGTGAAGATAGCACACCCTCCGTGGAACTTCTACGCTCCAATCCAGAGGCCCCTACTAGTGATTTCAGTAACGGGAGTAGCCTAGAAGTCAATTATAGTACCTCCATAGTCCGTCTGGGTGGCCGAGGATAATGTTTGACCATTCAACTTGACTTCATTAAGTATGCTAGCATGCCCCGCTGTGAAGATCCTTATTAATCCTAATTCCTTCAGTCCTCGATTGGAAGAAGGTGGACAATGATGTCCAGTGATGCCTGAGGTGTACTTCTCGCGGCACCCGTAATGTCAATTGAAGCACATCGCTGAATTTTAGAAAGAAGGTTCCTATACGTCCCCTTCCTCAATGCCTCCCACCAACCGAACATCCATAAGTGTGTATAGGTCTCACAACCGATGTGTATATCCAATATACAATTACCGGTTTTAGACCCCAGTTCTTCCCTATAGAGTTTTTGCATGCGTAGTAGGCACTGAGCCCCTTCCTGGCCCTTTCCTAAGTGTTTCTCCTACAAGACAATTTGCTGTCCAAGTAAACGCCCAGGTATTTGGCCTCTCTCGACAAATTGAGTTCCGTCCATTCAGAACTGGTAGACTAAATGTCTCAACCTTATATCTCCTGACAAACGGAACTAGTTCAGTCTTTTCAGGGTTGACTCCTAATCCATTACTATTTGCCCATTGGGAAAGTTCTCGCAGCCCATATTGCATGACCCCGCTGATCGTGGGTAGCAATTAGGCTACGATCCTCTTTCCCATGGCATCGAACTGTCTCAATATGACGTCCATTGCCAAAAGCCACAATAATGAAGAAAGAACCCCCCCTTGCGGTGTGCTCGTTGTCACAAGTGTCTCCCATGCTCGAGTTGATAACCTGCTGCTTAGCATCACGGTGATTCACTCGATTAGGAATACTCCAATACCTAACGAAGCTAGTGATTCCTTAATCGCCTCTATCCTAATTTTGTTAAAGGCCTCTTCTATGTCGAGGAACGCTGCCAAGGTGTACCCCTTGTGCAGCAGACCCCGTTCAATAAAACTCACCACATCATGCAGAGCAGTCTCCCATCCTCCTCCCCAAATACAGATCGATCAGTCTTTCTATTGTCTTGAGTAGAAAAGACAATATTCTGATCGGTCTATAGTCCTTGGGCTTTAAGTCAGTCGTCTTATCCACTTTGGGTATGAAAATGACCCTTACCTCTCTCACTTTAAGACACTTCCTAAATATCTTCACGAGTAGTGAGATGACCCCGTCATTGACATTTGTAAGACATGGCCGGAAAAATGCCATCTGGGCCCTTCCCCTCGCTTTCACAAAGCCAAAAACGAAGGATATCATGCTATGATCCGAAAAGGAATAATCCATAGCTACCCTCCAGTCCTTGACAAATTCACCATCGGTTCGCTAGAGACACATCTATAACCGTTTCCCTGTCTTTCGTTCTGTATGTGGCATCATTAATTGCAGATATAAAGATTATAACTAGTTATAAATTCAAATACTAACTAACCTCTCTTGTTTATGTCACTGCTTCCCCATTGGTAGTGGTGATCATTCGCATCACTTCCAAAAACCATGTACACTCCTCTTCCTGCAGTGCTCCGCCAATTGTTGCAGAGCAATACCCGGTGGATAAGCCGCCTCGTATGGCATGTACACGGTTGCAAGTATAAGCCTTCTGCCTCCAGTGGCTTCCCTTTGAACAGCTGTAAGGACCCTGTTGCTAAAAGAATCAAGAAGATTAATATTCAGATCATTCCTAGCTAATATCCATGTCGCACCTTCTCCAATGTGGGTGGTATGAACAGGTTATACCCCGTGGTCCTTAAACCACATATCCTGGAGTTGGTAATCCAGTGTTCCTGGATAAGGGCCACGTCCACTTTGGAGTCAATGAGGAGCTTTGTCAATTCGATTGAGGCTGCTCAATGGAATGCAAGTTAATTTGCACCACTGGCAGCCTCTTTGGGTTTACCATATCTAGCATACCTAAATCTAATAACCCCAAAACCAAAATTGACAACTCCCCCATTGACTCCAGCTTTTTCAGAGACTCCCGATCCATTGCAAATCTGAAGTCTCTGCCTTGGTCCTCCTTACAGGTCATGGAGTTCACAATTGTCCATTGACCTGTAACAAGACCTACATTCTGATTTTCCAATACTTTCAGAATGGTTTCAAGCTCTGGAATGGGTGGAGGAAATCGTGCCGTCACTACCGGACGCAGGGGCAACTCAGACGCCAGTATCACCTATAGTTTCGCCCCCCGATGGAGAGATTTGCACTTAGTAACTGCGTTTTTAAGGAATTCGACAAATTTCTCATTACCGCAGTTGATAGTTTTAATTCCCTTCATCCAGTCCGCGCCTTTGAAGGATACCTTGTCCGGCCTTCCTTTTACAAGGCTGATCTCTTCAATTAGCTAGTGTTCAATCTGTAGCCATTGCTCAACGCTATTCCTCCCATCTGAATAAACTTTGTCAATGACAGCAGCTTGTACACAGTTCTGCAGCACTGATTCCTTCGCCTTTTTCGATGTTGAGGGCTGTTCACTTCCTGACCCATCTCTTTTAATAACCTTGTGGGAGCATTTAGCAGAGCTGGAAGGTGTGCGAGCAGCCTTTTTTGTCATTGTTTGCTAGTCATCCCAAGATCTGTAATTTTTAGTGACCCCCTTTTGAGGACCCTTAGAAGAGCCGTGTGAGATTTGACCAGCAGCGCTCGAAGAAGAAGGTCGCTTGCCAGATATCTTAGCCACCCCACCAGTGGTGACCTTATGGTTTCCACTGGTTGAGCTGGTCGACCTTTGACCTACTGCCTTCTTGCTTGTTGATGGCTGATCATGTCCACGCCTAGCATCCCTGACAATCTTTTGCGATTTGCCAGTTTTGCTGACCGGTGCATAAACAGACACACGGTAGTCTTTGGCTTGCCAGTCCTTACCTGCTGGTCCAGAATGGTTGCAGCTTTGGATGGTTCGCCACTACCCTTATCCTCTGTTCTGGCACGGATTGTTGAGGATGTTGACTTTCCTCCTGTGCACTTATGAGACACCTCTGGAGTGATGATCATATTCTCAACCAATTCTTCGTGCATTATGACAAGGTAATTATCCATTCCTACAAGTGGCGTTGAGACTCTCTTAGCTATCTTATGCAGATAGATATGGGAAGCTTTTACGCCACTTCGAGCCTTCTCCGTTTGACGCTTCTCGCATTACCGCGAACTAAGTTGCTTGCGGCTCGCGGCAACTTAGTTCGGCAGGACGCGAGCATGAAATCCTGAGACTGTTGAAATATCCACTTGTTCAGACCCCGCCGCGACTCTCCGATTCCTCTCTTGACCCTGAGCGCGAGCTGAGATCACAGTGATCTCGTGCTCATCTTCAGATCCAAGAGAAAAATCCCGAGCTTTTATATGGCACTGGTCCCAGCAAAGGAATCCCTCGAGATGCCCAGAAACTCATCCGTCTCTGACAGATGTGTTCAGGATTTGCGTTGGTACCTGCCTGACGGCCCAGTCCCACGGTGGTCTTAACACCGGGTGAGCACAATGCGCCTACCAATGCTCCTAGATGCAACAAACTGCTGCACCTGAGTACCAATTTGAAGACATGTATTTGGACATGCCTTCCCCCTTGATCAGGAGCGGAGCCCATCTAAAACTCTTTCCGATCTATGGATCACGACACCCGGTTGCTATGCAACTCCACACTGAGCTCACGCTCTACCCGCGATTTGGAGGAGCTTCTCACAAACGTGGTACCAGTATTAAGTCACCGGTCGGACTTCGTAGCCAAAATGACTACTACCAGTTGAACTCCAAATATTTCGGGACTGGTGGCCCACCGCTCGCCACATCAAACATGCAACATACAATAACAGGGATGACACACACAAAAGCACACACCAGCAGTTAACAATCTCCCTCACGGGCGACTCGTTGGCCACATGGTGTGACACCAGCAAGGGACGACACGAACAAAAGACGACAATAACGACACTAGACTAGGCCACTTTCACGGATGACCTCAAAACTCCAGGAGGGATTACCGAGCAGTGGAGCACTCAGGTCAAACACTATAAACTAGGCAAAGCCTACTGGAGCGACAGCTACCGCACATCAACAACCGGGATCGGCAGGAACAACCGCAACAGCTGGAGCAGGCATCACACGCAAAAGAGGCAACATCAGCGTCATCGAAGTTCAATGACTAAGAATGGCTCTCCAGGGAGCCACCTCCGCTATGTCTCCTACTTCTCCTAGCAAAAACTTCGCGCGCAAACGCACCCAACCTCGCTAAAGTCCTACTGTTCTCTAAGACCCTTCAGTAATCCTAGGTCCCTAATGTCATCAGAGTAATGGCACGTAATGATTACGTGCCACGGATCTTCCTGTCCCTTAACACTCTCACAGTTTGGAGTATCAGACCCCTCTCATGCAAAAATGTATTGAGAGAGCCATGTCCCGTCAGTAAAATGCCAAGACTCAATCCGAAGCCAAAGACCGGGCGATCACGTACAAAGTCCGCAGCGCGTATAAATTCATACTTCACCCTCCCTTTGTCGCTGTCCGTCCATCGCGTCCTCCTCACGAACAGCACGCTTGCTGAGGGCTCAGTCATTCCTAAAAATCTTACCTACAACAGTAGTCAGCTTGTCCCTAACATGAGCAAGATGAACCAAAAAGTTAATCCTCTCCCCCATCATTATTCCCAGATACTTGACCTCAGTCGCATATCTGAGACTAACGTTGCCAGTCCAAATGAGTGGAGGACGACCCCGAGATAATCTGCCCTTGAGCAGCATTATCTCGGTTTTGTCCATCGCCACTTCGACGCCTGGACGATCGCCCCACTCAGATACGCTACGCATGACCTCCTCACCCCTAGCTTCCAGCTCAGCACGAGACTGGCCTTCCACAAGGATAAGTAAATCATCCGCATACGCACCGAGGAGCCTCTACAGAGGAACCATCATGATGATGTTCCATATAAATGGACCACAGATGGACCCCTGCGGACAACCCCGAGCAACCACACAAGCCTTTTTGCCGCTGAAGTAACTCCTCCAAAGAGCTAACTCTCGATACCCCACATCCTCTAACCTACGAAGAAGTCTATCCCACGAGAGATAATCAAACGCCCCCTTAAAATCCACAAATATGTCTAAGACATATTTGGCAGACGAGTCGCTAACACACCTCCTAACATGCATCTAAAGCCAAATTGCACTTTTCCAAGTACCGGAAGGAGACTGATGCCCCGATTAGAGCGAGAATTACTCCTCACCCTATCAGGAGACTTCAGAATAACGACAACGCGAGCACATGACATACATAAAATTTTAAACACAACAAATGAAATTGCAATTTTGCAGGGCATTAAACTGCATACTGATCCACTAAGAAACTATGACATATTAAGTTACACAAATGTAAACAATGACGAACGTTTTGAACAAATTTTAAATGACTTACAATTAAATAATACTGATGAATATGCAAAATCAGAATTAATAAACATATTCAAAAGATATCAAAATATATTTCATTTGGACAATAAAAAATTTACTGTAAACAATTTTTATAAACAAAACATTACAACCTTGGATAATACTCCGGTATATATAAAAAACTATAGACTACCCTACTCACAAACGGACATAATACATGAACAAATACAGAAAATGCTACATGACGATATAATAGAACCATCAATTAGCTTCTACACTTCTTTTAGTACCCAAAAAGAATACAGAGGACAAATGAAAATGCAGATTTGTGGTAGGCTTTAGGAAATTAAACGACAAAATAGTTAATGACAAATTCCATTAACTAGGTTAGAAGATATTTTAGATAAACTAGGAAGAGCTAAATGGTTTTCGACTCTTGACATGAAGATCATTTCACCAAATTCAAACAAAGACAATGACTCCAGACCACTTACAACTTTCTCTACATAACAAGGACACTACCAATTTGAAAGACTACTATTTTGGTTGAAGATTTCATCAGTTTTCAGAGAATGCTTACGATAGCACTTTCAGGACTTGATTTGGAAGCTTTTCTCTACGTCGATGACATAATTGTCTATGGATGTAGTTTGAATCACCACAATCAAAACCTTGTCAAGGTTCTGGACAGATTAGAGCGATACAACTTAAAACTGAACCAAAGATGTGTTGTTTTTTAAAACCAGAGGTTGTACACTTAGGACACCTAATAACAAAGGACGGTGCGAAAACAGATCCAGCTAAATATGAGGTGATAAAAAAATTACCCAACACCTAAAAACGCAGACGAAGTTAGACGATAGCATATTTAAACAATTAAATATGCTATTGAGAAAGTCAGTAAAATTTCTATGGACAAATGAGCGCCAAAACGCTTTCGATACCCTATAAGAAAAACTAATGCAACCACTAATTTTGCAATATCCAAATTTTGAAAAACCTTTTATTTTAACCACAGACGCATCAAATTACACATTAGAAGCAGTCTTATCTCAAGGCGAAATAAGACAAGATTTACCAATTTCATATGCTAGTAAATTCTTACAAAAACATGACATCAACAAACCTATAATTGAAAAAGAACTTTTAGCAAATCCACTGGAGTATAAACTTTTTCAAACCTTACCTATATGGTAGAAAATTCATAGTAGTAACAAACCACACACCACTAATATTCCTGTTCTCACATAAAAATCCATCATCAAAAATGAAAAGAATTAGGCTAGATTTAAGCGATTACGGTTTTGCAATCGTTTATAAAAAATGGAAAATAAACACTAATGCGGACGCATTATCAAGAATAGAAATCAACTCAGACATACTAAAACAAATGATATAATGATGAATAAAAAAAAGAAGAAGCTATAAGATTAAATAATGAGGTAAATAAAATTAGTAATGGTAATGAAGAAATAAACATTTATAGAACAAGTGTAAAAGAAAATAGTATATTAGAATGCATCTCTCAGGAGTCTGATCAACTTAAAATATGAGAATGTACATCCATTAATGACGTCAAAAATATGAAAAAGTCAAAATTTAATAAATTTGAAAATATAAAAGAAATCGACATAAGAGTTGAAAATAATATTGTGCACAAAGGGCGTGATGATAATTCATCGAAAAAAGATTCGATTATGAAGAAGTCAAGTAACCAAAATAAGAATTATATGAATATAGGATGTAACGATAATTCATCGAAACAAGATTCGATTATGGAGAAGTTACATGCCAAGAATGTACAGAATAATATGCATGCAAGATTCAACTATAACTCAGCGAAGCTAGATTCGATTCTGAGGAAACTGATATCTAAAATGAGTAAAGAAAATATAAGAGAATTAGCGATATCGAACAATGATGAAATATTTAAAGTATACACAAAACAAGAATTTAAGAAAACATGTGCAAAGATAAAAATAAACAAAGAAAGTCCTCAACTTAAAATATTAATATACAATGCCCCAATAAGAATAACAGATGATATATTAAAATATAAACTCATCGATGAATTCCATGATGCCACACACGCAGACCACTTGGGAATAAGAAAAACTATCATTAAATTAAAAAAATTCGTAAAATATTGTGACAAGTGCAACATAAACAAACAAAACACATAAAAGAACCATTTACATTAACAAACACCCCAAACAACAGTTTTAAGGTAATATCAATTGACACCGTAGGACCTCTTCGTATTTCAAACGGATACCGATACATATTGACAATGCAGTGCGAACTAACGAAATTCGTTATTGCTCACCCAATGTACTTACAACTGCTAAAACACTTGTAGAACAACTTATTTTAAAATACGGCAAATTCAAAATACTTAAATCAGATAATGGGACTGAGTTTAAAAACGAACTAATACATAACATATGCTCGTTACTGGACATCAAACAAACATTTTCAACCCTTTACCGCCATGAAGCAATAGGTTCGGTAGAAAGAAATTACAGAGTTCTCAATGAATTCCTGCTGACAACAGCAAATGATTATGAATGGGATAAGTGGATAAATTACTTTACTTTTGCCTACAACACGGCACCCCACATAGACACTGGTTGCACACCATTTGAATTAGTATATGAGAAACTACCATATTTACCATCGGAATTGCATAACAATGAAGAAAATAAAATATACAATTATGACGATTATGCCACAAAACTAAAACAAAAGTTACAATGTTCTTTGAATAGAGCTAAGGAACTTACAACTAAGGTAAAAGAAAAGAGTTCTACACAATAGATATAGCAATAGGTTGAATTTAAATATAGGAGATTTAGTTTTAATAAAAGTAGAAAATAGGAAAAAAGAACCAAAGCCCGTACAAAGAGGTCTATATAAAGTAATTAGGAATAACGGTGTAAATACTATAATAGATTGCAACGGAATACAAAAGTAATTCCATAACAACCAATTAAAATCATACATAGCATTAAGAACTAATGAACAAATATTTATATAAAACCTCTATAAAAAACTCTATGTATATAAATATTAAGAATTACTTTTATAAGATAAGAAATTTATTATAACATTGACGGCACTATGAATATGTCAAGAAAAATTACTCATCTAATTTTTCTCCTAGCGGTGATGTCATAAGTTGCCACCGCATACCCATTGACCACTCTGATATTTACATATACCAACTTAAACAGAGTAGGGTGTTTTCGAAGATCAAATAACGGCATAACCAAATGACGACAATAAGAATATAGGTGAATGACACTATATTGAGTGAATAAATGTAAATGAATGCATTCCAATCTCAAACATTCTGATTGGTAACAATAACTATAAAAGAAGTAAATTATTGTAAACTATTGATATCTTCATAATGCCGACAGAGATAAATAAAAACTCTGTTTATAAATAGAATGTGTAGTTCTGTGTTTAAGGGCCACACATAACTTATAACCAATTTTATTTTTGTTGGATGCAGAACTGCAAGGTATTAAAGATGGGGCGATCTTTGGTTAAGATTGGAATTATAATCACTCATATGAGTGTCTACGATAAATCAGCCTCCCTAACAAATTCCACGTAGAGGTCCCAGTCCTCATCCCTGTCCCTCCACCTTCTAAGAGGTGCTGTCACCTGCGTACGTTCATGGTAAGAGACCTCAATCTCAATGAGATTGTGATCACTCACGCCCCAATCGTCACACATCCTCCACCTAAAAGAAAAAGAAGTCAGCGCCGCACCCTTTGCAGCTGTTACGTCTATGTCATTGACGCCATTAGTGCCATCGAAGTTATACAGAATACTCGGCGTATTTAGTATGCCGATGCTCACCGTTAACATCCATTCACATCCTACCTCGCATGTAGTTCTGATATCCAGGGGAATGCCTGGACATCTTGGAGAACCACATAGGAGAGGATGCATTTTCATCAAGACCTAGGATGAGCGGTGTGCTAC
Organism: Protocalliphora azurea; assembly: GCA_932274085.1. Taxonomy (NCBI): domain Eukaryota; kingdom Metazoa; phylum Arthropoda; class Insecta; order Diptera; family Calliphoridae; genus Protocalliphora; species Protocalliphora azurea. The sequence continues at coordinate 90,577,196 of OW026519.1, read as the reverse complement.
TGGCATGGAGTAGCACCGTATACCTTAGATAGGCCTCAAATAGACAGCCAAACCTGCAATAAACGCAGAAATGCAGACCCAACATTCGCTCCTACTAACTAAAGTACAATCAATGTCCCTGTCATCCACTACTATTGCAGAGTTTCCCCCATTGTCCGTGTAAACTCGCATACCCCCGGCAGCCCCCCGTAGTGTATGGCTCCTGAACCGATGCGAAAATCGCACCCTTACTTCGCATCGCCTGCCCCAGCTCGCACACAACCGCTATATTTTTCGCTGCTCCGTATTAATGTCGAGCGTTCACTCTGGCAACCCTATCAGCAAAAACAGGGCATGCTGAGGACATCAACATATGATCCACCGGTTGACCATTAAAAGCACAATTGCGACAGCGCATCTCGTTTGGACACTGCGTAGCCCAGTGGCCAACAGAGCCACAACGACGCAACCGTCTTCATTCAGTCTGCATTCTCGTATGCTATGGTCGAATCCCAGACACCTATAACATGCCTTCACGGCATCTTGCACCCGCACCTGGAATCTAAACCATTTTATATATACTCCAGCAACGGCCAATATGTCTTTCACGCGCTCGGTGCACTCCAGGACAACATTGACCTGGAATCCATCATTGAAATGGAATCCATCATTACCGACTTTCCACGGACTATTAGCCAGGCGAACGCACCTCTTGTAGGCCTCCTGCGACAATGAGCCCTTAAGTTTCATGTCGTACAATTAGAACATGAATTCATCCGGCGAGATCTCCGAGTGCACTCTCTGTACGACGACCTTAGGACCCAGCTTGTCCTGCACGCTCACCTCCAACACGACTTCTGCGAACTTGACATTCTCGGCAATCGTTTGGCTCTCCGCCACAGAAGAGGTCCTAATAATGGCACCGCCATCTCTTATGGAACGCACCTCATGTACCGTCACACCTAGCGTAGGTCCAACCTGCTCCACCACCTTGTTCACTACTTCCTTGGAAGTAGCCCCACCTATTCCTTTTAACACCACCGACCACGCCTACACCGGTTTAGGGACCGGGACTACAGGAACAGCAGCAGGCGCACGCGCTGCCGGACGAGACGCACCTGCAGCAGCAGTGGGCATCATTTGCTCCCTGGCTCCCCTATCGGCACAACTCGTCAACCAGCAGCTTCATACACCTCCACCTGTCCACTCAGCCACTCGTTCACCGCAACGACCTTCATAAGGAGCGCCTCATACTTCCCGCAACTCGACATAACAGTTCTGCCCAATGCGGAGCTTAATCCCTCGGTGTACACCGCATCAACCAGATCCTTGTCACCCCCTTCATTTTACTTATGACAGCTACAGCTCCAGCAGTATCAGCAATCATACCTCTCCTACAGGGTCTACTCTCCCTCCTGTTGACTGGCTCACTCAGCACGGGCACCGTAGCAGTTGCACATCCAACACCAGCAATTCCAACACCATCTACAGCAGGCACAGCACCTCCCGCTCCAGCATCTCTAGCAGCAGCACCAGCAGGAGAAGCATGGGTCGCAAGCGGCGTCCCGGCTTGAACATCTTCCTCCATCGTCGGCCTCAGAACTCGAGAGCTCACTCTCCGTGTACCTCACACGCGGCACCAGAGTTGGCGACGGACCCATCGTGGCATCGGCTGGTGCCTCAGACAGGAACGAGGCATCACCTCCTAATGCGTTCTGGCGGTATTGGCAAAAAACCGAATTCACCGTTGTAGACCGTCTGAATTCGCCGAGGTCAAAACCCTGGGTTTCGCCGGTGTACACAGCAGAAAAGTCGCCGGTGTGGATAACGAAAACTCGCCGGTGTAGAGAGGCACAAAATGGATGCTCAAATTCGCCGGTGTCAAAACTCAGGAATACGACGAGTGTAGCTAACCGAAAATCGTAGGTGTAAACAGGATACGCAGTTCACAATGTAACACGGATGACGATTGACCAGACATTTCAGTGAAATACTGCAGTTGAAGACGAACTGCCAATTTTGCAGTATCTGTGTACTGACTTTGACAACTTGTATGGAAATTATTATACAAGATGTTGTAAGCAATGCAAACAGGCAATTTAATTCAAAATTACAACGATAGTTGTAATAATTCCCACCAAATTAGCAAATACCTCAAAATGAAGCGCACGAAACACTCAACTAGACAAAACCTAAATTAATTTTCCTCAACGCTTGACATAGTGTCTACATTAGACAATTTTTTATCAAGATGAACGACAAATTTAACGCGAACTTGATGAAGTTGGTAACAGTTACACAAAAACAACAATATGGCGTATTCATTATTGTTTTTATATATGTAGTTTGACAACTGTAACGACCAAAATAATAATCAGCTGTTTAACTAAGGTTACCTTGTATATATAATAGTACTGATTTTTACGTTTGTTTTGATAAAAATTTGCCTAATGAGACACTAGGTTAAAAGTCCAATAATCAAGGATTTTCAAAGAGCACTATCCACAGCTAACTTGTTGAATTTGAAATTAACAACCACTGAAAAGTGTACCGTTTCTGAATGATGTGTTACAGTTTATCGTGGGTACCTGTCTAACGGCCCAACCCGACGGTGCTATTAACACCGGGTGAGTATAATGCGCTCACCAACGCCCAACGATGTCTACCACCAAACAATATTTTAAAGCGGATGTAAAAGTATCGAAGCGACACTAACGTCAAAGAAAAAAATATGATTTGTTCAACAAATGCTATGTCCACCCGAAATAAAAAGAAAAAATTTGTGAACGTGTTATTCTGGTGCAAACAAAAAATATTAACACGAGTCAATATAGAGTGGGGCATGATGTATATTTTTTTGCATTTGCTTTAACAACCGTGTTTGAGTGTTCAAAAAATTAATATTAACTTAGTGTAAACAGCTGATTACCTTTTTGATTGTTACAAACTACATATATAAAAAACATTAAAGAATTCGTCTTAGTTTTGTTTTTGTATAACTGATCGCACCTTTGATAAATTCAGGTTAATTTTGACGCTAGTCTTGATAAAAATTGTGTAATATAGACACTATTTAAAATCTAGTTGAACGGTCTACATTTATTATTAACATGATGTTAGTGTTAATGTTAAATATTTTATGTTAAGTGAGTGCCTCGAGTCGTAAGAGATGAGAAAAACATCATGTTAAAAATTTTGTTTTTGTGCAACTTTTACAGCCTTGCATAAAATCTCGTTGATTTTGACGTTCGCCTTCATAAAAAATTGTTTAATATAAACACTACGAGCTCAATCTCTGACAACTTTGTCTTAACGTTACTTTTTAAACGAAGCCAATTTTGATTGTAGTGCTTATTATGACATACGTTTGCCCCTTAATTGATAGAAATAAAAATTTATTTGTAATTTCTTTTGTATCGAATCGATGTTACCCCTAGTCTACAGAAAATCCTTACATATTTGTTGTAGGTGTAGATGGTCTGTTAAACATCGTTTAAACGTCGTTTTTGAACATATGCTTAAACATCAAAAGTATTAACGTAAACATCAACTTGTACGGTCTACATTTATTATTAATATGATGTTATTGCTAATGTTTTATGATTGTTGAGGAGCGCGTGTTACATTAGAGTTTTTGTAGTTACGCTGCCCTGAACTAAAGCGCTTATTTAAGTGATTTAGTTAAACAAATGGTAGAATTTTGACAACAACTACAAAAACAACAAGTATACTTTTTTCATAGTGTCAAATTCGCTATCTGAGAGATTTATCTCATGTGTAGATTCATACATTAGTAGCAAAATAATTAATGAAAAGTTAGCTGTAAGTTATACAATACAAACAATGAGCTGCTTGCTAAAATATAGAATAGGACTAGCAGCTTGTTAGCATAAAGCTTTTTTCATAATTATTTTTAATCCGTCAACTAAGTCAGCATAACTCAACTCTGAAATTTAATGTTGCCCAATTGTATATCAAGAAATAGCAACTACGTTTTACATCAATCGTCCCTGATTTTGACAATTCATTTTGTATTTTCCCTCGAAACTAAAAACTTGATTTAAAGAAGAAATACATCAATATACTTTATTGAAAAAAAAAGAATGGAAAAAGAAATTAAAAGATCTATAAATTGGGATCAGGATGAAAAGGTTAGTTTTTTAATGAAGTTATTCATAATTATACTGCAAAATTTTTCAAAAGTTCTGATGTATGTACATAATTGAAAATCAACAGGAAAAATTAAATCGTTTTGATTTAAAAACTATTGATGAATTTGTATTTTTTTAATTGCTATTATTATTTTTGTGAATTGCGATTATTTATAATAAATTGCATTAATAGTATTTACTATCGAGCCTTGTCTCGGAAAAATTTAATGTAATAGAAAATGCAAAAATTGACACAAATACAAACAAGAAGAAAAAGGAGGCTTGGAATGCCGTACATAATCTTTTAAATAAAGTTTCCAAATATAATAGAATGGTAGAACAAATTCAAAACCTATGGCGAAAAACAAAAGTTTTGGCGAAATCAAAAAAAACTCTGCCTATGTCGTTTAACAAAGCAGACCGGTGCTGGACCACCTTCTGAACCACTAAATAGAATAGAAGAAGAATTGGTATGTCGGTTACCAAAATACTTTGAAATTGATCAAAACATTTACGACAGCGATTCTTAGTCTGTGGAAAATTATCAATACAAATGAATCATTAAAATAGAGAACAATAATTCCAGTTATGAAATTTTGAATAGCGATGATGATATCCCATTAGATATTATAATAGAAGACACACGAAAACCATGAGTTAAGGAATGCAAAAAACTTTTAAATTGGTTTTATTTGGACTGCCTCAAGATACAAACATCGAGTTAATTTTTGCTAGAAAATGTTTTAATTAAAAAGTGTTAAAAAAAACTACTCAAATTAACTTTAAATGTCTTTTGTTTAGCAATGTTTGCTCAAAAAAGAAGAAAGCATTGGGGTAATAACCCTAAATTCAAGGTGTCAAAAACTTTAGACGGTCCCAGCACTAGCGGCAACATGTTTCAACTTCTACCTGAAGACGAAGAAGAAGATCGCAGTTGAAAAACTGTGGACTAAACCCGACAGTTTTTCAACTGTGATCGGATTAATTGGGGATAAATATACTTATAAACGAATGTCTATTGGTACTAAAATTGTATCAAACTCGTTATCGCTATATAATGAAGCTTTGAGTGTTCTCAAAGACAAAAATATCCAGTATTATACGCATGAGTTAAGAGATACAGAAAATAAATTAAATAAATTGGTTTTATTTGGACTGCCAAAACTGGATACAGAAATAATTGGCGAAGAATTTGTTAGCTCACTCAATATTAACCTGATAAGCATTAAGGAATTAGTAACAAAGAGATCCAGTGTAGATGACGCATTCTATCTTATCAAGTTTGATCGTCAACATGTTTCAAAATGAGAGGTTATGAAAATAAGATATTTTTGTAATATTTCTGTGTATTGGTGAAAACCTTTAACGGGCAACAAATGTCCCACACAATGCTCCAAGTGTGCTATGTATGGTGTTCAGCCTGCGTCATAAATAAACAATAAAAATGCAAAACAAAATTAAAATTTCTGGAAAAAAGCAATTAAGATAAATTTGTATGTAAAAATTTTTTCCCGTATGTTGCCGATGTTATTTCTTACGTTAGTAAACGAAAATTTCTTTGTGTAGACCATGGAAAAAATACAATATTGAATCACAGTTTACGTGGTGTCTAACCTAGTATCTACATTAGGCAAATTTTTATCAAACCAAACGCCAAATCAGTGCGAATATAAACAAGGTAACATTAGTTAAACAGCTGATTATTATTTTGGTTGTTACAGTTGTCAAACTGCGTATATAAAAAATAATAATGAATCAACGATATTGTTGTTTTTGTGCAACTGTTACCAACTACCACTTTTTCGCGTTAAGTTTTACGTTTGTTTTGATAAAAAATTTTATAATGTAGACACTATGTTATTAGACAATTTTTTCCAAACAAAACGTCAAAATCAACGCGAAATTTGGAAAATAATAATAAATAACGAAAATAATAATCAGCTGTTTAACTAAGGTTAACTTGTACATTCGCACTGATTTTGAAGTCTGTGTTAATACAAATTTCTCTAATATAGACACTACGGACTCTTAAATCTTGCCATTGTCTTGATTAAATTTTTTTTTTGTTTTGATAGAAAATCACTTATATTTCGCCGATTTTTTTAACTGAAATATATATAAATACATATAAATGTTTTCACAAAAATTTTCTATAATTTTAGGCTTTTAAAATAAAAAATATTTGATTCTGTGAATTCATTAAATATTAACTTAAATATGAGTGTTTATAAAGTTTTCTTAACTGGAAAAAAACAAAAAATATGATATAACAGAAAATCAGATAAGAGAATTGTAAATTATGATAAAAATATTTTGTATTCGTTTTAATATTTTTTGGAAAAATGAAGATAAGATAGATTGATAGTTGTTATTTAGCCAAGGCTCTTGGATTATGGCCACGACCACATTGGTCTCACTGAGGTAGGTTGTTAATTCGGTCGAGCTCGCTTCACAATTATGCTGATTTATCTGCACCATCCGCAGCCTCTTTGGATTTGTAATTTTTAGAGTATCGAAATTGGACATAGCCAAGCCCGCACGTAAACACCCCCCCCCCCCCAATGAGTTCAATTTCTTAATAGATTTCAGATCTACTGCGAATCGAAAATCTTTTCCTTGGTTCTCTTGACAAGTCAATGAAGAGACAAGCTTCCATTGACTTGTATTGATCCCTATATTCTGTCCTTCCAATATTCCTAGTATGACCTCCACCGGCTTAAGGGGTGGTGGAATCCACACCGTGACTATTGGTCGCAACGCAATTCCGACGCTGGTATAACCTCCAGTTGCGCATCCGGGCAAAAGCTACCACATCTGCTGATCGCGGCTTTCGGAAACTCAAAGATTTCTTTATTACCGCAAACAACAGTTTTGACACCCTCTGTCCAGTCTGCACCCATTAAGACTATTTCACCCGACCTGCCTGGAAGATTTCGTCCATAAGCATATTTTCAATCAGCCGCCACATTTCCATAATGATTCTCCCGTCTGAATCACCACTGCTGGTTGAAGAATGCCCGACTTCGCCGTTTTGGACGATGAAGGTTGATCATCACCAGATACTACCCGCTTTACTACTCCCTTATGAGAGTTTTTAAGCGAGCCACTTGGTGCCTTACCAACCTTCTTCGCCGATGATATCTGCTGGTCATCCCAAGACCTCACTCTTTTTATGGTCCCTTTAGCAGCACCTTTAAAATAGTCATGTGTGGAAGTAGATGGTATCTCATCTCCAGGCAAAGCTCCCCTAATGGACCTCATCTAAGAGTCCTTAGCGGAGCGCTCAAGAGTTTGGTTTACCCTCTCCGCTCCTTTCCTAGTTTGAGTTGTCCCACTACCAATCCTAGCTGACCTGTCGTTTCCCTTGCGAGAACTTACAAGACCGCTGGATGGCTTGTGAGCAACTCCATGCTTGTTATCGGCGACTTGTGGTTCCAAAGTACTGGTAGACACAATTACCGGACCTTCTTCCATCTCCACTTTAAAACTATCGGGATAAGACATTCCCAGGATATCACCGATGGAGCCATAGGTCCGTTCGAACCTGTATATGCTCTTTCGGTGTTTCGTCTATCAGCGATGGTTCCTTCTTAGCCAACTTATTTAGTGCAGCTATGGAGACCCTAACGCCGTTTTTCATCCATTGGATGATCTACCGCCACCTGTCGAACAATTGTTTTGCCCAAAGGCCTGGACATGCTTGATGCCCCCGTCGAGCTCTCCTGCTTCATATCCAGTATCGTCGCAGTGGTTGCAGTTCCATGCTCTTTACTCCGATCAAGAACAGAGATAACCTGTGTTATCTTGTGCTCTTCATCGGACCCAAGAGTCAGGTCCTCCAGCCCCTCCGTCTCACTGGATCCTTTGCCGAGTCCAGCAGGCTATCCTTCTCCGTCAGTTGGGTCAGTAATTGTCTGTGTTGCATGGGGATGTCCTTATGCAGTCTAAACAAGTCCATGTCGTCGTCCTCATCCTCATGCTCCATCCCTTACAGAACGTTGTTCTTCTTTTTTCATAAGCCGACCCTATCCCTTACACATACGTCAGCGTCCGTAACTTGCTTTTCCCTAGCCAAATCCCTTCCGTCCATTTTCCCTTCGTCCTTTCTCCCCTTAACTTATTTGTTTTTGTCCCACGAGTAGGCACGCAAAATAAACGGACTAGGCTGTAATAAGCTGACCCTTGCCATCAGCCTCAGAGGGGAACTGTTCTCGATTAGTTTCTTTTCGCACTAATTAAGAATACATCAATTGCACCGCATCCAGTCCAGCAAGCCTATCCGTTTCCAGGACGGGGTGTGATACCTAGAATGCATTAATACCGACAAAGGGAGAGGACTCCACCACCGTACATGAATACATCCAATGCCTCTCGTCCAGTCCCCCCTATCCACCACCTGGGGACGCGTCCGATGGAAGTAAACAAGTAAAGACTCTGTACGGAAAAGGAAGACGTGTAACAATAAACCGGGTTTTACAAATTTGTGTAAAATTATAATTTCATTCGCTAATGTTGAACATATTTTTTTTTAAGAATTTGAACGAAACTTTTTTTTTTATTATTTTTTTATTATTATTGACTTTATTGAAACCTATAAAATAATTACATTGTTATGAGAATTTACTTAAAAGTGTTACAACAATTAACATCTAAATAATTAAATAAGGAAACTACTAATATCACAGTGTTAAGGAAAAGTTGTCAAAAAAAACCTTGTACATACTTAAACGTTATAAGAAATTTTTAAAACAACCATCAATTATAACTCTTTAAGTAAAAAAAAGAGTCTTAGTGATTGTTTAGCAAATTTCTTATTATTCCGTATGTAGACCTTCTGCATTTTTCATTAAATGACAGAGTCAGTTCCCTTGCAAATGAATTAAATATTTTATTCTTAAAATTTCTATGCAGTAGATCAGTAGAATATCTGGGGTGTAGGTTATGAATTATTTTCAGATTTTTATTTTGTATTATCTGTAATTTTCTTGTGTAAGTTTTAGCAGCTTTATTATACCAGACTTGGCATCCGTAGGTCATAATTGGTCGAATACACATTTTGTAAATAAGGCTTTTGTTTTTTAAATTAAGTTTAGATCTTCTGTTAAGTAAGGGGTAAAGTGCATGGCCGCATTTGATTGCTTTATCACAAATATACTGTATGTGTTGTTTAAATGATAGTTTTTTATCTAAGATAATGCCTAGATATTTGATACTATCCTGCAGAGGAATAAAAACTCCCCTAGAATATAAATGTTTTGTAGGAATACGTTTCTGTGATCTATTATATGGAAATATAATAGCTTGTGTTTTACTAACATTAACGTTTATCTTCCATTTATCAAAGTATTTATAGGTAGATTTTAAACTATCTTCCATTTTTTTGATTATTGCGTTTGACACCTTACCGCAGCAAATAAAAGCACTGTCGTCAGCGTAAAAAGCTACTTCTTGATTCTTGCGAATAGTAAAATCGGAAATATATATTGAATAATGAGTAGGGGATAATACCGATCCTTGCGGCAGACCCGCAGGGATTTGTCTATCACTAGATAGCGTGTTATCTATAGATACAGCAAATGAGCGCTGATCTAAAAAACTCTTTATTATCTTTTGCAAGTACGTTGGATAATTGAAGGAATTTAGTTTAAAAACCAGGCATTCATGCCATATTGAATCCAAGGCTTTTTCAATGTCAAGAAAAATAACTCCAGTGCTCTTACGATTTCTTTTGTTTATTAAATTAACGACTCTTTTTAATTGATGTACTGTGGAGTGCTCCTTGCGGAATCCAAACTGTTGAGGGTTAATAATATTATTTTGGTTGAAAAAATCTAATATTCCCTTATTAATTATTTTTTCAAATACTTTATCCAATAGGCTTAGGATGCTGATTGGTCTATAGCTAAATGGTAATTTAGAATCCTTTCCTGGCTTAGGAATTGGGATAACTTTTACTTTCTTAAAAATAGCCTTCTATTAAACATGAGTTGAAAAGTTTACATAGAGTTTCAAAAAATCAATCGGGCATCTCTTTAAGGATAATGCTATTAATGCCATCTCAACCGGGGACTTTATTATTTTCAATAAAAGTACAAACGATTTAACTTCATCTAAATTGGTAAGCTCTACGTTAGATCTGCCAAGAATTGTATCGTTAAGATCATGAATGAATCTTGAGACGGTTGTGTCCATAGGTCAATAATTATTTGAAGTAATGGTGTGTGAATTACCAAATAAGTCTGCTATTGAATTAGCCTTTTCATTGCCAGTTTTTAAACCTTCGCCATTTACATGAAGATCAGTAAAAGACATTTTGTTTCCTTTAAATGCTTTTTTTACTTTCCAAAACTTTTTAAAGCCCGAGGGAAAATTGGAAATAAATTTTGATCAGGACGATTACGATTTTTATTGAGGTGAAAATCAATAAGTTTATTTAATAGCTTCGAAATTCTTTTCAATTGATTTTTATAATTAAAATCGCTACATCTTTGAAATTTACGTTTGTATTTATTTCTCTGAATAATTAACATTTTACTAATTTCAGAGATTTCTCGTTGCCACGAATTTTTATGACCGACAGGTATTTTATTGAACGCTTCTTTAACTATAGATATTAATTTGTTAAAATAAAAATCTAGATTACCTGAATTAGTAACGGGTTGGTCAATGTTCTGACACCTAATTTCATTTTCTACCCAGTTTCTGATTGCTGACCAGTCTGCGCGATAATACAAGGGAACTGAATATGTCATGTTTTGAACCTGGCCATAAATAACACAAGATATAGGCACATGGTCCGACTGTAATACATTTGGATGTGTCTCAAGGTTTGAAAAATGGAGACACGAGTTAGATAAAAGAATGTCTACTTGGACGGTTGAACGGGATTGATATTTTGTCCAAAACGAGTGTGTCCATTTGGATAATAAATGTAGTAGCTGGATTGAAGGCAGTGGCTGTAGAGATCATTACTAGCCGAATTATTTGTCACATAATTCCAATGTGTATGTTGGGCATTCAGATTACCGAAAATAAAGTAGTCTTTTGAAAATGAAGTTAATTCATCCAAATCAGCTTTTAAATTGGTAGTATGAATTATACGCTGAAGTGAATATGACTGGCCTTCTGTTAATCATAATTTGTACTGAAATACTTTCAGCAGTACTTGTTTTTATTTTTGGTAACAGCGTATGCTCAATGTTGCCTTTAATTGCAATTAGAACTCCTCCGCCATGAGTAGGTCGATCCTCCCTATAAATTGTATAACCACCAAGTTGAAATTTGTGGTACGGTTTCAAAAAAGTCTCATTTAAAAGGAGAATATCGATTTTCCTTTTGTGTAAAAAGTATTCTGGGCAGCTGCTGACTCAGTTGTTATGCCTTGGGCATTCAAATGCATAACATGAACATTGTGTCGATCGGTTAAATTATATGGCATGTTTAAGCATCATACCCAAAACTCGTAGTTTGTCGTACTTATTTTGACATCTTTGCAAAGCAAAGACAGCATCAAAAAATATTTCCAGAAGTCTCTTGTATTCAATTCTATACTTTTTTTTTGGAAAATTCGAACAGTTTACATTTCTGGAGATATTAGTTAAATTAATTTTTTTAATTCTAAACTGCTTTCCAGAAGAGTTTTTGTTGTTGCCTCGGAAATGTTTATAAATCTGTATTTTTAATTTATGACATTTGGCAAAACAACTTAACTCAAGCTCTAAGCCTTGTTCAGACCGACGCGAAATTACGAAATTTCATGCTGAAATTACGAATGAAATCTAGAGTGTTCATACTGGCTAAATGATATTTGATGTAATTTCGTGAACAGCTGATATTTATTGTTTACATTTTAAATTGTTGTAGGGGTAAATAAAGTATTTTGAAATGGAAACAAATAAGAAACAATTACTTACTAAATTCCAAATAATTAATTTGCAACAATTAAAAATGTAAAAAGGATAGGTTACATTTTGCAAAATCACTTTAATAATTAATTTTAAGATTTGTGTTTAAATTTAAGATCAGCTGTCAAATGTTTTTTCTTTCTTCTCACGGTTGAAACATGCAGTATATAGTTGAAAAAAAGTATTTTTTCCAACCATGTACAAAGTTGAACGCAAATGGACATCGTAATTTCAATGTAATTTCGCCGAAATTACACAAAATTATGTAATTTCGCAAGTGTCAAAATGTATATGAAATTGCGTAATTTCAACTTCATTTCGGCCGAAATCACGAAAGTACGTAATTTCGAGTCGGTCTGAATGCCCTATTAGATTTCTTCAGGAGAGATAAAAAAGTATAGAAACTTTAATTTTTTATCAACTATATTTTCAAAATTAATGGTCGTAAAAAAAACTAGATTTGTGTAAACGATGTGTTTTTAACATGTTTGTTTCATTGTTTTATATCGACTTAAAAAATCATTGATTTTGATGCTTTTGTTTGGCACCTATATTAAGTATTGGAATTTTTTTTTGTAATTTTCAGTTAAAATTAAAGATTTTAAGGCATAAATCAAGATTACCAGCACACTTAATTTTTAAATAATTTTGATAATGATTCAGTAGAATTTTTATTCATGATTACAGCAATGTAAAAAATATTGCCTGCTCGCTCTTAGTTTACGAGTTATGGGTACTTAAAGTTATAATATAAAACTGCAATTTTCTCCTTCCTGCTTTAATGAATATGAACAATATGGATATCATAGGAAAGGTCTTGAAGAGGCCCGATTGATATATAAAATGTGCCAAATCATTAACCCATGGTGAGACAATATGATATTTTTTTACTTTTTATTTTGACTTTTTTTACAATTGTACCGTTATCTCAAAAACATATCGATATATCGGTGCTCTCCTATACATCAAATTATTTAGAGATCATTTCAAGCTTTCATATGATCATTAAAGGAGGAAGAAGAAATCATAATTTATCATAATTTAAAGTACCTATAACTCGAAAGCTAACGGAGAACGGGAAAAGATTTTTATGTAACTTTTTTTAACCAAAAATAGTGCTTTTGCCGAAAAGAAAATTTGTTAAAAATTCAACAATACCGGTAATCTTGATTTGTTCCTTTTTGAATTATAATTAAAAAAATTAAATAAAATTTGTATAAAAATGTTCATCGAAAACAAATTCTAGTCCATCCCTTAAAAAAATTTGCTAGCTCTGACAGAAAAATCGTACATATTTTGTTACGTGTAGATAGCCTGCTATATAGAGTTTGACAGTCTAACATCCAAAACAAATAATCAGCTCAAATAATAATAAAACCTTTTAATATATACACCTGGATTTATAAAAACAAAGAAATCGGCGACATTTGATATTTTTTTCTTATTTGTTTTATTAATAAATATGTCCGAAATAAAATCATTGGAGCACTCCACTTTAAAAGTTCCCTACGAGATAATTAACAAAAAGTTTCGTGTAGCTCAGAAAACTATCGATAGAGAAGTGGATCAAATACAAAATATTTCAAGGGACGTTGAAAAAGCGTTAGTTTTACATCCTACTGTTACGGAGGTTAGCAGGATGGTTGGAAGTGTTGTGCAGCGACTTCAAGTTTTAAAACGCAAGTCAGGAGAGAGTATAAATGAAGAATTAAGTGCTGCCTATGTATGCAAAAAAAAACTAGGACATCTTAAAGGTATAGCTCAGCCAGAATCAAATTCTGATAAAGAAATATGGCACGCTTCAATTGATCAATGGAAACGGGTAAGATAAAATAAATTAAACTATTAGTTTCTAAATAATTTTAATACTTGTGATTATAGTAAAATATACATGTTTAAGTCGCAAAAGTTCGATGTTTTTTTTTGTATATCTCTATTAATACATATGTGATCCAAATTATATTGATAAGGTTAACATGACGGAACTCATTTATATATCCTCTCAAAAGTAGCAACATAAACCGATTCTTTCAGGTCACTTTTTAATACAATAATCCACAAAGTAGATTTGACACATTGAATTGTTAGCTAAAGAAGAGGAAACTCATTTAGTTCCCTAACTCACTTAAAATAGTAAATATTTCCTATACTGTTTATACGATTCAAGGATTGAATTTCGAACATAGCAATGTTTGTCCAATTCATTTCAAGTATTGAATCACAGTGAGATTCCAGTACAGCAAATAGTTAAATTCAAGCTTGAAAATATCTAAATCAAGACTGTTATCAGTGCAATTACATTAACCAACAAAATAGAACTCAAGCTGCAATTTTTTTAAATCTTATAAACTCAATTTTTTATTTCATAAAAATTAATATTTACATGATACATATATTATAAAAAATAAAATAAATTTATTAAAACATTAAATTTTATGTGTGTAAATTTAACTCATCAGCTCCACTATATTTATGATTATTTATAAATTCTTTGAGCATCCAAATTTTTATTGTTGTCCTTATCTGATTGTTGTGGAATTGACATCTGCGTCTTGATCATACATTATTATCTTATTCACTTTTTTGGGTTTACACAAAAAATTTAAAAATTTATTTTTTTTTTATTTATTTATTCAACATAGTAATACAAACCCTTCAACGTCAAAATATAGATATTTATTCATTTTGAAGATAAGGATACATGTGTTAAGCTGTAGCTTTTGTCTGATACTTATCCATTTCAATGTGTCAAGCATATATTATATCGAAGTATATCTAGAACATTTTAAAATCGATCGCATAGCTTTATCTTGTTGTTTTTGTAATCATTCTTATTCTGTTATTTATATTTATTTCTATAATTTTTGTCTTATTTTCGTTCAGTTTTAGTTTATTAATTTTTAACCAATTATTTATATTTCCCATATCGTATACTAAGTTTTCCACTCACTGCTCATCTGTATCCGCTATGTTAAATATTAGGGTATTGTCCGCATATAGTACTTTTTCATTTCTATCTATTACAGTTATATCATTTAAATTATAAATAGTAAAGCTACAAGAATTGATCCTTGTGGTGCTCCATATTCATTATTAATTGTCTCTGATTTTTTGTAATTCACTTTATTTGTTTTCTGTTTGTTAGATATGATTCAAACCAATTTTGTATTCCGTAGAAGTATAATTTTTGTAATAAAATTTTTCTGTCTATTGTTTCAAATTTCAGAAATAAAATTTTTTTATTTATTTTTCAAATTTTTTTTTTTTTATTTCTGTCGTTACTTTTCTATCTATTGCCTTTCACATGAAAATCTTTTCCGAAATCCAGATTGATATTTCGAAAAAATATTGTTTGATTCTAGAAAATTTTCAAGTTGTATTTTCACAGTTCTTCCAAGAATTTTTTCACATAATTTTAGTGAGTTTATTGGCCTAAATTCACATTTATTTGTTTTAGTAACCTTTTCAATTAGCATCACCATTGAAGTTTTACAATTTTCAGGAAATATATCCGTTTTTAATGACTTATTTATAATTTTTAGCAGCACTTCTCCATTCAAGTTCCAATTATCTAATATCATATTTATATTAACATTGTTATAGTCCGGTTTGTTGTTCATGTTCTTGCATGTCTTTTTAAGTTATATTTTTGTTATTTCTCGTAAATGAAATTTACAGTTTACCACATTTATTTGATTTATATATTGTACATATTCTATATTATCTACATATATTTACTTTTATACAATTTACAAAATATTTATTAAATTGATTCGCTATTTCATTACTGTCTTTATATTGTATATTTGTAAATATCACAGATTTTATCGCATTTTTTGTTTTCTTTAATACTAAGTCTTTGATGCTATTCCACATTTGCCTTTGAATTTTGGTATTACATATTGTTTTATTAATATATGTATTTTTTCATTTGTAAGTATTTTTATATATAAATTTCTGGCTTAATTATGTTATAAAACAAATTGCAATATTTCACAAAGTTCTTTTTATTTTTTTATTTATTTATTTATTTAAAACCAATGAAATTCTAATTTCTTACATGCTATATTATTCTTAAAGCTATTTACAATAAAATGTTTTTTATAGTCATTCAATAATAACATCTTATTATTTAACTAAGTTAAAAATACCCCTCTTAATGCGGATGGGATTTAATGAAAACTCAATATATGGATAAAAACTTTTGAATTGATTGCACATACGTCGAGATGACTACCTTACGGACACTGGATAAAACAGGAATGCATTTCGATGTACGTTCTCTAAATAATACACATTGATATCTATTTCTAAGATATGTAGAAATCCATTTAAGGAAAACAGGAGAAAATCCAATTTTATATAATTTGAACAATAGGAGATCGTGATTTACTTTATCGAAAGCTTTACTGAAATCTGTATATATTGTGTTTGTCTGTAAACCGGAATCAAATGCAGTTATTACTGAGGCTGTTAACACCAAAAGGTTATTAGCAGTGGAACATCCTTTTCTAAATCCATGCAGAAATGGGGAAAGTAACAAACAACTTAATGCCAAAAGATTTCAGTAACTTTTCTTTTCGAAAAGTTTTGGAATAACACTTAATTTAGCAATACCTCTATAATTGGAAATGTTGGATCTGCTTCCGGATTTAAACAAGATTTTCTTCAAAATTTCATCATGAACAGATATCCAGAGACTCGACGCTTAGAATTTACCAACTAGTAAAAATATTTTGGATTATTTTTAAAGTTTATTTTCACTTTAGAAGGATAATTATTGTAACATTGGATATTTCTGAATTTTAAACTGATCTTGATATGGAGTATCTCATATAATCATAAATCGGAATTTTTATTTTTCTATAATGTTTGTTTTTCAAATTTTTCAAGCCAAGGAACTGCTTTGTATTCCATTGGTATTGATTTCTTAAAACATTAAATAAACCATCACAGAATTTATTCAAAATGATGTCAATATTACGAGGGCATACTTTATTGTAAAGAACACATTCAAACCAATTTTCAGAACAAAGTAGGTGATTTAATTTGGAATAAACAGCTTTGTTAAAATCAAAAACCATCTCTTTATTTACATTGGATTGTAATGATAGCTTTGTTTCGACGTGTATGCTTATTTCAAGAGTGGGGTGATAAGCATCTTCAGGTATTACTAATCGATTAATGCGAAGAATATTAAATTCTTCAGGTTGATCAACAAATATAAGAACAAGTAATTTGCCAAGCTTGTTTACTATTGTTATTTATTTGGAATAGTCATAAATCAGCATAGCATCCAGTAATTCAATAAAAGTTTCCGATCTTATTGATGGGCTTAAAAAGCATGAATGTTTGGAATATTAAAGTCACCAAGAACAATTATGGAGTATCAGGTTTAGATTGATTAGTTATAAATTTTATCGCGTTTGCATGTTCAAAATTTGAATGTTTGACGCAGGAGTAATATAAGAGCAAGTTATAAAAATTGTTCTAAATTTGGCTTTAACACACACGGTGATAAATTCAATATTTTGATCATTGTTAAGGATTATTTCTTCCGAAGGAAAAAGAGTTGAGACAGAAATCAAAACTCCTCCATCTTATTTACCCACTCTATATTTGAAATTTAGTGCACATTATTTCAGAATTAAGAATTTCTTTATTAGATTTATTTCGGAGCCACGTTTCAGTGAGTACAATGATATTATGCTCAATATCAAAACTCTCTAAGTAAAGGGATTTTAACTTTGTGTTCATACCTCTAACATTTTGGTATGCGATGGAGATAGCTGAGGAGTTGTAATAATTTTTTGGACAAATATTAATATTTAACGGATTATTCAATTCAATTAGTTTTTTGGGTTTGGATCAGAAGCCCTTGGAAGAATAATTGTACTTTTTGGAAAAAAATTGTGAATTAACAAGAATATCAAAAATACTTTTTGGGACAATTATCAGAAATGAAGCTCCATTGTGAGCATTTATCTTGTAAATTTGGACATCATTATAATCTTCGATACCAAGGTTCGTTTTAATATAGAATTCAACATCATTTATTGTTGTATCTTTGGATATACTGTTGTAAACGGATTTATAAGTACGTTGTTGACCACATTTAAATTAGTTGGCATGTTTGAAGATGAGGGAGTTAATAAAGTAAGTTCTGCGAGTTTACTGATAGCAGGTTTTGGAATCATGGGCATTTTTGTCAAATTAGATACCGTAGGAGTAACTATGTCGGAATTACGTTATAATTGGAAGCATTAGAAGCATGATGAGGTGGCATAAAATTATTTGAATTAGGTGTTGCAACAGGAGCATGACTATTACTTGGATTTGCGGTTGGTAACAGGATAGAATCATTAGGAGTAATAATCCCTGTATTTTTAGGAGTACAAGGGGGTGTTAATGGTGACTTAGCAGTTCTTTTACGTTTTGATCTCGGGGAGGCAGCAAAACTTTTCTTTACTTTTCTTTGTAAAGAAGAAAAGTCTTTTTTAATTCCATTGAACTCAGCTTTAAAACTTTTGAAGAAATTGAAAATTAAATGCCAATTACTTTGCAATTTGGACAAGCCCACTGCAAGTTTTTGGCATTGTCGGATAATGCATCAGCATCATGAGCTTTGAGGCCTCTACATTTTAAGTGATAATTTCTTAAACACAACCAACAGGAGACCGTACGTTCTCCTCCGGAAATATTGCAGTTTTTATTCATATAGTGAATATCGAACTGCATGTCATTAGCAAGGACGCTAATTATAATATTGATCTTAATAATGGAAACCTGAGTGGTAATATTAAGGAAAATATAAAACGGACAAATTTGACAAATAGAATTATACCAAATGTATGTCAATGAACATACAGAAAAAACTTAATGTAAAAATAAGTCTTAATAAGTCTTGTTATTCTTCAAAAACATAAATAAAACAAATATAATTAAGACTTAATTGTAAATAAAATTCAATGAACTTCAATATTCACTAATTAAGATATACGTACATATGAGGAATACTTATCTTAAATAAAATAACCAGAAAAGACAGACATGTTCTTGAAAGAACAACCATGAAATTGATGAACATAGCCGAAATATGATCCCAACGTCTTATATTATAAATAAATATAACAATAGTATTAACAATACATTTCAATCTATTAAGAGAGATAGCAGAACATCCAGATATTACTTCAAGACAATATAAGACCTGTGGCATAAGTTAGCTGAGTATATATCATTTGTGCCAAGCATTAACGCCTTAGTCGTAGATGGATTAATATTAAGGGTATTATTAGAAGACCACTGCAAAACACGTCTAAGACAATAGTTCACATTTATTTCAAAGTTCAAACAAGAAGAAAAATCGCCATTACAAAGTAAAAAATATCATCAGCAAGTCTGTCCCACAAGTACCCGAATTGGTATGTGTATACAGATCATTTACATATAGAATAAATAAAATAAGACCCAATACGGAATCTTGAGGTATACTGGCATTAGTATTAAGCAAATAAGTCAAAGAACTATGACCTACCAATCAAGTACGACATTCTTAATTTACAAACAGAATTTGAAAATTGAAATTGATCTTTTAGTTTTCTGAGCATTGTAGATTGACAGATAGTACTAAAGGATCTAGATAAATCAAGTAAAACCAATACACTCAATTTACCTACATTTATGTTCTCTTTAATGAATCAGTAAGACTAAGTAACATTGATGTAGTACTATAACCCTTACGGAAGGCATACTGAGACTCATATTTGATTATTTATAGGTATTGTCGGAAGTATAGATTTTTTTTTTTAATTAGAATTTTTATTTTATTTTCTTAAAAAATTTGTCAATTAAAATTTTTCTTTTTATTAAAAAAAAGTTTGAACAGAATTTTAAAAAATTTTGAAAAATACATAAAAAAGGGTTGAAATTGAAGTTGGATTCAAATAAAATGTCAAGTGCTTCAATTTTAATTTTTTGACTCTTTATTGGGATAATAACTGAAAAGTAAGTTTTTATTTCTGCAGGATATTTTCATGGCTAAAAAATTTTGATTTTTTAATGCTGTTTCAAAACTAATTTCAAGCTTTTAAAAACTTTGTTAAACAAATTTCAAAAATGTTATGCGTTAATAGGTAACATCACAGGAAATAAATATATAAAACAATTAGATCAGTACCTTTTATGAATAAGCCGTACCTGCGTTAGTTATAAGTAGTTATTGGATCAAGTAAAGTAATTATTGGATCAAATCAAGATTGCCGAAACTGTTGATTTTTTAACATTTTTTTCTCAGCAATACCTCTGTTTTTGGTTGAAAAAGGTTACATAAAAATTTTTCTCTGTTAGTTTTCGAGTTATAAAAATGCAATTTTCTCTTTCCTCCTTTAATAAATAAAGGAGGCCTATCGATTGATATATATATATAGAAAAGGAAGCAACAATGTCATTTTATTACAAAAGCAAGAATCTAATGGAAAAAGATGTATAAAGTGATTAAAGATAATTGAAAGGAAGAAATCCTCATATTTTATGAACAAAGGCGTTATGGTAATAAGTCGAAGTATGGGAGTGCCTTTGGTTGGAATGGTTATGTGTGGAACATTGTAATGAAAAGAAAAATGTGAAGTTCTGGAATGGAAATGTGAAGTGCTGGGATGAATTGAAAATAATTGTGGAACCCTACTCTGAGTAAAATATTCCATTCTTATACATAGCCCCGAAGGATAACGACTTGAATCGTTCATCAAGTTTGACTGGAATGTGGTCCTTGGAATATAACGTGGAAGTTTTAAAATTATCAAGTGCGTCCTATAATATAAATTGTACCTGAAATCCGTAAATCCGTTTTAGGGTCCTTTCATGCTGTTATTTCATATATATATATATATATATATATATATATATATATAAACCATAGAATATAGAATAGAGAAAATAGGAATTGGAAGCGAAAAAAGAATATCAAGAAATCATAGAAGAGGATTAGCCAATGTTAATAATCCCCCTAGGGATGTACCCCTGACTCTCCCTTAGATAGTCTATTCTCATGACGAAGCCTATGACGTCTACAAGTTCTACGTCCCGAACGTCACTTAGCCCGCCGAGGAATTGGCTGCCCAGCCATTTCATCCTACGATGCTGCAATCGTGGACAATGGCATATAATGTGCTCAATAGACTCGGTCTCGTCGACGTCTCCACATATTCTACAATCTGACCTCATCTTCCCTATCAGACAGTGACCCCTTATGGCCCCTATCATGATTCTTAAACTCCTCCTACTCAAGCCCAGAAGAGTGCCTGTGCCTGCCTTGTCGAGTGCCGGCCACATCGCCCTCGACACCTTACAGTCCTCTCTACTCTCCCAAGCCGAATTGGTTCTGACCAAGATCCAATCATTGATCTTCCAAAAAAGAAACTTAGCGGGGGTTTCACATAGGTTTCTCTCTCCGCAGCGCCTTGCCTAGCCAGTTCATTGCCTGATATATTGCAGTGGCCAGGCACCCAGCAGAGTCTCACCATGTAGTCTTTCATCAGCTCTCTCAGTGACTTGTTACAGGCAGCAACTAGCCTGGATTTCACCAAATGTGTCCCCAAGGCCTTCAGAGCCGCCTGACTGTCCACATAGAGAGTAACAGTACCCCTCGTAACGTTCTGCCTTATTACTTCTGCGGCTTTCAGGATGCCGAGAATCTCAGCTTGAAAAACGCTACACTCATCAGGGAGCAGGCTAAAAGAGCATTTCAGATCCGTGCCCATAATATAGATTCCCACACCAGTACCTATGTTCATCTTCGATCTGCACAACCTTCATATAGTCTCTCAGTGCCGGACCAGACCTCCCTATCAGGTATCATCACGACAGGATTTACCCCTAAGTCCGGTTCAGTGGCCATGTAATCTGATGCCCTCGTGGAGTTCAGATTAACCTCACCTTAACTGATCTCCCATATGACCCGGGAATGACTTGCTCTTGATGAACCTAATAGTCCTAATTCCTTAAGTCTCAGAAGACTCCTTGCTGCCATACCCTTCACAAACTCCTCAATGGGTAAGAGATGAAGCTTGTGGTGTACTTCTCATTGCACTTGTAATGCCAATTGAAGCACACCTCTGTGCCTTCGACAAAAGGTTCTTATTACTCTTTCGTTCCAGTGCCTACCACAAAACAGAACAACCATAAGTAAGAATTGGACTCACCACCGAGGTGTAGATCCAATTTGCAACCTTTAGTTTGAGTCCCCAATTCCCACCTATGGAGTTTCTACAGGTGTAGTAGGCATTAAGGCCCCCTTTGAGTCTCTCCTGAACATTCCTCTTCCAGGTCAGCTTACTATCGAGGAATACTCCAAGATATTTCGCTGAGTCTGAAAGTCTCAGTTCCGTTCCACATAGTACCGGTAATCTAAAATTCTCTACCTTGTACCTTCTAGTAAACAAAACCAAATCTGTCTTTTCTGGATTCACTGGATTATCTGGTGATGATCAACCTTCATCGTCCAAAAAGCCGAAGGATTCGTCCAAGTCGGACATTCTTCAAGCAGCAGTCATTGACTGTGCTGATTTAGACGGGAGAATCAGTACGGAAATGTGGCGGCTGATTGAAGATAGGCTTATGAACGAAATCTTCCAGGCAAGGCACAGGCCGGGTGAAATAGCCTTCAAGGGTGCAGACTGGACAAGGGGTGTCAAGACTGCTGGTTGCGGTAATAAAGGAACCTTTTCGAGCCTTACAAGTCACCAGGTCCGGATGGTATTTTTCCGACCATGTTGCAGAACGCACCGTTGACGGTTCGTCTACTACTAGTTGATATTTTTAAAGGGTGTCTGCTACATAGACACATATCGAGGGGGTGGAGAGAGGTAAGAGTCATATTCATAACTAAAGGTGGTAGGACTTGCCACTCGAAACCCAAGGATTATAGACTTATCAGCCTATCGTCTTTTCTTTTGAAGACATTAGAGAGACTGATAGACCTATATATAAGATCATCTATTGGCGCCAACAGCATAAGCAGTGCTCATCATGCTTACCTGAAGGGTAAATCTGTTGAGAGTGCCCTAAATTATGTGGTGGGTTATATAGAAAAGGACTTCGGTGCAGGGAATTTACCATGGCCGCGTTCTTGGATATTGAAGAAGCGTTCAACAATTCAAGATTGACGCTATTAAGCAGGCGCTGGTGGATCTTAAAGTACATGACTTCTTGATCGAATGGATAATCCTCATGCTGAGCAACAGGATTGTCAACTCGAGCTTGGGTGGATTATGTTTAAGGAAACTGGTGACTAGGGGGACACCGCAAGGGGGAGTGCTCTCACCTCTACTGTGGCTATTGCCTGTCGATGTGATTCTGCGTCAATTTGACAGCAGGGGACGGAAGATCGTGGCATATGCTGATGATGTGGTCATACTGGTAAAGGGAAAATTTCTTCCCACAATCAGCGAGATCATGCAGTCCGCTCTGGGTGAGCTGTCCTCTTGGTCAGCTGATAGGGGGCTGGGAGTGATTCCGGAAAAGACAGAGTTGTTTCTGTTTACTAGAAGGTACAAGGTAGAGAATTTTAGATTACCGGTACTATGTGGAACTGAACTAAGACTTTCAGACTCAGCTAAATATCTAGGTGTATTCCTCGATAGTAAGCTGAACTGGAAGAGGAATGATCAGGAGAGACTCAAACGGGACCTTAATGCCTACTATACTTGTAGAGGCTCCATAGGTAAGAATTGGGGGCTCAAACCAAAAGTTTACACCTCAGTGGTGAGACCAATTCTTGCTTATGGTTGTTCTGTTTGGTGGCAGGCACTGGAACGTAAGAGTAATAGGAACCTTTTGTCGAAGGCACAGAGGTGTGCTTCAATTTGCATTACAGGTGCAATGAAAAGTACACCACAAGCGGCCCTGCATGTCATACTTCATCTCTTACCCATTGAGGAGTTTGTGAAGAGTGTGGCAGCAAGGAGTCTGCTGAGACTAAGGAGTTAGGCCTATTAGGTTCATCGAGAGCAGGTCACTCCAGGATCATATACGAGATCAGTTATGGTGATGTTAATCTGAACTCCATGGGGGCATCAGATTACATGGCCGCTGAATCGGACTTTGGGGCAAATCCTGTCGTGGTGATACCTGTTAGGGAGATTTGGTCAGGCAATGAGAGACTGTATGAGAGTTGTGCAGTGCTTACTGACGGATCGAAGATGGACATAGGTACTGGTGCGGGAGTCTATATTATGGGCACGTATCTGAAAGGCTCTTTTAGACTCCCCGATAAGTGCAGCGTTTTTCAAGCTGAGATTCTCGGCATCTTGAAGGCTACAGAATTAATCAGCAGAACGTTGTGAGGGGTACCGAGGTTACTCTCTATGTGGACAGTCAGGCGGCTCTGAAGGCCTTGGGGACACATATGGTGAAATCCAGGCTAGTTGCTGCCTGTGGGAGGTCACTGAGAGAACTGACGGAGAACTACATTGTGAGACTCTGCTGGGTGCCTGGCCACTGCAATATATCAGGCAATGAATTGGCTGATGAACTGTCAAGGCAAGGCGCAGCAAAGGATGTTTCGGAGGGGGAAACTATTGTGAAACCCCCGCTAAGTTTCTTCTTTGGGAAGATCAATGATTGGATCTTGGTCAAAACCAATTCGGCTTGGGAGAGTAGAGAGGACTGTAAGGTGTCGAGGGCGATGTGGCCGGCACTCGACAAGGCAGGCACAGGCACTCTTCTGGGCTTGAGTAGGAGGAGTTTAAGAATCATGATAGGGGCCATAAGGGGTCACTGTCTGATAGGGAAAATGAGGTCAGATAGGACGCTAGCAATTCCGATTTTTGTAGTGTTGGAGACGTCGACGAGACCGAGTCTATTGAGCACATTATGTGCCATTGTCCAGCATTGCAGCATCGTGGGATGAAGTGGCTGGGCAGTCAATTCCTCGATGGGCTAAGTGACGTTCGAGACGTGGAGCTTGTAGACGTCATAGGCTTCGTCATTTGCATCGACTGTCTAAGGGAGGGTTAGGGGTACACCCATAGGGGGATTGGCAACATTGTTAATCCTCTTATATGATTCTGTTTTATTCCTAACCTTTTTCTCTTCGTATTCATATTTTTCTATTTTCTGTATTCTGTTTCTTGTATTCTATATCCTATAGCTTTCAACGAAGGGACTCACAATTGACCGAGATCGGTCTGTGTGTGGAGATGTGGTACATGTGGTATCACGTCAACCTTCTCTATCTATCTGTCTATCTATCTATCTATATATCTATCTACAGACGGTCTCGCGCAGTGACGGCGTACGCGGACTAGGCAGTGATACAACTGACCCTTGCCATCAGCATCAGAGGAGAGCTTTTCTCGATTAGTTTCTTTTCGCACCAACTAATCATTCAGATCCTCGGCACTGCTACCTACCAGCTTAATCTTAAAAGTGCATAATACCTGTTTATTTGGTCCGCGGGAAACGTATGGCACCAAGACCGTACCCAGTGCCAGAGAATGCATTCATTTTGGCAGAATCACCAATTAGAATACATCAATTTCACCGCATCCAGTCCAGCAAACCTATCCGTTTCCAGGACCGGGTGTGATACAAAGGATGCATTAATGCCGACAAAGGGAGAGGGCTCCAGCACCGTACATTAATACATCCAGTGCCTCTCGCCCAGTCCCCCTATCCGCCACCTGGGGACGAGTCCGGTAGGAGTAAACAAGTAAAGACTCCTCACGGAGTCATAAATTATATCAACAAATATTGCGAATAAAAAGCGATTAATTTTTATAAATATTAATTTTTAATTCTTTTTATTTAGTGCGCTAGGGTGTGCTATTGGGATCATATGCAAGCTTGATGATTTGATGTATACAAGAGTACCGTTATATCGATCTATGACGGCAATTTTGTAAACAAGTTAAAATGAAAAGTAATAAAATCTCCATGGGTTAATGATTTGTTGGCACATTTCATATATTAATTGAAAGCCGTTTTCAAGATTTTTCCAATGTTGGAAATTGCATTCTTATATCATTCTTATATCATAAGTACCTATAACTCGAAAACTAACAAAGAGCGCAGAAAATTTTTTACTTTATTAACTGAACTAAGAACTTTTATATTATTGAAACGAAATCTTGAAGTTTAGGAATGTTGTTGGCATGTTGAGTTAATTGCTATCTCTGAAACCTTGCTGAAGCCATATGTGTCGAGTCTATCTCTTGGTATACCTGGCTATACCTTAGTGAGAAATGATAGGTCGCATGCTCGTGAGGTGGTTTAGCTATTTATGTATCTAATGCCCTGAAATTTAGGGTATTCAAAAAACTTCCGAATTGAATGCTTGTGAAAGTTTATTCATTGAAATTATAAATCGCGGAATTAAGACTTTGTTTGGTCCTACTGGTTACATTTTTTCGTTTAAAAATTTCCATTTTGATTTGTTTACGAGGTACTCTAGCATTATTGATGTTGGTGATTTTAATTGTAATTTATTTAATACTTTTAAAGCAAATCAGATGAAATCGTTATGTTTGCAAGCGGTTTGTCTGTCTTTCATAAGTCTAGACCAACGTTTTTTGATGTTGCTCATCGTTCGACTTCATTATTGGATTTCCGGTTGGTAAGTGATAAAACCTTGATAAGTTTTTTGGGACAAGTACAGTGCCTAGATATATCGCATCATGCTTTAATGTATGCTGTGTTTAATATTGCATTTGAGTAATCTCAACAAAATTTTGAGTACAGAAATTATAATATTATTGACTGGTATTGTATCTTTACTACCTTATCTGAGTTTGATACAGAATCATTTTTTAGTTGTAGTGATATGAAATTTCAGAGCAGATAATTTCGTAGCTTTATGTAAGATTAAGTCAAAATCCGTTGGAACTGATGGTATCCCGATTACTTTTCTTAAGCTACTATTTCCATACATTTTTCATTTATTGATATTTCTTATTAATTCGATATTAACCTCTTCTGTTTTTCCTGCTGGTTGGGAAAAGGCTCGGGTAGTACCCATTCCAAAATCTGGAATTGTCCGCGCTGTTAATAATTTGAGGCCTATTTCTATTTTGCCTGCAATATCTAAGATTGTTGAACATATTGTCAGAGATCAAATTCTTTCCTATGTTCGTGTGAATCTTTCGCCATCGCAGTATGCTTTTTATAGTGGTCACACTATTACTTCGTTGTTATTCAATCTAACTGATGCTGAACGAGATAGTGTGAATATGGATTGCCTAGCATCTTTAGATTAGGTTAGGTTAGGTTAAAAAGGGCGGCGTCTTCACGCCTCCACCCAGAGACCATAGATAGATAGATAGAGAAGGTTGACGTGATACCAAAAGTACCACATCTCCACCCAGAAACCGATCTCGGTCCATTGTGAGTCCCTTCATTGAAAAGCTGTGAAATAAAGAATGCAAAATACAGAAAATAGGAGAATAGGAATAGAAGAGAAAAGAACGTCACTTAGCCCGCCGAGGAATTGGCTGCCCAGCCATTTCATCCTACGATGCTGCAATCGTGGACAATGGTATATAATGTGCTCAATAGACTCGGTCTCGTCGTCGTCTCCACACATTCTACAAAAATCGGAATTGCCAGCGTCCTATCTGACCTCATCTTCCCTATCAGATAGTGACCCCTTATAGCCCCTAGCATGATTCTTAAACTCCTCCTACTCAAGCCCAGAAGAGTGTCTGTGCCTGCCTTGTCGAGTGCCGGCCACATCGCCCTCGACACCTTACAGTCCTCTCTACTCTCTCAAGCCGAATTGGTTCTGACCAAGATCCAATCATTGATCTTCCAAAAAAGAAACTTAGCGAGGGTTTCACATAGGTTTCTCTCTCCGCAGCGCCTTGCCTAGCCAGTTCATTGCCTGATATATTGCAGTGTCCAGGCACCCAGCAGAGTCTCACCATGTAGTCTTTCATCAGCTCTCTCAGTGACTTGTTACAGGCAGCAACTAGCCTGGATTTCACCAAATGTGTCCACAAGGCCTTCAGAGCCGCCTGACTGTCCACATAGAGAGTAACTTCAGTACCCCTCGTAACGTTCTGCCTTATTATTTCTGCGGCTTTCAGGATGTCGAGAATCTCAGCCTGAAAAACGCTGTCATCAGGGAGTCTTCGATCCGTCCTTGAACACTGCACAACCTTCATATAGTCTCTCAGTGCCGGACCAGATCTGCCATAAGTAAGAATTGGTCTCACCACCGAGGTGTAAATCCAATTTACAACTTTTGGTTTGAGCCCCCAATTCCTACCTATGGATTTTCTACAGGTGTAGTAGGCATTGAGGCCACGTTTGAGTCTCTCCTGAACATTCCTCTTCCAGGTCATCTTACTATCGAGGAATACTTCCAGCTATTTCGCTGAGTCGGAAAGCCTCAGTTCAGTTCCACACAGTACAGGTAATCTGAACTTCTCTATCTTGTACCTTCTAGTAAACAGAACCAACTCTGTCTTTTCCGGATTCACTCCCAGCCCCCTATCAGCGGCCCAAGAGGACAGCTCACCCAGCGCGGACTGCATGATCTCACTGATTGTGGGAAGAAATTTTCCCTTTACCAGTATGACCACATCATCAGCATATGCCACGATCTTCCGTCCCCCGCTGTCAAATTGACGCAAAAATACCATACATTTATAAAATGGAATAAACGTGAGAATTTTAACTTTTAAAAATGTCAAATTCCATTTTAAAAATGTATGGTAAACAAAAACAATTTGTTAAACTTTGTTTTTGTTTTAATGGAAATTTTCACTTCTTCGACGCGTTTTCAAGAATAGCCAGCAGTATTCAAGACATACCTCTTTCTTAACTCAGAGATATTCCACCAAGTTCCACTGAAGTGATGTAAGCTTACATGAAATAAATCATACCAAATATAGTATGCAATACCTACTAGACATCTGCATCAAAACATTTGTTTTTCAATTTACAGTAATGTATGTAATACATGCTCTCACATTACTACTAAAATAAAAATGAGTTGAATTTGAAAAATTTTTAATTATGAGAGGTTTTAATAGTAGCAATAACGTCATCTGGCATCTCTGCCTCAAGATAAAAACATCGTGTTAATTTTTGTTAGAAAAAATTGATTGAATTTTTAAATTAAAAAGTGCAAAAAACTACTCAAATTTGCTTTAACTTTCTTTTGTTGGCAATGTTTGCTCAAAAAAAAAGGAGAAAGAATTGGGGCAATAGCCCCAAATTCAAGGTGCCAAAAACTATAGACGGTCCCAGCACAGTGCCAACAGGTTACAGCTTCTGTCTGAAGACGAAGAAGAAGCTGTTGCTTTCAAAGAAAAGATTCCGCCAATAATTGTGAACTCTACCCAGGGGTTCGGATTAATTGGGGATAAATATACTTATAAACGAATATCTATTAGTACGAAAATTGTATCAAACTCGTTATCGCTGTATAATAAAGCTTTGAGTATCCTCAAAGACAAAAAATTCCAGTATTATACGCATGAGTTAAAGGATGCAAAAACTTTTAAATTGGTTTTATTTGGCCTGCCACAACTGGACACAAAGATAATTGGCGAAGAATTTGTTAGCCGGTAAGCATTAAGGAACTATTAACAAAAAAATCCAGTGTAGATAACGCACTCTATCTCATTGAGTTTGATCGTCAACATGTTTCAAAAAGAGAGGTTATGAAAATAAGATATTTTTGTAACATTTCTGTGTATTGGAGAAAACCTCTAAAGGGCAATAAAGGTCCCACACAATGCTCCAAGTATGCTTTGTATGGACATGGTGTTAAAAATTGTAACCGTATCGTAGTTTCCTGCACCGGAAACTAAGATTATGCAGTTTGTTCACTCAACAAAGGTAGTGTGGTTGTATAATTTATAAGTGCTACAACTGCATAAAGGAGAACTTAAAAAAACGTTAACCATAGAGCTGATGATCCAAAGTGCCCAAGTCGTCAAGAATATTTAGAAATCCGTCATCGAGTAGAATTTAAATCTAAGGGGACCAGCAGAAGAACTAATGTATCATATTTTAAAGAAGACGATCATGATTTTCCTCAATTGCCAAGCCAAGAACCCCATAATAATTCTCGTAATTCCCGCGATTTTGGTAATTTGTATTCTGAGGTAGCTAAAGGCAAGAGCTACGGCAATAATAATAATGATGACATTTCCAATGAAAGACTTCTGGAAATATTTTTTGATGCTGTCGATGCTTTGCAAAGATGTCAAAATAGTACGACAAGCTATGAGTTTTGGGTATGATGGTTAAACATGTCATATAATTCAATCGGTAGACACAATGTTCATGTTATGCATTGGAATGCCCAAGGCATAACAACTGAGTTAACAGCTGCCCAGCTGGATTGTGTTTTCTAGAAAACTTTTTTGAAACCGTACCATAAATTTCAACTTGGTTTCTATAAAATTTATAGAGAGGATCGATCCACGCATGGCGGAGGAGTTCTAATTGCAATAAAGGGTAATATTAAGCTTTTGTTGTTACCGAAGATCAAAACGAGTGCTGCAGAGAGTATTTCAAGTTATGATTAATAGAAGACCAGTTATATTTACTTCAGTTTATAATCCAGTTCACACTTCCAATGTCAAGGCTGATTTGGATAAACTAAATTCATTTGCAGACTATTTTTTATCTTCGGTGATCTGAATGCCCAACACACATATAGGAATTGTGTGTCAAATTTTCAGACCTTTTGAGACGTATCCAAATGTTTTACAGTCGGACCATGTACCTATATCTTGCTTTATTTCTGGACAAGTTCAAAACATGACATATTCAGTTCCCTTGTGTTATCGCGCAGACTGGTCAGCAGTCAGAAACTTGGTAGAAAATGAAATTAGGTGTTTGAACATTGACCAACCTGTTACTAATTCAGGTAGTTTAGATTTTTATTTTAACAAATTAATATCTATAGTTAAAGAAGCGTTCAATAAAATAGCTGTCGGTCATAAAAATTCTTAGCAACGACAAATCTTTGATATTAGTAAAATTTTAATTAGTCAGAGAAATAAATACAAACGTAAATTTCAAAGATGTAGCGATTTTAATTATAAAAATCAATTGAAAAGTACTTTGAAGCTATTAAAACAATATCATGTCTGATGTAATGAACGTTGATAGGATTGTTATGTAGTGACGTTGGCAGTATCGTCAAGTAGTGTTATTAGGTAACGTTTGTTTTGTTTTCCTATAGCCCTTGGTTATTTTTAATAGTTGTCAGGGTTTCAGCTGATTACAAGGCGTTCAAAAGAACTGCCGGATTAGGTGAGCCTTTTCAATTAAAAAAACTTGGGCAAGTTTTGCCTGTTTAGCTTAGTAATTTCAAGTCTGTCTTTATTTTCAAATGTTTTGTCTTATATACTATCTATGAGAATTCTTCTAGTTATCTAGTATTGAGTGATTTCTAAATCACTCAATATTTATTGTTGTTATTTTAGTAATACACATTTACATAAAAAGGAATTAAAGTAATAGATATAAATTATATTTCAAGCATTTAATTTATATGTGTCGTCTTGTAACCCACTTCAACATTTGTAACATGACACACTTTAATAAGTGTTGTTTGTTAGTTACGCTACATGGTTGAAGTTGGTGAGTGTTCGCTGTGCATATTGTATGACAACACTACACCCTCACCCTTAAGAGAAAAATTATGGGAGGAATTTTTCTTATTCTATTGTATTATAAAATAAAATTAAACATTATATTATTATAAAATAAAATTAAACATGATTATTTAATGTATAATAATTATATTCTATTTGTTTTAATAATGTTAAATCTTACTTATTGTGTATAGTATGGTTTTAAATTATTGTTATGTATTTCTTTTTCAATGCCATTATAATTTATTACAGTATTTACATTATTTGCTTCCTAAAATTGTATATGGACCTTTATATGGGCTTTGATTCTTTTTTCTACCTTAAGTAACACTTGGTCTCCTATCTTTAAATTTAACTTATTTGTGTATTTTGTATTTTTAACCCTTTCTTCTTTAGCTTGTATTAACATATTTTTAGCTCTATTTAGAGAGTATTGTAGTTTGCTTTTTAGCTCAATTACGTAATCTTCATAATTGTAAAATTTTATTTCATTATCTAAACTGTCAGATGGCAAGTGTGGTAATATTCCGTAAATTAATTCGAATGGTGTATACCCTGTATCTATGTGTGGTGCTGTGTTATACGCAAATGTGAAGTATGGAATCCATTTATCCCATTCATGATCATTTGCTGTTGTTAGTAAAAATTCATTTAGAACCCTATGGTTTCTTTCAATTGCTCCTAACGTCTCGTGTTGATAAGGGGTTGAGAATATTTTTTAAATTTGTAGAAATGAACATACGTTACGCATAACTTCATTCTGTTCCTCTGTCGGACTTAAGTACCTTAAATTGACCATATTTCAAAATGAATTGTTCGACCAATGTTCTTGCTGTAGGATTGCATCCTTTGTTGGCATGGATGCGCAACAATAAATTTAGTCAGCTCACATTGCATTGTTAAAATGTATCGGTAATCATATGAAATATGAAGATGTCCTACAGTGTCAACTGAAATCACCTCAAAACTATTGTTTGGTGTGTTTGTTAGTGTTAGTGGTTCTTTTATGTGTCTTGTTTGTTTATTTTTATTACAACTGTAACAATATGATACAAATTTCGTTACCATTTTATTCATGTTTTTCCAAATATATCGCTGTTTTAGTTTGATAATTGTTTTTCTTATTCTAAGTGGCCTGCGTGTGTGGTATTGTGGAATTCGTCAATTAGTTCATATTTTAAAATGTCATCTGTTATTCTTTTTGGGGCATTGTATATTAATATTTTCAGTTGAGGACTTTTGTTATTTATTTTTATATTTGCATATGCTTCTTTTAATTCTTATTTTGTATATACTTTAAATAATTTATCTTCGTTTGATAGCGCTAATTCTTTTATATTTTCTTTATTCATTTTAGATATCAGTTTCCTCAGAATCGAATCTAGTTTCGCTGAGTTATCGCTGAATGTTGCATGCATATTATTATTATTTTGTATATTTTTGGAATGTAACTTCTTCATAATCGAATCTTGTTATGCTGAGTTATCGTTACATCCTATACTCATATCATTGTTATTTTGAGTACGTGATTTATTCATGGTCGAAACTGGTTTCGTTGAATTATCATCACGTCCTATGTGCACAATATTATCTTCAATTATTATATCTTTTTCTTCTATATTTTCAAGCTTATTAAATTTCAATCTTCTTATATTTCTGACGTCACTTATGGATGTGCATTCCCATATTTGAAGTTGATCAGGTTTCTGAGAATTACTTTTTTCCATGTAGTTTTCTTTCCTTTTTTCATTCTTTTCTATATTTATTTCATTACTTTATTATTTTCCTCATTATTTTCTTTGTTATTCGCCTCATTATTTTCATTATTTTTATTATTCATGGCCCTTGTTGTTACTAATACTTTATTTTCGTCGTACTTCGTCCGCATTCTTTGGTACTGGATAATTTTTTATAACGTCATATTTAGATGGGTCTGTACACCGTCTTTTGTTATTAAATGTCCTAAGTAAACTACTTCTGGTCTTAGAAAATTACATTTTTTTGGATTTAGTTTTAAGTTATATTTTTGTAATCGGTTAAAACTTTTATTAAATTTTTGTTATGGTGATTCAAACTACAACCGTATACGATTATATCATCAACATAAAGAAATGCTTCAGATTTTAGTCCGGATAATGCTATTGTAAGCATTCTTTGAAAACTATTAGATGAAATTTTTTAGTCCGAAAGGTAGTCTCTTAAATTGAAAATGTCCTTGTGGTGTGGAAAAAGCAGTTAAATGTCTGGAGTCCTTATCTAATTCAATTTGATGAAAAGAGCTAGTCATATCGAGTGTAGAAAACCATTTAGCTCTACCTAGTTTGTCCAAAATATCTTCTAATCTAGTTAGAGGAAATTTATCATTAACAATTTTATCATTTAGTTTTCTAAAATCTACAACAAGTCTCCATTTCTTCTTGTCTTCTATCTTTTTCTTTGGTACCAAAAGGAGTGGAGCATTGTAAGGGGAAATTGATGGTTCTATTATTTCTTCATTAAGCATTTTCTGTACTTGTTCGTTTATTATATCCGTATGTGAATGTGGTAGTCTGTAGTTTTTTATGTAAACAGGTGTAGTATTTGAAGTTGTGATTTTCTGTTTGTAAAAATTGTTGACACTTAATTTTTCATCTTCTAAGTAAAAAACATTTTGATACTTTTTAAATATTTACTTTAATTGTGTTTTTGTATATTCGTCATCACGGTCTAAATTTAAGTCATTCATTATTTTGTTAAATCGTTCGTTGCTGTTTTTATAGTTGTTACTTAATACGTCATAATTTTTAAGTGGGTCAGTCTGGAGTTTAATGCCCTGTAAAGTTACTTCTTCATTTGTTGTGTTTAAAATTTTCAAATGTGTCATGCCGTTTTTGGGAGCTATTGAATTACTTAAAAATACACCTGGTTTTATAATTCATTATTAAAAATTACGCTGTCTTCATTTAAATTTAATTTTAATGCTTGTATAATTTCAGTTCTTGGAGGTATTTTTAGTTGTAGTAAAGTAATTGCTTTTGCATGCATTGGAAGGGTTATAGTTTCATAATCTATTTTACAGAGATATTTCTTTAAAAAGTCTGTACCTATTATGCCGTCTGTTTCTATTGGAAAATCTGACTTTACTAATTGGAAGGAATGATTACATTTTTCGTCAGACAATGTTAGTTCTAAATCTATTGTGCCTAAAGAATTGATTTCTTCTGTGGTAATTCCTGTTTACATTTTTCTTCTGGTTTATATGGTTCACCTTCGAAATCTGGTTGCATTCGACAAAGTGATACGTCGGCTCCTGTGTCGACAAGAAATGTTAAATTTTTGTTTTTGTAAATTGTTATAATGAAATTTGTATTATTGTCTGAAATTTTCCATATTTTCAGTTTTGGCTGTCCGGAATATTGATATATTCCGAGCCTGTTGAGTTTCCCGAATTCTGTATGGCATGCATGTGTCTATTGTTGTTCCTATTTGTGTTGTGATTGTGGTTGTTGTTTCTAGTGTTGTTATTAAAACTGTTGTGTCTAGTGAAATTGGTGTTTCTTAGTGAATTATTATTAGTATTGTCATAATTGTTATTTCTAGTTTAATTGTTTCTGTTGGAATTATCGTTGTTGTGTGACGTGTTGTTGTTGTAGGTAGTAAATGTGTTATTTCTGTTGTGATTTTGTAGTTGACACCGTGGTTTCTCTCTTCTGACATGTAGAATTTCATTATGAATTGTTTTCTTTTCGTTTTCAAGTTCAGTTGCAAGTTCTGATGATTCTTGCAATGTCGTTGGTCGCGACGCGTATATGGTCGATTTAAAGTCATCTTTTAGTCCTTTCTTAAAAGTATCTAGGGCTAGTTTATTGTTTAATTTAATTACTACATTCTTTTCTGCTGTAGACGCTGTATTTCCTAATTCGTCTATCCCTAATTTGTTTAGACTATCTATTATATATAGTATTTTTTCTTTAAATGCATTAACAGACATTTTTCCTTGGTATAATGTGCTTAGTTTGTTTTGTAATTCTGGGATTGTTTTAGTGCTTTTGTATCTTTGTGCTAGTAAGTTTTTCAGTATTTCAAAATTTTCTGGTTTGCTGTAACTTCCTATATCCGTTCTAACATTAGACGTAAGTTTAGCATAATAAATATATTGAAGAAAACCTACCTTTGCTGTGTCTGACAGGGTTTTATGGATTAGTTCTGCGGTTATTATAAAACTTTTTTATAATTTTATTGGTCCGAGTGGGCAGTATTGCAGGATCGCCATGTAATGAACGTTGGTAGGATTGTTATGTAGTGACGTTGGCAGTATCGTCAAGTAGTGTTATTAGGTAACGTTTGTTTTGTTTCCCTATAGCCCTTGGTTATTTTTAATAGCCAGGGTTTCAGCTGATTACAAGGCGTTCAAAAGAATTGCCGCATTAGGTGAGCCTTTTCAATTAAAAAAATTTAGGCAAGTTGTTGCCGGTTTAGCTTAGTAATTTCAAGTCTGTCTTTATTTTCAAATGTTTTGTCTTATATACTATCTATGAGAATTATTCTAGTTATCTAGTATTGAGTGATTTCTAAATCGCTCAATATTTATTGTTGTTATTTTAGTAATACATATTTACATAAAAAGGAATTAACTGCCTGTTTTTATAACACGAGCGCAAAAACGACTCGTCTAACTTACATTTAAAACAAAAACAAATTTTGAAATTTTGTTTTAAATATAAGTTAGACGAGTCGTTTTTGCGCTCGTGTTATAAAAACAGGCAGTTAAGTAATATATTATATTATAACATAAATTATATTTTAAGCATTTAATTTATATGTGTCATACAATAACGCAAGCGGTCAATGGGCTTGTAACCCACTTCAACATTTGTAACATGACACACTTTAATAAGTGTTGTTTGTTAGTTACGCTACATGGTTGAAGTTGGTGAGTGTTCGCTGTGCATATTTTATGACAACATGGTTACACTACACTGAGTAAAACGTGCGCGCAATTCAGCTGTCAATTGTTTTGCAAGTTATACTTAAATTTTGCTTAAAATTTTAAATATTTTCGTGATAGTATACTTCTCTGATAAATGCTGTATGTTAGATAGAGATAGTCAGAGAAGGTTGACGTGATAACACATGTACCACATCTCCACCCAGAGACCGATCTCTGTTCATTGTGAGTCCCTTCATTGAAAGCTATAGGATATAGAATACTAGAAACAGAATACAGAAAATAGAAAAATAGGAATACGAAGAGAAAAAGGTTAGGAATAAAACAGAATCATATAAGAGGATTAACAATGTTGCCAATACCCCTAGGGGTGTACCCCTGACCCTCTCTTAGACAGTCGATGCCCATGACGAAGCCTATGACGTCTACAAGCTCCACGCCCCGAACGTCACTTAGCCCATCGAGGTATTGACTGCCCAGCAACTTCATCCTACGATGTTGAAATCGTGGACAATGGCACATAATGTGCTCAATGGACTCGGTCTCGTCGACGTCTCCACACATTCTACAAAAATCGGAATTGCTTGCGTCCCATCTAGCCTCATCTTCCCTATTAAACAGTGACCCGTTATGGCCATTATTCTTAAGCTCCTCCTACTCAAGCCCAGAAGAGTGCCTGTTCCTGCCTTGTCGAGTGCCGGCCATATCGCCCTCGACACCTTACAGTCCTCTCTACTCTCCCAAGCCGAATTGGTTCTGACCAAGATCCAATCATTGATCATCCCAAAGAAGAGACTTAGCGGGGGTTTCACAATGGTTTCCCCCTCCGAGACATCCATTGCTGCGCCTTGCCTTGCCAGTTCATCAGCCAATTAATTGCCTGATATATTGCAGTGGCCTGGCACCCAACAGAGTCTCACTATGTAGTTTTCCATCAGTTCTCTCAGTGACCTCCCACACGCAGCAACTAGCCTGGATTTCACCATATGTGTCCCCAAGGCCTTCAGAGCCGCCTGACTGTCCATATAGAGAGTAATCTCGGTACCCCTCAACGTTCTGCCTGATTAATTCTGCGGCCTTCAAGATGCCGAGAATCTCAGCCTAAAAAACGCTGCACTCATCAGGGAGTCTAAAAGAGCCTTTCAGATCCGTGCCCATAATATAGACTCCCGCACCAGTACCTATGTCCATTTTCGATCCGTCCGTGAACACTGCACAACCCTCATACAGTCTCTCATTGCCGGACCAAATCTCCCTATCAGGTATCACCACGACAGGATTTGCCCCAAAGTCCGATTCAGCGGCCATGTAATCTGATGCCCCCAGGGGAGTTCAGATTAACTTCACCTTAACTGATTTCGTATATGACCCTGGAGTGACCTGATCTCGATGAACCTAATAGTCCTAATTCCTTAAGTCTCAGCAGATTCCTTGCTGCCGTACCCTTCACAAACTCCTCAATGGGTAAGAGATGAAGTATGACATCTAGAGCCCCATTGCACCTGTAATGCCATTTGAAGCACACCTCTGTGCCTTCGACAAAAGGTTCCTAGTACTCTTACGTTCCAGTGCCTGCCACCAAACAGAACAACCATAAGCAAGAATTGGTCTCACCACTGAGGTGTAAATCCAATTTACAACTTTTGGTTTGAGCCCCCAATTCTTACTTATGGAGCCTCTACAGGTGTAGTAGGCATTAAGGCCCCGTTTGAGTCTCTCTTGAACATTCCTCTTCCATGTCAGCTTACTATCGAGGAATACACATAGTACCGGTAATCTAAAATTCTCTACCTTGTACCTTCTAGTAAACAGAACCAACTCTGTCTTTTCCGGATTCACTCCCAGCCCCCTATCAGCGGCCCAAGAGGACAGCTCACCAAGCGCGGACTGCATGATCTCGCTGATTGTGGGAAGTAATTTTCCCTTTACCAGTATGACCACATCATCAGCATATGCCACGATCTTCCGTCCCCTGCTGTCAAATTGACACAGAATCACGTCGACAGCCAATAGCCACAGTAGGGGTGAGAGCACTTCCCCTTGCGGTGTCCCTCTAGTCACCAGTTTCCTTAAACATACTCCACCCAAGCTCGAGTTGGCAATCCTGTTGCTCAGCATGAGGATTATCCATTCGATCAAGAAGTCATGTACTTTAAGATCCACCAGCGCCTGCTTAATAGCGTCAATCTTGATATTGATGAACGCTCATTCAATATCCAAGAACGCGGCCATGGTAAATTCCCTGTACCGAAGTTTTTGTTCTATATAACCCACCACATCATTCAGCGCACTGTCAACAGATTTACCCTTCAGGTAAGCATTGTGAGCACTACTTATGCTGTTGGTGCCAATAGATGATCTTAGATATAGGTCTATCAGTCTCTCTAATGTCTTCAAAAGAAAAGACGATAGGCTGATAGGTCTATAATCCTTAGGTTTCGAGTGACAAGTACTACCACCTTTAGGTATGAATATGACTCTTACCTCTCTCCACCCCCTCGATATGTGTCTATGTAGCAGACGCCCTTTAAAAATATCAACTAGTAGTAGACGAACCGTCAACGGTGCGTATTGCAACATGGCCGGAAAAATACCATCCGGGCCTGGTGACTAGCGTTTCACATATCTCGATGGCGGACTCTGTGAAGAAGTGCTCTTCCTCACCTGATCCTTCCATCAATGATCCTTACAACCCGGAAAATGGGTTTCTAAAGGCACATCGTCCTTCTTTTTCCCTAACTCTACCCTATCCCTAACTTCTATGTCAGCGTTCGTTGCTTCCTCCTCCCTAGTCAAGTCCCTTCCGTCCATTTTCTCTTCGTCATTTTTTTCCCTTAACTTATTTGCTTTTATATATCTTTTTTCCTCAATTTTTGTCCCACGAGTATGCACGTAAAATATTGACCATCTCGCGCAGTGACGGCGTACGCGGACTGGGCTGTAATACAACTGACCCTTGCCATCAGCATCAGAGGGGAGCTGTTCACGATTAGTTTCTTTTCGCACTAACTAATCATTCAGATCCTCGGCACTGCTACCTACCACCTTGATCTTAAAAGTGCATGATACCTGTTTAGTTGGTCCGTGGAAAACGTATGGCACCAAGACCGTATCCAGTGCCAGAGAATGCACTCAATTTGGAAGAATCACCAATTAGAATACATCAATTGCACCGCATCCAGTCCAGCAAGCCCATCCGTTTCCAGGACCGGGTGAGATACAAAGGATGCATTAATGCCGACAAAGGGAGAGGGCTCCAGCACCGTACATGAATACATCCAGTGCCTCTCGCCACCTGGGGACGCGTCGGATGGGAGTAAATAAGTGAAGACTCCGCACAGAAAAAAAATGCTGTGTGTTGATTTATTATAAATAATAAAATTAATGTTGTTCTTCGACTTTTTTACAGTCCAACCTATAAACAATATTGTTGTTGCTTTCTGCTGTTCTCTATTGTCAATTAATAGACTGTTGTTGCTGCTGCTATTGTGTATTATTTAACTATGCCTGCTACTAAAATTTTTAAATGTGGAATATGTAAAAATTCTGTGAGCAAATCCCAGGGTGGTATCCAATGCAGAACACGTAAATCTTGGCTCCGAGAAACATTTTTTACTGTTTAATGAAAGACCTAACTCATTTTCATTTAGTAATAAATAATGGTCCGAATAAGGATTCTGTACGATACGATATGAGGTCTTTGAAGGAGAGCTTTGAAATTTTGTTAAAACTAGCCGTGATGATCATGACGTTTTTAAGAATGACATTACAAAAATGCTGAGTGAGATGAAAGGAGGGGATATTGTTGCATGCAGTAATTTAATTAATAACATCGACTCTTCGACTACTGCAAAATACTCAGCGTTGGAATTTGAAAATAACATCCTACACCGATCATAAGTGGCCTTCCTGCTGGATTAAATGATTTAATTTCTGCAGTCGTCTCACTTTGTTTATTCTATGAAGTTGATGTTACCAGTCGTGATTTTCATCTTGTATGCTACATAAATAAGAATGGAAAATTTTTTATTAAATTTAACAATGTTGAGGTACGTGACTCCATTATGAAAGCATATTTCAAAACTAGAACACTTAAAGTGAACGTTGTCATTGGTGGTGAATTAGACAGCAGTGTTTATTTGAATGATCACTACTCCCCTGATACAGCAAATTTGAATTTTATGTGTCATAAGTTGCTTCGTCAGAAAATTATTTTGAAGTAAAGGATTTTAAATGGAGGTAAGCCTAAAGCTAAGCTTACATTAATTAATGGCAAGGAGGTTGTTTATAATATTAGTGAATGTGCTGCCTTTTTCAACAGGAACGCTGGTTCTTCCTAAGATATTGTTTCATTTCTAACAATTTAATTATTTAATATTTGTTCTTATAGAATTCTTTATATAAGTATCTAATTTTACTATTTATTACATATAGCCAGTAAAGCCTATTCTTTAACAATGGTAATTGTGAAATTAAATAATTACCTATTTTTTGTCATTCTCAATAGTTTTGAAATTCTTTGATTTAAATTGTGTACTTTTTTTTTAATTTCATATATTTCATTTATACGCTGGACTTTACTGGATATTATTTGAATTTATATACTATGTCTTTGCATTTATCTTACATCAGATTTTGATACATTTATCAGAACATCTTGTAAATTTAAGTATTAAATCTCGTTGATCTCACGTATATACTTTTGATAGTTGATTTTTATGGATTTTTTTTGGAATTTACATATAATATATACATTTAGATACATTTTATTTTGAATTAGATATTATTTAACTCATATATTTTAGAAAGTTCTGTTATTTTTGGTTCCCCGCCATTCGTATTATTTTAATATATAATGTCTACTGTTATTACAAATATTGGTCCCATAATTAGTAGTAACACTTCTTTTGAAATGAATTACATAGATTCTCTAATAATCTTGAAATAGCTCACATAAATTGCCAGAGTTTATGCCCTCCAAATTATTCTGTGAAGTTTGATGAATTTAAAAATACATTGGCTGGTAACATTGATTTGATTGGTGTTTCTGAATCTTGGCTTAAACCTTATGTTTCAGGTGCATCAATTAATACTTCTGGGTACAAGCTAATTAGGAATGGACGTTTGGGAAACAGAGGTGGTGATGTATGTATTTATATGTCTTATAAACTTAAGTGCAGAGTTGTTTTGAAAGTTTCTGAAGTAGGATGTTCTATGCTATGCTATGCTCAGAAGGTGTCAAAACCGTATTTGGTGTAGTGTATTTGCCCTATGGTGACTTGGTATCATTTGAAAACTCTCATTTTGCATTGCTTTTGGAATATTCTAGCGATATTGTTGTGGGTGACTTCAACTGCAATATGTTTAATTCTTCGAGGGAAAATCAAATACGATCGATGTGTTAGATGTAATCTATCTGAATTCACGGTTCTATGTCGACTCATTTTGATTTGGTACATGGTAGTACATCTCTGTTAGATTTTTGGTTTGTTAGTGATACCAGAATGATTGAATTTGAATGAAGGACAGAGTCCGTATATTTCACATCATGCATTAATTTACGCTGCATTCCGGATGTGTACTTCCAATATTCAGGAATTTGTAGAATATAGAGACTTTAATAATATTAATTGGGATGTTTTACTGCATTTTTGTCTGACTTTGAAACAATTTCCTTTTTCGAGATAACAATTATTGAACAAAAATGCTTTTTTCTACGATCTTTAGTTGAGGAGCTTTACAATTTTGTTCCAGTCATTAGGAGGGAATTCAAGCGCGATGGCGATAAGTGGATGAAGTCTAGGTCTGTTGTGCTGTTTAGATCTTGCGTATTCTAACTATCAGTCTTCTAGATCCCCTGAACATTGGAGAATCTATTGTAAATTTAGAAATAAGGCAAAATCTGTCATTCGAAGAGAAAGAAGGAGTTATTATACTAAATTGTTTTCTGAATTGGACACTTCTGGATTATGGAGAGTTTTAAAAGGTGGAGGCTTGGCTGATGGTAATATGATGAATATTGAATTTGATGTTAATGAGATAAATAACTACTGTGTAAATTGCTGTGTTTCTGATGACGAGATTTGTTTTGAATTTGATAGTTTTTTTGATTTGAATGGTTCCTTTTTATTCAGATGTATTAGTGAAAATGAGTTATTTGAAGCTCTGTAAAGTTAAATCAAAGACGGTGGGTATTGATGGCATACCTATAAGGTTCCTCAAGATGATTTTTCCTTATATTTCAAATATCTTGCTTCAATTAGTGAATTCCATTTTAACATCTTCGGTATTTCCTTCGGCATGGAAAGTGGCTAGAGTTGTTTCAATTCCCAAATCTAAAATTGTTGAACATGTTCTAAGAGTTCAGATTTATTCTTTTGCTATTAAGGATATTATTTCTTTCCAGTATGCTTTCCGTCATAGCCACAACACAACTTCTTTGTTGCTTACTATTACTGATATAATTCGTACTGATGTTAATGATGGAAAAATTAGTGCTTTGTTATCCCTTGATTTAACGAAGGCGTTTAATTCAATTAATTATACTAGGTTAAATAACAAGTTATGGATGTTGTTTAAATTTTCTAAGTCTGCGTATAAGTTAGTTTTTTCTTACTTATCGAATAGGTATCAATTTGATGAATTGGAAGGTGTTGCTTCGAATTTACTTCCCTTGGTTTCAGGGGTACCGCAGGGATCAGTCTTGGGTCCCTTACTTTTTATACTTTATGTTAATGACCTTTCTTATTTGCCGACGATATATTTATATTATTTAATTCAAATCGTGCTAGTTATTATGCTATTAATTCTGTTTTGAGGTGGACGATTGAAAATTTCCTAACTATTAACTTTTTGGAGACGGAAAATACTATTGCTTGGTGACTCTTTCTCAGTTGTGTTCAGTATTCTCTTTTTGCCATTCGACTAGAAACCCTCAAATTGTAATACCAATGATTAAGGGTTCTATTTTTGAACGTTCGTTTATTGTTAGAGTTGCTCGATGCTAGAATTGTTAAC
The DNA here is from genome assembly GCA_932274085.1 of Protocalliphora azurea. Lineage (NCBI taxonomy): Eukaryota > Metazoa > Arthropoda > Insecta > Diptera > Calliphoridae > Protocalliphora > Protocalliphora azurea. The sequence goes on along the minus strand of OW026519.1, from coordinate 90,533,602 downwards.
CATATGTGCTTCGTATTTTTTCACATTCTAATAATACTTTCCGTTTGAAACTTCTCCATTATTTTGCGGAAATGTAATTTCCTTAATATTTACAACTCATTTTACATCTGTGTATTTATGTTCCCTTGTATATATATAATATAAAAATTTGTTACTAGTAATATGATTTATGTTTTTGTAATTTTTAAAATTCTTTGTGGTTGGTAATTCACACACTATTACTTTAAATAATTGTTCACCTATGGACACAACTGTCTCAAGATTCAGTCATAATCTTAAGGATACAATTCTTGTCAGATCTAACGTAGAGCTTACCAATTTCGATGAAGTTAAATCGTTTGTAATTATATTGAAAAATAATAAAGCCTTAAAAAGATGCCCGATTGCTTTTTTGAAACTTTATGTAAACTTTTCAACTCTTGTTTAATAGAAGGCTATTTTCCAACTATTTTTAAGAAGGCAAAAGTTATCCCAATTCCTAAGCCAGGAAAGGATCCTAAAGTACCGTGTAGCTATAGACCAATCAGCATACTAAGCCTATTGGATAAAATATTTGAAAAAATAATTAATAAGATAATTTTAGACTTTTCCAACCAAAATAATATTATTAACCCTCAACAGCTTGCATTCCGCAAGGAGCACTCTACAGTACATCAACTAAAAAGAGTCGTTAATTTTATTGAATCAAACAAAAGAAATCGTAAGAGCACTGGAGTTATTTTTCTTGACATTGAAAAAGCCTTCGATTCAATATGGCATGAAGGCCTGGTTTTTAAACCAAATTCCTTCAATAATAAAGAGTTTTTATATCATCGCTCATTTCCTGTATCTATAGATAACACGCTATCTAGTGATAGACAAATCCCTGCAAGGATCGGTGTCAAACGCAATAATCAAAAAAAAAAAAAAAAAAAAAAAAAAAAAAAAATGGAAGATACTTTAAAATCTACCTATAAATACTTTGATAAATGGAAGATAAAAGTTAATGTTAGTAAAACACAAGATATTATATTTCCATATCATAGATCACAGAAACGTATTCCTACAAAACATTTATATTCTAGGGTAGTTTTTATTCCTCTGCAGAAAAGTATCAAATATCTAGGAATTATCTTAGATAACAAACTATCATTGAAACAACACATACACTATATTTGTGATAAAGCAGTCAAATGCGGCCGTGCATTTTACCCCTTACTCAACAGAATATCTAAACTTAATTTAAAAACAAGATCATTATTTACAAAATGTGTATTCGACCAATTTTGACCTACGGACACCAAGTCTGGTTTAATAAAGCTGCTAAAACATACACAACATACACAAGAAAATCACAGATAATACAAAATAAAAATCTGAAAATAATTCATAACCTACACCCCAGATATTCTACTGATCTACTGCGTAGAAACTTTAAGCGTAAAATGTTTAATTCATTTGCAAGTGAACTGACTCTGTTATTTAATGAAAAATGCAGAACGTCTACATATGAAATAATAAGAAATTTGCTAAACAATCACTAAGATTCTTCTTTACTTAAAGAGTAATAATTGATGGTTCTTTTTAAAATTTCTTACAACTTTTCGTTAATACTGTGATATTAGTAGTTTCCTTATTTAATTATTTAGATATTAATTGTTGTAATACTTTTAAGTAAATACTCATAACAATGTAATTAATGAATTATTTGATAAAGGTTTCAATAAAGTCAATAATAATATTGTTAAAAAAGAACATCAAATGAAAATTGTGCGTTAATTTTTGAGTAATTGTAAGGACAAATTTTAATTTTTTTCGATAAACTTTAAAGAATCGAATTCACGTCATGAAAATGATATCTTATATCCCCTAAACCAATATAGATACAATAAAATTTAATTCCTCATATTATTCATTTCAAAAATAAGGGAGAGTTTTCTGGTACGTTTTTAAAATCGGCCGTTTTAGGAGAAAACGGGCAGAATCTCGTATTTTTTTGTACCATATCACCAGAAAATATATAAATTTATATCGTATTTGTAACTTATCGAAAAATGACAAATAAAAACTTGGTACTTTTTAAAAAATCGAACGTTTAAGGGTAAAAAATCTTTTGGTACTTTTTTCATATCTGTTCTTTTTTCCTTATTGACATACACATACGAAAATTTAGAACTTCCTTGGAACACAATTTTTGTCACATCCAAAGGGGGTAGAAGAAGGAAATTACAATTTATTCGAAGTCAGTAACAAATTTTATACTATATTAAATATAGAAACATGAACTTATGTAAGCATATGTAATCCTTAGTGAGTGTGAATTCACAAGAGGGGAATTTATGGTACTTTTGCGTACTAAAGATAAATTGCCCTATGTGGATATAAATTAACAAGTAGGTCTTTGTAGTACTTTTTTGTTTTTTAATGGCGCTTTTTGATTTTTTTTAATAATTCACCTAGAAACATGAAATTAAATTTCAATGTGTAAGAATTCATAAGGAGGGACTTTGTGATATTTTCACATACTTTCTTCTAATGGTACTTTTTGATATTTAAATTGAACCCAGAAAAATGAAATTAAAGATACATTTTCCTATATGGGTAAGAATTCAAAAGGGTGATCTTGTGATACTTTTTCGTTCTTCCAATGGTACCTTTTGTCTCTGGGAAAATGAAGGCAAAACTTTTTATTAAAGCAAATCAAATAATTATGAGCAATAGAATACATTTTTAAAGAAAAACAAACACATTTCGAATTTGAAAAAATCAGGTCATTAATTTTTCTAAGTTGACTTCTATTTTTGTTGTAATGCTTTGCAGGGGGAAAAAATAAACAAAACGAAATAAATAAAATTTGACATGTTGTAGTAAAATAAAAAATAAATCTTTTTGAATTAAAAAAAAAAAAAAAAAAACGATCCGATCATTTATTTTCATGTGATTTTTGTTATTGCCATGTTATTCGATAATTACAATGTTAGTAGTTGGTATAAGTTTCAGTTTAATTCTTCAAACAAATGAAGAATAAAATACACGTTTCCTATAGTTACAGAATTACAAATGACAACTCATTATTTTGTTTTTTGTAAATATATGAATCAGTTCTTCAAATTTTAGCAAAATTAGCTCAATAGGTTTAAACAAAATGTAATTTCCAGTTTTTACTCATTTCTTATACGTTTATCCCCTTTACATATGTAATAAAAATTATACTGTAATAAATGTAAAACTTGTAGTGAAATAATAATAGTAATAATATTCATATGTCAAGAAATAAATAATAACGTATTATGAAAAAAGAACCAGAAATCTTACCTTAGTCAAAATTTCATAAATATACGTTTTGTTGTTTGGGTTCGGCTATGTTGAATTATCCAGTCACTTTTTTATAAAAAATAAACAAAAATATATAATATTTATTATAAAATTATAAAATAAGTAAACTAAATAAAAAGGTAACATACATAAATTAAAATGAAAATTAAAATTAATGAAATAGAATAAATGTCTAAAATTAAATAAATTTTGTTTTTGATTGGTGCTATTAATTTTAATTACATATGTATGTATAATTTTTACTATTTTGAAATTTTCTTTTTCTTTTATTTAAACTTTTGTACAAAAAAAGAAAAAAAGGGGAAAAACAATATTGCATTTGTTGTCTTTCTACATACAATTCAATTCAGTTCAAAATGTTTCGTTGCGAAAATGTTTTTGATTCCCTGGACACTAGATTTTGTTTCTTTTTGTTTTGTCTCCCTTGTCATTTTAATAAGTACGCGCACACAGGGAATTAATTTTAAGTTTAAAAAGCAATAACAGCCAACAAATCTAAAGATAGGGAATGATTTGAAATGAATTACAAATCAATTGATGTAGACCTCTAATACCTACTATAGGAAGAGCAAAATATTAAAGTGTAAAAGATTTCACTATAAGACCATGTTTTTCAAAGTTATTAAGAATAATAATAAGCAATAATGATAAAAAAACCCAATTTCTGTAACAAGAGTTTTTTCCCTTGCTTTTAAAGTCTTATATAGAATACTAAGGAGAAATTATTCTTTGCATACGCAAATGTCATTTTACTATCATTCATTTCTAAGAATAATGCTTTTTGGCTAATTTTGATGACATAAAATACTTTTTCTTTTCATTTTGACCGATTACTAAGAAATGTTATACATTATTTGGCTCCTTTTCTACTACAACAACATATCTCCCTCCTCACATACAAGTTCTGTGTGAATTCAACACCCTTATGAGAGAGAAAAACAACACAAAATAAACAAAACTTTGCTTTAAATTTAGGTAAAATTACACTCGCGACTCATTTTTTACCAGCACATAATATTTTTATTCTTGTAATAAGAAAAATAAATATATTTTTTTTATATTTCCTTTCCTTTGTTTCTTTGTTGAAATTTAAAGTTGCTACTTTGGTATTCATAATAAAATAATTTTAAATAATTTTCATATTCATCAACAAAAAGCCAAAAAATGTAATTATGTTTATATTTGTGGATGTAATCCACAACATAAGATGAAAATTTATAAAAATCTCTGAATATAATTGTAATGAAGTATATTTATTAATTTTTGAATACTATTTTGAGCATCTATGTATGCTTACGATGTGTGGTGAAAGCACTAATACATATATAAATAAAATTTGACTAATACAATTTTTTGACAAGCCTTCCATTCTTTGAATTCTTTCGCTCCTAATTTGGTTTAATTCTCTAAAAACTATTTTTGGCACGTTTTCGTTCCCAATTTGACACTAAATAGAAATTTTTAGATCCCATCACTGTTTTGGACGTTTTTTAGTTGGAAATATAGAAGTCAGAATAATTCGAAACAATTTCAATGCTTAGTTAAAAAATTTTGAATTTTTTAAGATTGCTTCAAAATTCCAATTTCAAACTTAAAAAAATAAAAAAAGGAATAGGTTAATACCTTGTATGACAAAGCCATAACTGCGACTTGAATTTTGCGGATTTCGGCAAAAAGGAATTTTTTGAGGGGTTTTAGTTATAAAGTCAACTAAACGGAGCCAGTGTTTAATAATTCATTTACATTTATAATTTCTTTTGTTTAACTTTTAAACTTAAATTCTCTAATTCAGAATAATAATCTTTGTACTTTTATTAAAATAAACATTTGTTTTGTTTCATTCAAAACAAAATTACCACAGAACTGATAGTGAGACTGAACAGAATTATAACAGAATAAGATAAAATATGTCTCAAAAATACATTCTGAAGTTTTTAGGGCAATTGGACAAGGATAATATTTAAAAAACAAAGGTCAAAATTTGGAACATTTGAAAGTTTTAAGGAATACATAATGAAAACTTATTTATTTTTATCTTGATTTCGATAAAATTTTATGAAAATATAACATAACGGCTTTTGTTGATATGAGTAGTAAAAAAGACAAATTTAATCCCCAAGTGAGCTTGGGGTCAGCACTTTTTTAAACGCACTTTTTCTTAAATATTTGTAAAAGACAAATAAAAGAATAATTACCTTCTTCTGACAAGTAGTCATGTTAAACCATCGAAATTACTCACAGAAATCATTGTATCTGTTTTTCTTAATAGTCTTTAAGAAATAAATTAATTAACTTATAATAAAAAAAATGAATATTTACAAGTAAGTTTTTATTTGCTTTTATGTTTTATAAAAGCATACTTTTTAAATATATAATGTTTTCAGCAAACCCCGTTACTTTTAACATCATAAGCAAGAGAGTTTCCTACTATTACTTAAATGTAAACTATGGTAAGTATTCTTACAATAAGTAAGTATTAATTATTATTATTATTATTATTATTATAAAATTCATTTTATTTATTATTATTAAAATAAGAAAACAAAAAATTAATTAAAATTCGAAATTTTAAATAAAAAAAAAAAAATAATAATAAATGTGGCCGAACATCCCGACAAAGTGAAGGATTGAAGTCTTCACTGTCGCAAAACACCGTCTGTGGAAGTCTTCTCTTGGCAGCGAACCCTTTAAAAGAAAGAAGAAAGGAATCAGTAGAGAGATCCGATACTAATTCTAAATGTACCGCCTTAGAAGTGAAAAACACGAAAACCGCTATATATATTTTTAATGGGGGTCTACCACGAATTCTTAACGAAACGTTAACGGGACCATAAAAGTCTACACCGATATTTAAAAACGGTTGAGTAGCTCTCACTCTATTAGTGGGCAAATTTCCCATTATTTGGGACATAAGTTTAGGTTTATAGCGGAAGCAATGTACACACTTGCGAACTATTTTGCTGAATTTGGTATTATAATACAAATTTTCATTTAGCAATCTTCCACCTACCCTTATTAATGAAAATGATCTACTTTCTTCGATAAACGAATGAATAAGTGGCGTTAATTTTTGTATATTTGACAGCAGGATTTGAGAATTTTGTTACATTTCTGGACGATCCGATAAGTCGATAAAATGACCATTTAAATTAATTGGCTGTAGGTATAGAAATTTTCTCAATTTTTCGTTTTTTCAGAACATCAACAAATCTGAACACGAAAGTAGTTACTCGTAGTAACTTCTTATATGAAGAATATTTTTCTATCAGCAAACAGTTTTGTTAACCTTCTACTACCAGAGCAATATTAGTTTTTCTCTTTTCTAGTGTTTGTTGGTTCTCCGTTAACTCAAAATTTTCGTTAACAGGCCATTTCGAACTATCGCTTAACAAAAACGAAGATCCTTTAAACCAAATAGAATTTTTCAATTCATTGACATCAAATCCTCTTGATACAATGTCAGCTGGATTTTGTTTAGTTGGCACATGACGCCATCTAACTTTGTCTGAACATTCTTGTATCTCGCAAATCGATTAGAAACGAAAGTTGCAAGTGAGGATGGATGAGTTTTTATCCAGTGCAAAGTAATTTCTGAATCTGAACTGATAAAATGGATCGAAACTGATAAAATGTTTCTTTTAGTCGTTTGAAATTTTGAAAATTGTCTTCCAAAATGATTTGAGAAAGAACCATTTTGATAGTTTAAAACCAGCTGAACTTAAAATTTCAGTTACCTGGTTGCGAATTATATTTAGGTCTTGGTAGCTTTCAGATCTAGTTAATAAATCATCCACTTAGAAATCACTGCGAACAACTTTTGAACAGATAAGTAAAGTCTCTTTGAATAAGTCGCCTAAATGAATCAAACATCTGATGGTTAAAAATGGCGCAGACGCCGTGCCATATGTTATAGTGTTTAATAAAAACACTTTCAAATTTTCAGATGGATTCTGCCTCCAAATTAATTGATAAATTTTATCATTTTCGCCATTTAAAATTTACCGGTACATTTTTTAATATCGGCAGTGATTGCATATTTATGTAATTGAAAACGGATCAATGTCGAATATAATTCCTCTTGTATTGTAGGACCAACCATAACAAATCGTTAGGTGATACCTGTGAAGAAGTTCGACAAGAAGCATCAAAAACTACTCGAAGTTTCGTAGTTGTACTCTCGCAAAACACATTAGTGTGGAATAAAATAGTGAGGAAAATCTGGTATATTTTATAATATTGTCATATGACCTAAGTCAAAATACTCCTTCATGACATTATCTTTGGAAATTTTTCGTTCTAGTGACGGAAATCGTCTTTTAGTGGTTTCGAAAGATGAACTTAACGTTTTTCTACCAGATTTGAAAGGCAAACAGACTTCGTTAAACGCTATACTGTTCCTCAGAATATATTTTTGTTGATTCTTTCGGAATTTCTTCCAATTTCTTCGTTTTCTATTAAAGTACTTAAATGACAAACTTGGTTGTTATTCTAGGCTCGGACTAGAATTTATTTGTCCTACACAAATAAAATCAAAAAATACTTCTGCACCTATAAGTAAATCCATTTTTTGAGGTTTGTGAAAGATAGGATCAGCAAATTCTATACTTTTTACGAACGTTAAAGCTAGTTGTACTTATTATCTTATCAGGTTGTAAATTCGTTATTGAACTCAATACGCAAAACTTCAAATGAAAAATTTGAAGCTAAATTTACACAAGATTAGGTTTGGTTAGATGGGAAGCTGTAAATGTAACTATGTATACAGTTCACTTGGGTCCTATTGGTCCCGTTGTGTTACCTTAATGGATCATGTGAATCTGTTTTCACATGTTCGAGAATAGGTTCGAATCGAACCAACCTGACGCACGAATAAAAGATCTAATCTGTCTAACATCAATTGCAGAGAGACTAGATAGCCCGTGCATATATGGACTACCAAATTCAGCAGTCCATATATTCGCAAGAGCAGGACAGTGACAAGGAAGATATTCTATTGTTTCTTCCTTCTATACTATACAGCTCACTTGGGTCCTAATGGATAATGTGAATCTGTTTTCACATGTCAGAGAATAGGTTCGAATCGAACCAACCTGACGCACGAATAAGAAATCTAATCCTAAAATCAATTGCAGAGAGATCAGATAGCCCGTGCATATATGGGCTACCAAATTTATCAGTCCTAATATTCGTAAGAGCAGGACACTGACAAAGAAAGATTTTTTTGGCCATTAGATCCACTGTCATACAGTTCATCAGAATGAATAATGCCTTGGATGGTGTTTTGCGAAGGTTCAGGTCAATCAGCCTTTCTAAAGTTTTCAAGAGGAAGGACGATAGACTAATAGGTCTGAAGTCCTTCGGTCTCGTATGGGAAGACCACTTTACATCTAGTCCCTGAGTCGAGGATATTAGAGCACGATAAACAAGCCTAGTATATCTGAAGCAACCATGGAACTATGATATTAGCATTATCCTGTAAGTTTGCAGCTGTTATGCCATTTGGGCTCTGGGATTTAAACGGGGCAAAGCTGTTCAGAGCCCACATCAGTTCATCTTCAGTTATTTGAATCTGAACGTCACTTAGGTCTGAAGCTGTCGCAGGGATCTCCGTTATAGGGAGGCTGCCAGGAAAATGCGCATCCATTGAGACGTCTCATGGCCGCTTGTCCAGCTTTCACGCGGTTTCTGAATGTAACTAGGGACAGTAGGTGAGGAAGCTAGGATTTTGCGTATGCGACTAGTCCCGGAATGACCTTCCACTCCGCTACAGAAGACCTTCCAAGATTTGCGTTTCGCGTTCCTGATCAGATTTTTAAACCTCTTAGGCTCAATAAATAAACGGCGGCACTCTTTGCGAGTGTCACCTATTTCGGAGTTCCACCAATGTGGTTTATTCATTCCTTTGCAGACCTTCGGTCTGCATGCTGCAGAGGTCGCTCTGTCAAATACATTTGTTAGCATTTCTACAGAGTACTCAGTTTGGGACAGAATGTCATATTGTTCCGGTCAGTTCGTTTTCTTCCCGTTTTGAATCGGGGTTACCCCTGATAAAGGAACTTCTATAGTGAAGTCAATGCACAAGTGATCAGAGAAGGAGCAATCATTTGAGACCTTCCATTCGCTGATCATGTTCGAATGCCTAGTATTTACTAGCGTAATATCGAAAACCTCTCATCTGTTAGAAACTACAAAGGTTGGTTCCTTACCGTTTAAAATATCTAAACTACTACAAAGGATAAAATCGAAAAGTGGCTCGCCCCATGTATTGGGGCATCAGCTCCTATCGCGAGCGGTATATCATGGGCCATATAGCTGGAGACAATATAAATGGTGCCACAAGTTGTCTCCCAGGCCGCTACAACCGTGTCTTCATCACTGAAATCAGAGAGAATGAAAATACTAAGTTTTCTGCTTGCTACTATGCACAATTATATCCTACCTGAGCATGCAGCGTGTGGCAGCATAAAGTCATACACACGAAGTCCGCAAACTCTTACACTTGCGATCCAGGGTTCTTGAACAAGTGCAAGCTACTCGCCTCTTTTAACCATCCGGAGCATCAACGCAGCCGAAGCTGCTTTAGAGTGGTGAAGATTAACTTGCGTTATCTTCACCATTAACATTTATGGGCGAGCCTAAGAGGGCGTCTTCGTTAACTACTTCGTCCACCCGTTCAAAAAACTCACCCACGAATTCAGAGTTTGAGTGTCTCCTGGAGCGAGACAACTAGTACTCTCGTCACATGACATTTCTTCCGGAGTCGGATCGTTATCGTCCTGAATCGGTCTGTCTCGGTGGTCTCCTCGATAGACCTGTAGAAAGATAGGCTCGCAACCGTAGTATGTCTTTCCACTTTTCTCTCGAAGGGATGGCAGGGACTCCTTATTCATAACAATAGCCATCCTCCTGCATGCTCCGTCAGATTCAGATACTCTGGTCACCTTCCAGTCATTCGCGGGGATCTTAGGGTTACCGAACCGAATGAGTTCCAGAATCTCCTCTGGTTTGGACGGTTTGGCCATGGCTCTAGGTCGACGTGGAATCTCGTCAATAGAGACCACATGTAGTCTAGCGCCTTCTCATAGGCCTTACAAAAGAGCGGCCGCTTGCTTCAGGGGTAAGGCCGATCGCTCGTTTGAGCAGAACTTTCCAGAATACTCCCATCAGCTTTTTGTGCACTAAATCCCAATTTGCGTGGGAGATAGCGTAAACAACGTCGCTCTTGTCGATGACAGCACGTACGAGATGATCTTTGACCA